>JBAMHW010000012.1:8230841-8242691 GCA_037177495.1 Rhadinocentrus ornatus
CCAAATATTAACATTGATTTTCTCAGGTGTTCAAATACTTATTTGCAGCTGTTTCATACAAATTAATTGTTAAAAAATCATACATTGTGATTTGAGGATTTTTTTTTTTTTTGATTATGTCTCCCACAGTGGACATGCAGCTACGATGAAAATTTCAGACCCCTCAAAGATTTCTTGCAAACTTGCAAAAACTTGCAAAATAGCAGGGTGTTCAAATGCTTAGTTTCCTCACTGTATGTATGTATGCTTTTGACTAACACAAATTTAACTGAGCCCCCAAGGCATAGTTTGCTTAATGCAAGTTTTTGATTTGTCTCTTTTGTATCAAGTGTGCTTGTGTGATGGATGTTCTGTATTCTTCTTTTTCTTCTTTCCCTTTTATTGGTGAAACAGTTTTGGATGTAACTAACAATTCTGTATGTCAAAACATGGTCAGTTACCTTAATTAAACATGTAACCTGAGCACTGCGACCGAGAGGCAACTCAGTATTAATTTTTGGCTTGCAGAAATGAGCTTCTGGGATGTGGTGTTGCACATCGAGGTGACCCATCCCTCTCAACATGGTTGTTGTTGTTGTTTTTACCCCCTCTTTCTTTTCCCTGTCAGTTTCAGTGAGTTCAAACAGCCCGAATCTTGCATGAGTTGTGAGGAACCAAATATCTAAAACTAGTTCAAGACATGATATGTTATTGCATGATAGGTGATTGCTCATGAACATGCAGGCACCTGTTAAATGAGGGGAAAAGGCATAGTTATACCAAATACACTGTAAGGGCTTGACAGACCTAGTTTCAATGACTTAGATGTGCAGCTCTCAGGAACACTGAGGTTTATAGGAGGCAACAACTGTTGAAGTGGGACTTCACACAGCAGCATTGCAGCAAACGCCTCGGCTGCTCTGTTAAGATATCATTAGTTAAAATTATAAGTAACATAAGCATTTAGGTGGGGTTTAGTTATTTAGTCTTTTCCTAGAAGGTTGCTTACAGAAATCTACAGTTTGAGCAGACATCTGGTGAATGTTGGCATACTTACTATTTCTGTCCCAGTTTCTGATTTTATGGAGGAAGTTGAAAGTAATGTTCACACCCTTTTTTTATTTGAAAATCAGCTCCTTGTATGTACCTATGGGGAATTTAAATGAGATACTGTGCAGATATTTCATGATGGTGGAAAGTTTGCACCATGCCCTTTTGTCCTTAGCAACATGTGTCATTTGATTTGATTCCATCTTACAGGTAACATAACCTTTCAATTGAGTGGGATTATACTGTAACCATACTTCATTCCGCTGCTTCATGACCATTTATTTCTCAGTTACTCACATTTTTTTTCTCTTTCCTTTCTCGTCCTGTTTTTGATATTCACATATACACATCAGTGTTTGATCAAACTCTGACACTCAGGCGACGATACTTTCAGCAAGTGGTGTTGCAGTAAATAAAAATACATTGAGAAAATAAAATGAATAAAATATGAGCATGATAATGAATAAATAAAGGAGTGCCTGTATTAATAAGTACGAGTCAGATGTATCAGACAAACCAAAACCAACACACGCCAGCATCGCCTACGCTTACAGCACTGATGAAAGGCTAAGGTGTGTGGGTGAGCACACAACCTTCTTCTACTCTTTCTGTATCTGGTTCTTTACTTCCTTTTTGATTATTTCCCATGTAACTTTGCTAAAATAGCTGCAAATCTTACAGAATCCTATAGTTAAACAACAGTATAAGTTACAAAAAAAAGAAAAAAAACATCATGGTAAACAAACAATTCTCTAAATTCTCAAAATGTGTTGCATCTATGAATAACTATAGAGTAGCATAAACACTTTGGAGAGATTACAAAATGTAGCGGTGAGTAAGATTAAAATCAAATATTCCTCTTTTAACTCTGCCTCTGACTTCAGTGAACAATCTGAATGCATTTCCTCACCTCATACGCCACCATGGGCATTCCAAAACAAGCTCATCACCGTGGAAACAGAACAGATTGTGGGTGATCGGTCTCAGTCATTGTCATTCCTGTCAGGACAGGTGTGAGCGCTCTCAGTTAAACTAGCTCCTGATTGGTTTAAACTGCCGGGAGGCCAACAAATCCCTAATCAGTCCGTAAGCATAGGAAAAAGACATGCAAGTGAGAAAGAGATGGGAGGAGGAAAACACTGAGAAAAATAAACTGAGAATGATATTGAGATATTTGCAATTAGAATGAAACGGGTACCAAACTATATTGGGGTGCATAAGTGAAACAGGGTGCATAAAAATGTTTCTTTATTTTTTTTAAACCTTCTACACTGCTTCAATTCTACATGTGTTGCTTCTCCACCCAGATGGGCCTCTGTGTATGTTTGTGTGTGCACGTAGGTGTGTGTGTGTGTGTTTCATCTATGTATGTCCTAGCATGAATGAATGAGATGGGGCAAAAGCAGATGGTGCTATGAGCACCCCATGGCACATTTCCATTCCTGCAAACCTAAACACACGCACATGTTGGCATGGAATAATAAGGGCTCTGAAATAGTGTGTTTTGTGTTTTTTATTTTATTTGTTTTTTTTTCTATTTAATTTCTATTTTTTATTCTTTAAGTAATTTAAAGCTGCCCTATTGAATTTTGGAAGATTTTCTCATTTAACATTTTTAAATATGATCTACTCCCCTTTAAGAACCTGGGACAGTGCTGGAGGACAGGAAACCATCTGCTCTGTGATTGGACAGTTTGATTTGATCCAATTATAGGTGCATAAAAACACTCCTACATAAAGCCAACTGGACACGTGGAAAATATCATATAAACACCACCTGCAAACAACAAACAACTTACATATATAAACTTTAGAAGTGCATTTTCTAAATCTCTTGTCAACAAATTCAAACTTAACAAAATTATCTTTATCTTAACTGCACAAATCTCTAATTTGAAAACAAAAGCAAGAGTATTGTCCAAGATATGTTTTTATTTTCATCCTCACGACAGCCAGGAACTGAGGACAAACTGAGCTGCTCTGAGCTAAAATAGCTTCTGTGTTATCTCCACTACTTACCACTGTCTTGATCACTTTTCTTTTTGCTCTACCTGTTTTTAGTCTTCTTTTTTTTTGGGTCACAGACAGAAAACTTCTCTTTGTTTTCATGAACTCGCTCTCTCCTGTTTTTTAACATAAGACACACTACTACTTGCAGTAAGACCGAGGGGCAAAAGCAGGGACCATTTATGGGGTTCTGCTCCAGTCCACCGATGTCATTGCAAACTCTCCACGTTGTTCCTGCTCTGTAGCGTGTCAAAGCTGGCCGGCACTCGGGGGCCCAAGCATTTGCCTAGCAAGCCTGTTGGCGAGTGGTGCCTCTGATTGTTTGTTGTTTGGTCACGTCTGACAGGTGCCACTCTGATGGGAATCTCTAACCGTGCCAATTATCTGAAGAAGGGATGTGTGTGCAGCTAAAGTCGCAGTGCAGGAATGGTTCTGCATTAGGAAAAAAAAAAAGCAGAGATGGCTGTGATGATGTGCTTGGGGTGGCCAAAAGGATGGCCATGACTTAGCAGGGGGTGACCATGGCCACCACCAGCCACCCTGCCCCTCCATGGTCACCTTAACTACTCAAACTTCTGTTACATACATGCACACACACACACGTATACACACATGGAAACCTATGAAAAGAGGTGGCACATTGTACACAGAAATAACATATCTGCTAATTATCTTGCATATTTTTAAAAATGTTTGACAATTCTGCACCACACTCATCATGAATGTACATGCATGTCATGCATGCATGCTCGCAGAACCACTCATACAAGCACAAAACATCATAAATGAACCTGAACACAAACAGATAACCTGATTCTTTCAGGAGAGTAAGTGAAAATGGAATTTACTTCTAGTAATCAGATCCCTTCTTGCATGAATGGCTCACAGCACTGACACCTAAAGTAATATCAAGAAAAGCTATTTTCACTTTGTGTGTGATTATTCATGTGTGTACATATACACACCTGTTGTGTATTCATCTTTTTTGGTGTTGATGTGTGACGTGTGAGATGCATATATGCATGTGCTTGTATGTATGAACGTCACCCATCTGTGCTTATTTCAGTATTTTCTGTGGGGAACAGATGAGCCTTCTTAAAATACTGTATGTGCATATAAGTGTTCACATGTTCTTATCTGCATTTGAACTTAAAATATGTCATAGAAAACAAGAAACACCATGAGGTTTTACACTATCTGCATCCTGCAGACCTGGAAAACCTCCAACTTTAACTCCAACTTTAACAAAACCCAAAGAAAAACATGTGAATTACGTAAACATATAGGGTTGGATGATAGCAATGTGAATCCCAAGGCAGGTCTTTCTTTGAACTCAAAGGCTAGGCTGTGGTAAAAGTTACATATGAAAACCACAAAATCTAAAAGAAATAATTTAGATCAACAAAGGAAATGGAAAAAGGAAAGAGGTGCACTAAGAAATTTATTTTTAAAAAAAGAGCCAAAAATTTGCTTTCAAAGAAATGGATGAAAGGAGTTTTTGTTCAGTTGACAGTTCAAAAAACAAAATGAGACAGAGTGGAGCATTCTGCGTCTGGTTCCGTAATACAGAGCCTGAATAAAAAGCAGACAGCGTGTATTTGTGTCTGAATGGATTTATGGTGACAAAGAAAGCCCCCTTTACACTAAAATAGTGTATTTGTGTATGTGTGTGTGAGGGTGACAAACGGCATGTGTCACACTCACGTGTAAGCAACAACATCCATCCATCACACTTACCAGCTGGCCCACTGTATGTCAGGGTCATTTTCCTGCACAGAAGCACAGGCACACACTCTGACTTCTATCTTCTCTCTGGATACTTTTTCAAATGCCCTAATGTCCAACTTCATTTTGTTTTATTGTTAAGAATTTCAAAAGTTTTTTTTTTATTATTATTTTTCTAGTTGTTTGTTTTAAAGTTTGGGCAACATCAGCTGCATGAGTTCTTGGTGAGCTAATCACAATTGGACAATAGTGTAAAGGCACTCAGGGTTCACTGGAAATTCTCAGAGCACATTCAGGTTCCCAACCTGGGGTCCCCCAAAGAGCACAGGGGTCCCAGAATCTTAAAGGATTCAGAGCCATTGTGAATAATGTTTATTTGTGTGTGTGTGTGTTTCAGTACATTTATTTAACAATTCTCAGGACAGACATGATACTAGGACCACGAGGGGCTGGGACACAACAGAACAAAACCACAGTGACCATTCACCTTGCGGGGTACGGTGTGGGGCTTACGGATTTTGTTACCCCAGTAACCTCTGCTGACAAGGACGATGGACAGCTTGGCCAGGATGGTGGCTCTACAATGGCATTGGCCATCTCCTTGGAGCAAACCCACATGGCCATTGTAGACACTTATGGCAACAAAGGCCTTGAACCTTGTACACTTACCAACGCTTGTCTACTTCTGGACAGGCATGATCCTCAACACCTCATCCTTCAGACCAGAACTCAGGAAGAAGTCAACGATTTTAGGCTCCTTAAATAGGCAGAGACTACAGATTGATCTCCTCCAGCGATTTGATCTTCGTGTCTTTAACCAAGCGGTCCAGCTTGGTGACTGGCACCCACTCCTTGACTCTGGACCTACTCTTCGTAGGCACCCCAGCCTCTATCGCACCCACAGCCACGACTGCAGGCACCTGTGCAGAAATGTCCACAATAACCTCATCTACCAATGGCGTTGTCCGTAGTAGACAAACTTTTTAAACCAGATGCCAAAGAGATATAAATGGGTGTCACATACAATATGCATCCTTGTCTTCAAAAAGAAAATAAAAGTCACATATGGCTACAACTTGTGCATACAATCAATGTACTGGGGTTTAGTGAGGTCAGTAACCTTAATTTTCAGTTGTTATTTTTTACCTGTTACATTTAATTAATAAAACATGTCTAAGAAACAACACAGAGCAGATGATTTGTCCCTTTTTTATTTATTTATTATTTTAAGTAAGGCTATATGTTAACTTAGGCTATATTGAAGAACATTTCTCAGCCAAATTTTCATTATTTTTGGTGAGAAACTCTCTAATGAAATCATTATATCAAGAATGGTTTCAACACATGGTGGGGCAGGGGGGTCCATGGATTTTTATTACTTGCATGACGGGGGTTCTGCAGGAGGGTCTTTCTTGCTGTTGCCCTCAGACCCATGCATGCTCAGCATGGGGGATTGAATAAAAAATGCAACCTGCAATCCATGTTTCCTTAGTGAGACTATTGATTAATGAACTGGCTTCTTAGAACACAGTTAAAAATTGAACTAATGTGGATGATATAATGAATATGTTTTGATAAACTCTAACTTGGTTATCTCAGGTGACAGCAAATGTGTTCACCCCATACGTCACCCCACTGGCCTCAATGAACACTTTTATGTAGTTAATTTAGTTTTATGGCATTTCATGAGCCAAAAATGGCAGGCAGAACAAAAAAGGACTAAAAGCCACTTACAGAAGAAAAATTGAGGTTTCTTGAAAATGTCAAATCGTAACATTTTGCTAGTGACAGTTAAATTTTACCATGGCAATAAAGACCTTGTTGGCCTCTTGAAAAAGTGTAAAATTGTGAAATTTACTGCCTGATAATATCATTGCCTCAAATGCTTTACATAAGCATTTGCTTTTCTATGTTTCATGCCACAATATTCCTTAAATATAAATCCAACACTCTGAGTTGCCTGAAGAGAATGATCAGTTAACCAAATGCTACAGGAATTGGCTTATTTGTTGACAGTGGTTGCTTGGAAGTTAATTTAGGATGAATGTTTCCATATTACCTGGGGAGACTTTGAGTTTTTCTCTGTTTTTTATCTTGACAAAATCCTACAACTTTGCTTGCAGATTATGCAATTTAAAATGAAATGTTGTTCATGACTTTTGGCAATTTATATTAAAAACCAAACATTCTTTCAAGTAGTACTAATGTTGAACACTTTTAGTTTTGATACCTTCATTCATATTATACCCTGATTTAACCAAATGTCAAGCAAATGCAACAAAAGACATGTTTTTTTGGTTTAAGAACTGGTTAACTGATGTTTTTATTTTTTATTTTCCATTCAGCCTCTTAAGGAACAAGCCGATCCAATTTTAAAACTTTAACTAACATAATAGAAAACAGAAAAAATATATAATTCATGTTTAGGTTTAATGTGGTAATTTTTTATTTTTTTTCCTCTGGATAAGAAACTTTTTCATTTTTCTTTATCTTCCCATCATTTTAGTTTTTCATCCTAGAATAAGACAACCACAAAAGCACTGCTAGTACGCTATAAATCTTTGGTATTTAAATCACTTTTAAAAACTGTGTGGATACCAATGAACAAGCTTGAGTAAAATTAACTATCTCTCTGTCTCTCTCTCTCTTACGTTTTCTCTCTTTTTGGCTCTCTTTTAGCTTTAAATACATCTTAATTCTTTGTAAAACAATTTTTTCCTCCCTCTTATGTTCCCAAATCCAATATCCTGAGCTATTACATGTAGCCAAGTGACACCAGACCTCATAAAAACAAGACAGAAAAAAACTCTTGACACAACTAACGAATAAATGAATAACTCTTTAGTAGCTGTTTCATAGCCAGTCGAACCTGTAATTCATGGAATCAACTTAGCCGAGCTAATCAAACTCTTTAATCTGGAGATGATTCGCATAGTTAATTGCAGCTCTTTATTTATTTATTTTGACTTTTTATTTTTAAAAATTAACTCCCCCACAAATTTTATTGAACCAAATCTGTTACATTATTTTGTAGCCCCACAAATATAAGTTGTTTCCATGTTAGGCCTATTCACAGCTATCTTGTATTTACCATTGTTGGCTAATAATAAAATATTGGCCATCATAAATACCCAATTAGAATTTGTCTGCAGAGCACAGCTAGCGGTAAGGCATTAAAGTCAGACTATAGCAGTTGCAGACTGATGTTAGTCTTAGTGGTGTAATGCATTGACTCTTGTCACTAAGCAGTCTTACTCAAAGATGCATCACTCTATTCTCTCTACTGTCCCACAGTAGATCATCTACAAGCATGGAAGATGAGGAAGAGAGGGAAAGCAGTGTCAGATCAGTATCAGGTTCATGTACAGTAACATATTTCAATAAATTTGCAAGTACATAAAGCCTGTAATGGGTTTTTTTAACACTATAATTAAGCATAGGTGGTGGTTCCATGTGCTCTGCAAAGTGCCCTTTTTAAAAACTGAGCACCTGCCTCTCAAAATGTCTGTGCACGCCACTGGCAACAGGTTATTTAAAAGTTGCTGTTTTTTTGTTTTGTTTTGGTTTTTTTTAACCTGTCCTGTCCAGCATTATAGCAATCAGAATGATAGTCTGGTTGCTGTACTGTGCTGAACAAATTTGCTTTGCCAAGGGGAGGCTTATGGGTATAAGTCTCCCCTTGATAGTCTGATTTATGTATTTATTTATTTACTTTGAATCATGAGTCAATGTAACCTTGCTGGACCTGACAAGAGGGGGCATAAAAAGAAGAAAGGCAGCAAAAAGAAGCAAAAAGGAAAGCAGAAAGAAAAAAGAGGGGACAAAAACACCACAGAAGGCAACGACCCTTCAATCCACACTATCATCAGACAACAAACTGCTACATTTTGTAAAAATTTCAAATGGCTTTTACAGAAAAACAGAGCTGCCAGTGATTAAGATATGTCAAAAAGACATATCACAAACGTATCACAACACCAACCAGTTACAAACTACAAACTACACTCTCTTAGTGACTGTGTCAGCATGCAGAGGATGGGGAATGAGGAGGGATCAGTGATGAGGAGTGATGAGTGAGATCATGCAAATGGAACCACGCCTCTTCGGAGGCTAGAGGCAGACTAGGGCAGCCCAGAGACCCGGGCCATCAGCAGCAACCCCGGAGCACAAACCCAAGCCACCCCACCCCAAAGATGACCACAGCCTCACCCAGAGGGTGGTAGAGGAGAGCCCCAGCCAGAGCCCCTCACTGTCTTGGGGCACAGGCAAAATAAGCAGCCACTGGCCATCCAGGGAGGCCCGAGCAAAGGGTCCAGGGCCCCAGGAACACAGGGACCCCCTCCGCAAACACACACACACAAAAAAAAAGGTAGATGGCCTGCACCGTGCCAAGGAGAACCCGGCCACCCCAGACAACTGCCCGGCGTGGGCCAGCATCCACCCCGATGTTCCAGCCGCACAACTCGGGAACCAGGGCGCCATTGACCCCCCTCCCCCACCCTACTACAATCTCGACCCCATATAACCCTCACTCACACCCTCCCCTGCACTGTACCCATAAGCACTCACTATCACACAGTCACATCACACATAACCCTCCCACCATGCCCTGTAGAACAGAGAGCCCCAAACCCAGGACACCCCCACCCCACCCCCCAGAAGTGCACGTGATCCCTCCCTGCCAGCCCCCAAGGCAACCATCTCCACCTGCCTATTCCTGGCAGCGCCCCAGGGAACAGGGTTGAGAGAGGTCCCCATTGCCCTACACCCTCTCTGCTCATGAGACATCGGGGAGGACGAGGGGTCTGGGGATGTAAGTCCAGAGGGAAGCAAACTTCCCCCTGGATGGTGAGCTGCTAGCAGCATTAGGCCCCCCTGTTCCCCTGAAGGCCCCCCAGAGCAAGTTAGACCAGGAGCAGCCGTCCCCCATGGCCGGCCATACAGCGACTGCAGCCCACAAGCCGCCACCGACCCCAGAATGCACCCATCCACCACACACACAGGGGGGAAGGAGAGGAGAGTAGTGGGTGAGCCCAGATCCATGGCGGACCACCCCAGGGCCCACCCAGGCCTTCCCCACAGGTTCATGCACACACATATACACACACCATCCAAAACACACATAACACACAAATGTCCTTGTCTCCTGTCTCACACTCCAGAAACTCCCCCAACCAATCCCCCAAACCCCACTCAGCCCCCTAGGTTATTTAAAAGTTTAAACACTTCTGCTAGTTTCCCAACAGTTTCAGTGACGATGTCAGAACACATGATTTGTGGGCAAGATTTTTACATTTCTTTTTAATTTAGTAAGTTTCATAAATTAAATACAGTGCTGGCTTTTTCATGCCACTTAAATTATTAACTTCCCTCCTTACTTACCATTGAGCCATAAGTGTTGGTTTGATCTTCCAATTTAAACATCAAAAAACAAAAAATGTAAAACAATTATCATTCCAAACCTAGTTAGTAAAAAAATATTTTTCCCCTTTTTGTCCTGACATTTTAACAAAATCTCTGTAAAGCTGTTTGGCATTTGATTGTATGGGTCTTTCTAACCCCAGAGGGTTTGTTCTTTGTTTTGTCTTATCTTATTTCTTTTTATTTCCCATTTGTTTTTTATTTTTACCTGGTAATGTACAAGTTTATCAATTGCTTTTGTCTGCGTGTTTATTCATGAAGAACAATACATTTAGAGTAAATGTGTGAGTCTAGTATGTGTATGTTCTTGTTTACTCATGTCCGTGCATGTGTGAGACGCTTAGTGGGCAGTGGATAAGGATTCATGCTGTGACTCTCTAGATTGCTCTTCCACAATGAAGGTGTTTCATTATCATTGTTAAGCAAACTCAGCATGGGACTTGGGGCTTAAGAGGCTAAAAAGCAGTTGGTTCAGTGTCTTGTAGGTGTCACTCCACTTTACAGTATATAGGTCTACCTCATGGCATTTGATTATAATTATAAAAGGTGAACATCTAGGTCTAAGATTTACTCCTAAGAACACTGTTAAGAGTTGACTTAACCTCCTGACTACCAGGAAAAAAATATTGTTTATTCACAATTTTTTTAACTTCCTGGACTGCTTGAAGGGTAATGAGAAAACTAAAACCTTTTTTTTTTTTTAAAAAAGTTATTGTTGTTATAATATCATGTGTCCACAACAGTTGACATTAGAATGTCATACATGTGAAACCGAACTTTGATAACAATAATTAAATCCCAAAGAAAATCCCAAGAAGTCAACGCAAGAATGAGTGAAAACGCCACATCACTGTTCTGTAGTGTATTATAGTGCATTTATACCTAAAATACAAAATAGTCAACTTCAGCACCAATTGAAACTAACATCAGTGCAATGTTTCCCCTACCATATTAGGGGGACACTGGCGTCACCTGGCCTGGGCATTCCTGGCTTAAGCCCCAAACATTTCTCATCAAGCCCTGAATGGTTTTTTTTCACCCCAGAAGGAATGAGTTCATATTAACTCAGCTGCCTTATGACAATATAGATGGTAGATTTGTAATTTCCCAGCTTCTGTGAATGCAACACAAGTACAACAATATGACCAATCACAGAGGAATTTAATGGAAGCGGGGAATCCTCCGTGTTATATTGGCTGACAGCCCAGCATCTTAGCCCTAATCTAAACTCTGGTGTTATTTCCAGTGGTCACCATCAGTGGTCAAAAATGGACATCAGACGATTTTTTGGTTTAAACAGAGACAATCCTTCAGTTGTGGTGGCTAACAATGGGCAGCAAAACTCACACGAAACAGGTGAACAGACAAGTAATTTACATGCTGTAGGTCTTAAAAATTAAATAAACATTAGGCAGATCATTTGTGACAGTACTTGATACTTCAAAGGTTAAGCTAGCTATATTAAACCGTTAGCCTTGCCCTTTGCTGTTACTAAAATCCAGTCATGAAGTCTACGTGATTGGCTGTCATAACTGCTGGAAAAGGTCCCGAATTTCCCATAACCACTAAGAAGGAGGTGCTGCTGTGAGTGTGAGTGTGTGTGTGTGTGTGTGTGTGTGTGTGTGTGTGTGTGTGTGTGTGTGTGTGTGTGTGTGTGTGTGTGTGTGT
>JBAMHW010000012.1:8298788-8321657 GCA_037177495.1 Rhadinocentrus ornatus
GCTGGAGCCTATCCCAGCAGTGTTTCAGGTGAAGGCAGGGTACACCCTGGACAGGTCACCAGTCCATCGCAGACAAAAAAGAAATTTTACCAGAAAATGACCCTTTATGAGTGTTTCTTCTTCACTCCCACCAAATTTCCCCATCTGTCTGGGATTTGAATTCCCAACCATCCAACGGTCACATTAGACTTGCATCTGTATCCATTTATTTAATCATCAGTTATCAGCAACATGTAATGAAAATATTCTGTCATGCTATCAAACCATAGTACCCAGCCTTTTCCATCATGTAACCTCACATGGATAATTTGTGTTTTTGATTTTGCATTAACAGTAAGGTCAACGATTTGCTCCAACACAGCACATATGAATCTGCAGGGAATTTACTATTCAGCCAACAACCCACATCCCACGTTCTCCAGTTTGGGCCAGATTCCTTAATCCTTGTTTCTACTGTCAGTTGTAAGAAATGAAGTGGCTTACTAAGCTGGTTTAGACCACACAAGGAAAAAAAATTATTGTGGTGTTAGTCTGACTTAAAACCTGATCTATCCCATCTGATGTTGAGCAAGTACACCAAAGACGGATTGCCAGTATATCATACGACCAATACTCACACTAACTCCTAGAGGGAGATTAGATTCCCTAATTAACCTAAAATGGGTTTACTAGAATAGGTCCATGTCTAAACACATCACTTTTCTCATGCTGTATATTCTACAACACCTCATGTCTTCCCCAGCCCGAAATGCTCCTGTTGCTTTAAGGCGGTGGTTCTCAAACCTTTTCTACTGTGTCCCCCTTTGGAGGAATAAACATCCCCCCGCGCCCATATTTATACAGAGCGAGGAGACCAGGTATATATGTACTATACTCATGACATCACAGACATGAGGGAGGTGTAATAAGAAACACATTTATCGTTAAACCAAGAGCAAGATATCTGCCCTCTTTCATCCCAGTTACCTGTTTCTCCATATTGCTCTCTTTCATTGCTCCCTTTTAAAATGGTTTGACCAGAACTAATGATGGAAAATGGATGAGTAAACCCTGAGCTCTGTGCTGCAGTTTTCTTCTTATTCATATTATTTTGGCAGTTGGCAAAACAAATTGGTACATTACTGCCACCAAGTGGTCTGGAGTGTTGACCAGTACGTTTCCAAGAGCCTAAAGTTGTCAAAACATGCGTGGTCATTCACATGATTTCAATGCGACCTTCATCACACTAAGTGTGAACGGTGCGTGGCCCTGCAGTGACACGCATGCACAGAGGAAAACAAGACTTCAGATGCAGCACCCTGTGTTTACAAAGATAAATATGGATGCTACACTCTGTAACTGAAGTCTGAGCAGAAAAAATTATGATCTAAAATATTTCTATCTGTTTACATTCGATCTTATCGTGTCCCGCCTCTTCTAACGCAGGTATATGTTGTCTTTTTCAATTCAATGATGTAAAACTCAGATAAAATTCGACATGACTGTTCAGACTGAGGTCGCTTGATGTAAACAATTAATGTGAACCTGATTTAGAACTACATTTGAAAGTGCTCTGGGTTGGATTTAGAAAAAATTGGATTTGTTCTTTCATTAAAAAAACAATATGGGTCACATATGGGCAAAAAATTGAGCTACAGTGAGTAGCCCTGGTCAAAATCTTGGTAAATACATATTTTGCTTGTTCCTACTATGCAAACATTCTTTCTATCTGGCCAAACCATTTTAATTTGAGAATTGTATTTTTTTGTATTGTGTGTAATTCCTATAATAAATTCTGAGCACTTGCTGCATGCTTCTTCTTTTTCTAACTTCATGAAAAGGGAGCCAGCTGCTGCCCTTATGGTCTTTTTAAGAGCAAAAATATAAAAATAAACAGATTTTCATCTCACTGCTTGACTTGCATGCTAACTCAGTATTTTACAAATTCTCAGATGCCCAGTTATCTATGAAGAAGCAACCCATTTCTGCCATGTTGGTCCAACTCAGCCAGCTTGCAGTCCAGGCTGACACAGGCAGAGATCACAGTCTGTGACCGAGCAGGAGCACAGGACTGAAAAACTGCAGGATAGGAAGTGGAGATTGCCACAAGGTCATGTCTTTTGGCTTGGCAGACTGTGCATGATGTTCACAACATGAATTCTGGCTAGGAAAATGTACAAGGGGCCCACAGCTGAAGAGTTCAGGCAAAGTTGAGAAGAAAGTGCCCTGTGTAGTATCACTATCTGTGAGCTGCCAGGTTGCTCTGAAGGAGGTCATGCCTTGTGTGTTCATGGAGGTTGCAGCTTTGGAGGTCTCTGCACATGCTGTTTAAAAATTTCAACTGAGAGCATGTTGCTGATTTTGGGGTGAGTCAAGAGCTGTCAAGACATTGAAAAGAAAAAAGACCCACCATAATCCAAGCATTGGGGGGTGCTGAAAAGGGAACAATACTTAGCATTATGGGCTCGGTACACGGGAGGTGGTGTTGCTTCGTCTCTATTCTTTCAGTATGGAACTTGTGCAATGAGGCCAAAATTGCTCTTAGCCAAGCGTCAGTCGACATTCGTGCACGTGAAATGTTGTGCTCCTTAATGTAGACGTGCACACAGGGGTTTGCGACGCGGCACAGGAAAGTTTTTTAAAAAAAAGGTCAACTTTGTCACTGTCACATGGTACTACAACCAACCAGCCTGGGTTTCATTGACTGACCAATGAGGTGAGAGCAGGCTAGACACTTTCAACATGGAGGAACAGATAATTTTAGCTGTGTCTGACATTACCATACTTCACGCAAAGAATATAAAGATGTAAAAGGCAGCCGCATGGTGCCAGGGTGAATTTCAAAGTATGTCCTGCATTTATCTGGATCAGCCTTGAGGTCTGCCATGGATATTCACCATGCCATTTCCTTATTTGTAAAATAGGATGGACCCAGGGTTGTCTTTCTCTTTAGTACAGTAGAGTCAACGGCAAGATTTCTGTCAATTCAACTCTTCATCCTTGATACCTTGTCTGTCACTGACTGCTTTGAAAATGTCAAAAGTCCCTCTAATATCACAACCGATACGGGAGCGTGACCTGAAAGCGCGGTGCGAGAGCGCGGTGCGCGGCACTGCCGCCGCCGCTGCCGCTGTCGCTGCTGATTGTTGCGTCCCGTGTGTTGGGTTTCCTGGGTGGTGGTGAATTTCGCCTGTCGCTGTCATTGGCTGCCCCCATGCCCATTAGACTGAGGGAGGCATAGGGCTTGCAGGAGATGTTTGTGTCCTAAATATTCCACCTATCAACATAAAAGTAGATGGTCAGGCTGACACTATGTATCATTCAATAAATATATGATTAGTTTTTCAACTGGTTACATGTGAAAATGAACACTTTCAAACAAGTGAATTGCATCAAATATCTATTTTATGTTTAAAATGGCTGCCTTTAATGTGCCTGTGTGTCTATACAAAGAATATAAAAACAGCAGCCTGCTGTGTGTGTGTTCTTCTTGTAAACTTATGAAATTACACAGTATCTTGGATGCTTTCAACGATTCAGTGCTTTCAATGTTTACTTTATTCTTATTTACACTGTGGTGGCACACAGGGCCTTCATGAAGAGAGTTTTAAGAGGTTGTGGTCTGCATCTCAATAAGATACTGATAGATAAATGATTTTAGATTAGAACAGCAGCTTAATAAAAGCAATATATGTTTTGTTTAGCATAACAGCTCTTAAATTTAAGCTATTATGACAAGGAATGTGGTGAGTTAAACTCTACTTAAGAATAACCGCTGTTTTCCTAAATAAACATCAAGCTGCCATGGCAACCAAATCTTACCATTTTATGATGGCTTTACTGATAGATTTAGACATTAAAATCAATATTTAAACTGTCTCATCTCATTTTTCATTGTCGACATTCTTTCCTACAACTTCCTTTTCTTGTAAATAGGCCCGTTCCCCATCAAACTGCCACCACATTTTAGTTTTTCACTCTACTTTATTTACATTTCACCCCTACTTCAGCTGTACCTTTTCCAAGCAGGCAGGATGCTCAAGAAAGCACACAGCCAGTGGCTGTACAATACATCCTGGAGTAGTGTTCATAAGAAACGTAGGGAAGCGTTGTTAGCACAAATAGTGGAAATAGTTTGCATCATTCATCACCTGCAAATCTGTCCAGAAAGTTTATTCATACTCCCCAAAATTAATTTTACCCTGCCTTTGATGTGTTGGCTGATGTTTGGATGAATTTGGAGCCCTGTGGGTATTTAAGGGGTTTATTTCTTCGGAAACATCTAATTTAGTTCAAATTTGTGATTTCCATGGCAGAAAAAATACTGTGTTTTGTCTGACACACGTTTTAGGCAACATTAGGCCCTTTATGACCGACTAATGTTTTCCCAAGGGCTGGATGGATATGTTAAAGTTTAAAAATTATTCTTGTAAAAGAGTAACTTTGAAGCCAAACTATCATTTTATCTTTATGGATCTGTTTTGTTACTGTCATGTACAGGAAACTGTCTTCGATTAGCTTCTCTGAAAACACTTTAAGGCTGTATTTTGTTGTTAGGAAAAGAAAACATAATTTCTCTACTTCAGCAAGATTTTTATATAAAAAAAAAAGAAGGATGTAGATGAATGTTTGTTTTTTTTTTGTAGCTCTTTAAAGTCTGAGTTAAGGCTGAAATCATTCTGTGGTGGTATTTTTTTTAGAGACTTCATGTTCAGTTAAGCTGTCTCACTTGGATTAACACGCTCAGATTTAAACAATCACAAGTTGATGTGACCTCGGCAACGACTCCCACAGATAAAAGAATACAGTAGTTAAAATCAGATCTCACGTGGACATTATTTCACCTTATATCACTTGCTTTCAATATCACCCCATTTACTCAAACCAAGACGTTGTCTGGCATCTGTGCCTGCTATTAAGATCATTAATATTCATATCTTCAGAAATGAGATGAGTAACACACAGAATGAGCATTTACACACACTCACACCACAAAGAGAAATCAGTTGGTTGCTAAAATATAATTACTCGACTGCTGGCTGACATTTAGGTCGATGCATCGATTATCCTTGTCTATCCTTTTCTTTTTCCTCTTAATTATAACTTTCCCTCCATCTGTAATGTTACATAGCAGATTCCACAATGTTGGATTTAATTTACAAGTGTGTCACTTATTTTCAATTTATTCTTAAACCTGAACTGAAAAGTTAAATATTGCTTTTCTTTGCCATAATAAAGAAGCTTTAATTTCTCTGTAATCAAATAAAAAACATAATAATAAAAAGAAAAAGCAGTAGTATTGAGATAGTTGTTAGAGTTATAGTAGGTTGGAGTCAGAACAATTTCTGACTATGGCTATGAGGATGTGGGTTCATAAACGGTTCCATTATGAAATGACTGATTTTGTATTTTATATTAAAAAAATCCTATTGAGACTAATATGTAATAAACTAATGGAACTGAACATGTGTTTCTTCGTAACATTAAGATTATGACTATGAAAATTAAATAATTTGTACTTTTTAAAGATTTTGAAAGATTTCATTTTCCTTTTTTTATGTTTGACTTAAATACTGCTTTTTCAGTTGGGAAATTAGACTGTAGTGTATATTTTATAATTTAAGGTTTTAAATTAATCATTCAAGTTAGGTTAAATGTCAAATTTAAAACCAAATGCTTCCTAACAAGTTTTAAAATAAATAATTTTATTGTAATAGTGTCCCATTTATTGAAAAATTAAAATGCATGTAATTTATTTTGATTTTAACACTAAAGCAAAATTATATAGCCGAAACCTCTTGTTAATTTTTAAAGGTTGCATCAGTATTTTAATATAACTCTCCCACAGCTTCTGTACAGTCTGTCAGTAACCTATATGGTGTTTCGTAACCAAGGAACAAAGCATTCTGCTCATTGGGGGCATATCTCATTTTAAAAAGCTTACCCAGGAAAATTGTTTCTGTAAAACCTTTACACACATGAGAGCAGCAGAACTGGTGACAAATGTGTGTGTTAATGTTGACTTCTACCAAAACCTGTGGTAGTCTGGTAGTATTTTGGAGAAATATTACTGCCTTTATTACAATAGAGAATCACAACATCTTTGAAAGTAAATGCATATTTTATAAACATGCAATCTTGCAGCAATTCAAGCACAAGGAAAATTAGTACATTTTTCTTAGTGAGAAAAAATACCTAATTTGGTCCGTTTTCAGGGAGCTTAGCTATCCATCGCTTGACGCTGAAGACGGAGAAATGCACCAGGAAATCACAGGGGCAATGCTAAGCAGAGTAGCTGACATGTGACAAGGGAAAGAACAAACCGCAGAAGAAGACAAACAGAAAGGGAATAAAATAGTGGAGGAAGAATGAAGACGAGTACAACTGTAGAAATGCTGCAAGCTTTTGGTCACATTCACTCATACCCCAATAGGCACATTGGGAGGCAACATGGAGTCAAGTGTTTTGCCCAAGGACACTTCCACATGTAGTCAGGGGAAGCCTAAAATCGATCCACCAGCCGTCTGGTTAGAAGACAATTGCTCTTTTCTTGAGCTACAGCCACACTAGAGTCCAGACCAAACATGGAGAAGCAGCATTTAGCTGCTATGCTGCAAACAACTGGAACAAACTGCAAGTGGAGATTAAACTTTCACCAATTGTAGACATTTTTAAATCCGGGTTAATAACATTTTTCTCAGGCGCCAATGCATGAATTATGCACAACAACCTTTTAACTTTTCATCATTTTAATGTAATTTATGATTTTATTGTGATTCTTGCTATTTGTTGCTAACTACTACTATTTCTTAATATCTATAAGGCTTTTGTTTCATGTAAAGCACTTTGAATTGTCCTGTACATGAAATGTGCTATACAAACAAACTGCCTTGTCTTGCCCTTGCCCAAAAACAGAAAAACAGCTTCCAAAAAAACGTCTAACATTCAGTGAACTACAAAACACTTTAACACATATTTTCCAAAAGGGTCAGAACATAATCACTTGTTTCAGAACTGTAAAATGAAGATACTTTGGAAAGCCTCAAAGCTTTATCTGCAGCAGCGGTGTCCAGAGAGTTCCCCCCTCCCGATCCCTGCAGGCATGACCAGTCATATCTGAATTATTCCTCAGGCCTAATTAACAGATCGCTGAAGAGCTTAACCTCATGAAGAAACTGATGTCAAGACAGAACATTATTTCTTTTAGGCATAAAACATATCAAATGCAACTTCACTGACCAACAGAGCACAGAAAACGTCCAGTAAATTTATCTTCGCCACGTAAGATTGTCATCTTTTTTTAGTATTTTTCTGAGGTGTTCCTAAGCCCAAGCAGGGAATCCATCTGGTTTTTTTTTGTGTGTGTTTTTTTTTGTTTTCTTTTGTTTTTTTGCAATGCCAAGGTTTGAAAATCGTGACTTGCTGCAAGCTTTTCAATAATATTCTAAGAAACACTGTTAATTACTAGGGTGAAATATTGGATGACCTAAGCCATTCCCTGGATGGTAAAACCCTCTATAACATTAAATCCATTCTACCTTTTTTTATTAACATATTTGTCATAGATTGACTGCAATACAAACTCAAAGCATAATCAAGCCACCACTCTGGAGCATCTGAAGATGCTAGAAAGAAAAATGCAAGCATCAAATTTTATTATTTTTTTTAATGTGTATTTTAATGTAATCTGAGATAAAGACAGTATTTTATGCTTTAAAATTGTGTATTATTTTTACAGGCTTTCTTTAGAAAAATCTGGTTTGGGCTGCATGTCTGTATTACACTGTGTTATTAGTCAACATCAGAAAGTTGTTTTAACATTGCACACAGCATCAGAGCTGATGTAAACATAAGGTATTGATTTTTGGAGTAGGTTTTGAAATTACTAAAAAGAAATCAATAAACTTTAATGGAAGTGAAGTTCTTCTGTAGATGAACACTTTTGCGATCAGACTGAAAAGTCTTTAAAAAGAAACTCATTCTCACAGAGGAAAGGTTGAACATTTATTTCATTGGCTTAACTCTAAGGATCCACAATAGTCTAGAAGTAAAGACCTCCAAATTGACTTTTAGGACCAAGAGTGACGGAGGAAATCAGGAAAGAGTACTGTATTACCTGAGGGTGGTGAATGGAAGAAATACGTGTTGATAGAAAATGAAGAAAAAGAAAGAGAATGTGATATAATGAAGAAAAACGAGATAAAAATACGCCTGGAGTGTTTCCATAGGGTGAGAACTGTCTTTTAGCTTGCTGTTTTAAGATTGTAAATCCAGTCTCTATGGATATTTATCATTTCCCATGTGGATTTGCATTCACAACCACCTGCAATCTATCAAGGTAGACAGGGAGGAAGAGGGTGTGGTGTTAGGCAGAGAAAAAGAGAGAAACTGTGGCTGGGAAAAGTGTAGTTTTAATGGAAGAAAAGTTTTTAAGTAACATTTTTACACGGGGCGTAAGAAAAATATTTTGATTTGCATAGGGCAACAGCTTTCTGTAATTGTTGTCACAAATTACAGAGATGAGAGCCTGCACTTGCCCAATTCCATGACACCAAAATCGCAAAAATGTATCACACAGCACACAAATTCAGTTAATAAAAATCTCATCCTAGGATAAAAATGCAACATGACTGCAAAGGGGAGGAAAAATTCTCATCACTTGACCGAGGTAGCACAAAATCCATCACATTAGTTGGTTAGAAGGCAAACAGTTGATTATGACCATTAAAATTAAGTTGCAGAGGTTCATTAAAATCCTACAGAGTTGTGTAAACTACAGTTGATGCAACAGATGCATTCAGAACTGCAACTAATCAACGATGGAAATTAATGGAAAACTTCTTGCTAATGGAATTATTGGTTGAATTTTCTGATTGTAAACTCTACTGTAAGATGTCAGTTATCTAATGCCAACTTCCACATTTTACATAAACCCTCACTGAGGTAGTGTACTAAATAAATATCAAAAATGTATTTACTGTTTTCTATGGTCAAATAAAACATTTGGCATATACTGGTTAATTATTATTACCTTACTTCTTTTTTTTATCACCTTTTGTTGTTTAAGTAAACTATATAACTGATAAAAATGTATTTTTAAAAGAAAAAAAAATAAGTAAACCAAAAAATGTTACAGACAGAGCTGATTTAGGGCAGCAAAATGATATTTAGACTGACGTGTGAGGCAGCACATCTAATCAGTGGCTGTGTATCTAAAGCACATTTGCTTGTAAGATTTGTAAAAACTGTTGTAGTGTCTTGGAATCATGTGGAAAAAGTAAGGAACTAGAATGGGTCACTTAGAAAGAGGCAATAGAGACGTTAAGTATTCTGTATGTTTCCTATGGGGAATAATATGCTGTAATGCTCAGTGAATAATCTTATTGATGCATCTCTATCAGACTGTTCGAAGAACAAAAACCTTTAGGGTTTTGCAGCATCTTTAAATGAGAAGGAAGCAAAGATTTGATCTCAAAATGAGTCTTTCACTGTAGGGAATTGGAGAGATTGGTTTTTGCATTAACCGAATAGTAAGTGCAAGATAATTCCTCACTCATAAAACATTGCAAACAGAATGGATTTGCTAGGGGGTATTAATAATCCAAGGTAATGGTTTCAGTCACAATGTATTTTGGGTCAATGGCTAATCCCCCAGTAAACTAGATAAAACTTGTATTAAGTAAATGTTATAAATGGGTCTGATTAAAAACAAACCATAGTATTTTGACATGACATTTCCTTTTATGCCATACTGTAACAAAACAATGTCTGAAAACACAAGTCAAATGTAGCTTAAAGTGAAAAAACTGGGTCAGATGGGAGACAAATTTGCTCTATTGGTTGAAAGTTACATGTGCTTGACCCCAGAACCCTCCAACCACCAAACTGACTTAATTTCGTGTTAAATTTGATTATCAATTCATTTGTTACAGTTTGATGACACATTCATCATATTTAATACATATAGCTGCTGAGATCTATTGCCTCACTTTATGGTACGAACTTTGTATAAACCCCTGTTGTACACAAGTTGACACTTGTCTTCTGCCCCCTGGTGGATGCCTCCTCTGCTCTTTCTTAGGAAGAATTTCCTGGACCAATACCAAGCCTACTCTAATTATCACTTAAATAAAACTGTTATTCCCTCCTCCCTCCCCAGTGTCTTCTGCTTTTGGGTCTGCAATTTTGATACGGTTCCTACAACCGAGACAATTTTTTTTTTACAAATAAAGGCTGAGGCTTACAAAAATGTGACTTTACTCCCCATTTTTTCTTGGGTCAGGCTTTAAAGGGTTAAATACCATGAGGTTCTGTTCCTGTACAGTTATTTTTATACCTATAGCCTCACACAAAAATTTTATTTACAAGTCCTGCCTTTCCTGACATTCAAACTGGCAGATTACTCCAATAAGCCTTAATATCATTTAATTTCTGTTATTGTAAGATGCATTGTGCCACTTGTACATTTGTATATTTCTATTTTTAACTATTTTAAGTTTTCTTTAACAATCAATTTTCATTTCCACTTTCTCCACTGCTGATTCTTAGTTATTCACTAAGAGAGAATAGAGAGAGAAGAGGTTGCATACCACTAATGAGAACAAAATAATAATAATTAGAAGACAGCATTAATTTTTTTTAAGTATTTTTCTCATGCAAATGGCTCATAGAGAATTGTGAAGGTCCTGAACCTAATTATGTTAGAAACCCAGAAAGTATAAATATTTAGACAGGACTGAAAAGCAATGAAAAGAGACAAATTAAGACCCTTTCTCATCATGTCTATTCCTCAATGGGACTAATGATTTTCAGATTGAAGACCAGAGCTAACCTGTGGAGACTGATATCATAACTTACAGATATGAAGCCAACATGTTCAGGTGCAATCGGATTAACACAGACAACTGCATATCTAAAAGAGGCTCAAAAGCCTTTTAAGCACACTTCAGAGAATAAAACCTTGACATCACTAGCTGCTGCTCTGCTGTACAAGGTGGGTCCTCAAAAAAAAAGATTTCCCTTCCCACAAATGGTTGTTTTTGATGGTAAAGTACAAAAGTTAAGTTTTTAATATGTTCTAACTCATACTGCATACACATTTCTTTGCTTTTTAATGGAGAAAGTGATTTGCATCATTTAAAAAATCAGAATGAAATGTTTTTATTTCACTGGTAGATGCTAGGGATGCACTGATACCACATTTTTTTAAACCAGGCACTCACATTTTAGGACTTGCAGATATACAGAGTACTGATATGAGTACTTATTAATCCAATTACAGTGCACTAGTAAGGAGTGTGGACCAGAATGCCAGATGTGACGACTGAGTGAATTGTGTGATATATCTAAATAGGCCATCCTGATGCCATCGTCTAATATAAGGTATCATAATTTTGATAAATAAGAAGGAAAAAGTGTTTTTTGGTGACAAGGCATCTACAACATATTGCTAAATTTGGATTTTTAATTACATGAGAAATAATAAATATTATAATAAATATAACAGACACAGCTGATTGTTAATAAATCCTCTTTAGCACAGTCTTTACAAAATATATTTTTCTTAATTGTCATTTTGGTGAGTTAAGCTTAAATGAAATTAGAATGAGTCCATTTTAGGAGAAGTCTGAAACATAACTAAAAAAAGAAAATCTAAGATGCCCTGAAAACTTTCCATTTTGGCTCTCCATTTTACCTCCCGCCATGTTTTACTGGTTCTTCTATCCATTTCCATCATTTTGTCTACATCTCTTGATCTCCTTCTCTCCATCTGTTGCTGTCCATGCTTGCCTCCACCCCCTCCATCTGCCTTTGTGGAAGTTTCGCTAACAGGGTACTTGATAAGAGACAAGTGAGCAGGGAGAGTGGCCTTTTTCTTGCAAGTAAGCTAGTCATCTAAGGCTAATTGAATATCGCTCCTGAGTGCTCAAGTCTCTCCCCTGTCTCTCAGTGTCTCTTACTGTCCTCGTTAAAGTGGGTGTTTTCCTTGAACAGCATTAACACTCCTTCCTCTTATTTTCTTACTGGCTTTCTGTTTCCCACTCTTTATCCACTTGTTACCAGCCATCACTTTAGTCTCCTTACACTCAAATTAACCTTTTACTATAAAAATCACACAGTGCTGGAGTAACCTAAGAGGTTTGTGTGTGAGAGATGGAGAAAGGTGGGTTTAATGTGCATGAATCTGTGTGTGTGTGTGAGTGAGATAGTAAGTCTGCAGACTCTACCTAAGCTGCTGTCCATGTAATTTTAAATTAGAGTCTTAAATGAGCTCTACAGTCCCAAGCTGATCACAAAGCCAAGAGTAGGTTAGGCTGAACTGCAAAGGAAAAGTAGCAGAAAAGAAGGAAGATTTCTAGAAAAAATACAAAAACTGGAGAAACATAAATAGGAACAACAAGAGAAAGATAAAGAGGGGAAGACTGGATTAGGTTTTAAAGGCATTTAATTAAATTGGTCAATGGCTGCTATTCCTATTCCGATCATCTTTCTACCTGTTTCCACTTCAAAAGCAATCAAACTTGTAATCCATGCTGCAGGCCCAGATAATTATTAAAATACCATGCATCCCTCTGGTAAAATTTGTGGTGGCAGTAGCCAGGACCACCGAGCAGTCTTGCCTCCAGGGCTGAAAATTAAACTTCTCCACTTATAAACGTGGCCTACTGACAAGCTGTGTCCAACAGGCTGACAGTGTGGTGTTCAGCCTGTTTGACACAGCAGTCAAGAGTGGGTGGACAGAAATTAGACCATCCAATTTCAAACTGGTAGTGATAAAGACGAGGCAAAAGGAGCAGAAGGAAGTTACAAGAAGATGAAGGAGCGCAGGAGCTGGGAGGCAAGTAAAATAAGTGGAGTGATTTGATTAAGACTGAACTTCTTGTGTCTTTAGCTTCTCTGACCACTTTTTCTTATTTAAGAAAATTCAACTTTCATGATGGAAAAATTAATTTGCTGAGATACTTTTTCAGATTAAAAGGACAAGCCAAGAATACTCTGAGACTTTTTTAACAAATAATTGGGAAAATATTTCCCAATTAAATGTTCTTCACATTCCCTCTGCAGAAGTTTAAGTATTGTAAAAAGATGTATGTTGGCTAGTTAGAACAACGAACACAGCATCAAGAAGTATGAGTATTGTGACGCAAAATATTTTTAATGGATTGAAAGAAAATCAGACAGAAGATGTGGTGTAAACTTGACTCTGTTCAAATTCTTCATATCTTTCTTCAAATCTTAACACAAAATAAATATTTAACCCACCAACTTAATTATCAACAGATGAGTCCTCATCAGTGTTGAGTTGTAATTAGTGTAACAGTGACAGAGACATCAGTAAAGTATTTAACCTTTACCCAAATAGCACAAACAAGGGAACAAAATTTACTTTGAAACATGTTATTTTATAAAATTAAAACTTAACAAACCTTCCATTAATTAAAATGTTGTGTTGCTTCATATTCAGAGAGCCCATAGTAATGTTTTACAGTGTTTTAAGGGTAAACTATGGCCATGTTAAATAAAAGAAATGTTTTTATAATATTTAATGTCTTTTTCTCCTTAGCATCTAAATATATTAGATGTCTCTTTTTCTTTCTCACTGAACAGCACAATTTCTCCTTGTCCTAGTTTGTGTTGTGAGGCAGAAAAAATATGAGCGTTAGCCTTGTGTGTGTGAGTGTGTGTGCATTGACAAAGAGTCGTGTTGAGCACACAGATGGGAAAGCCTAAGATGATTAGAGTGGTATTACATTGTCGCTGGCTTGGCCCACACTGCTTTAATTACCGAGTGGAGCAAATACACAAACACATCTTCCTGTAGATACACATAAATCTATGCTAACATATATAACTGCACTGATACACAAATTCATGCCAAGAATATACACACATGCATACATTTCATGCGACCAGTACATAGACACACTAACTCAACCTCACATCAGCAATATAAAAACAAGTGTACACTGACTCAAGATTTTAACTATAGACTGCCATGTTTATCATACTCCTACCAAAAGAAAAGTCTGAGTAAAGCAAACACAAATTTATGTTTGGAGTTTATCACATGTCTCAACCAAGTGGTTAAAACAATCAAAAGTAAATTAAACTGGCTCTCAAAATTATTAGAAAATGAGCAGTACTCTGTGTGAAATTCTGGGAAGGAGTTTGCGCACAAACTTGAGTGACAGCGCTCAGATTGTCTGAAATGAAACACTCTAATGATTAAAATTCTGTTTTTTAACCGATTGAAACTGCTTAATTTTCAGTTTTAATTTTTTTATTTTTTGGTTTTATTCACTTTCCTGCTTTTGACTATATAATACATTTTGGTGAATTGTGCATCTTTTGTTTTCATGGTGGGAAAGTCCACTGAAGGTTTAAGAGATACATTACGCAACATGATCTACCAGTGGACTCAGGTGGGCTCAGAGGGGGACTGCGTAGGTAGGGGTGGATGACTGACACCCATCAAACTCCGAGCTGCCTATAGCTAAGAGCTAACCAAGCTAACCCGGAGCTAACGGTAGCTAACCAGCTAATGGAAGTAGGTGGGCTAAAGCTAAGGCACGCTGTTAGCCGGCTAAAAACGGCGGTTATGCTACACTCTCCCTTCTGCTGCGGATATTGGATACCTGTCAATCAACAGAACACGCCCCTAATTATGTCAAATTTCAAGATTAAATAACATCCAAATGGATGAGTTAGAAGAAAAATTCACCCCCCTCACAGTTGTCATGAAGGTAAACTTGACCTATTACTGTCACGTTTCACCACCTTAGTTCTTGTGTGTTGGGTTTTCATCTGTTCCTTGGTCTGTTATGTTTTGATCTGAGTTTATAGTTTATTTTTTTAGGGTTTATGTTTGGTGAACATGGTTTAGAATTTTGGTTTATAGTTCTGGGTTGTTGTCAGATCCTTGTGTATGCTTGTATGTATGTGCATGTGTGTTTGGTTTCATCCCGGCTTTTGTGGTTCCCTGTTCCTGAAAAATAAACCCTTTTACCTGCACCGACCTGTCTCCTGCCTGAGCTGCCTGCATTTGGGTCCTCACCACCACCTCCGCCATTCATGACAATTACTCTTAAAATATTCTGCTTTGACAGGCCTTAAACATGTTTATTTCTGGTCTTTTTAACTTTTATTGACACAAAAATTACATTAAATACTAGTTACAGAATCTCATTTACTTTAAACCAGGGGTGTCCAGCTCGAGTCCTCAAGCACCACAATCCTGCAGGTTTTAGATGCCCCCTGCTGCAGCACACCTGATTCAAATCAAATGGCTCTCCTTAACAGCTTGCTCTCAAGTTCTGCCCAAGCATGTTGACCCACTAATCAGATTCTGGTGTGCTGCAGGAAGAAACATCCAAAAGCTGCAAGGACAGCAGCCAATGAGGACCGACTTTGGACACGTTAAAACAATACAGTAGCATGGTCTTATTTGGGGATATGGAATACCTGTCACATCATAAAACAAAAAAATGCAAAACAATAAATGTTCAAAAATCTTAATATTACCACAATTTCTATTGCAAGAAGTGCTTAAAATCTTTCCAATAAAATGTTCCAAATTCTACAGAACTTGATAGACCAAATACACATCTATTCCCATGAGCAAAATGATACTTTGTCTGTTTAAAACCCGAAACATGTTCTGTAATTTCACCCACTCCTGGTGTAAAAGTGGCTCTAACTTCACAAATTATTCCCCTGGAGCTTTAAAATTTTATATTTCCAAATCACATACGTATGCAGATTTTTTTGTGCTCCAACAGAAATATAAATGAAGTAAAAAACATTTTGAAATTTGACTAAACTGAATCAGAATAGTTCTATTAAGCTTGTGCAAATTTGTAAGCAGCATATCCAACATGTGTACTGAGAAGGAAAAAAAGGGTGAAAATATTCACAAGAAAATGTTCAAAAACTCTGAGAACTATATATAAAACTTGTCTTACTCTTTGTGAAATCCATATACAGACAGAAGGGGAAAGCTGTTGAGAGAAAGAAAATGAAAGGAAGGAGGAGGAGTGGGTCAAGAGCGCAATCTACCCCTCAGATGAAAAGCAAACGTCAATCGGTCCAGCACAAACATGCGTGTCATCCCTGGGAATTGGCTGGTGGTTGGTGGCTCATCAGGGTTCCTTCTTTCTCTTTTTCTGTGCAAATGGGAGAGAGGTGGAGAGAGCTATGAGAAAGAGAGACAGACATTTATATTTCATTGGACTAGATGCCGTGATGCCCTTTAAACTGATGTTGCAGTTCTCCAGGGGAAGGAGAGAGCTGACAAAGCAAAAGTAAAAAGAGAAAAAAAAACAATAAATGAAGGAGGTACAGGAGAGGGGAAGAAAGAAGAAAAAAGAAGAATGGAATATGTGTGAAAAAGCAAGGGAGTGGAGAAGTGGAAGGGAGCGTGACAGGTTAATCTAGAACAAATATCCATAGTGACAGAACAAGAGAGCTGGATGTGGTGAGTTGTTACTGGGAGTGGATAAGAGGGGATTTACACAGCAAGTGAAGAAGTGAGGGAGTGAAATTGGAAAGTAGAGAGGGACAGCCACAGAAGGACAGGCAGTAAAAAATAAGGACAGGGTGATAGAAAAGAGAGATGTGGCAAGACGATCAAGAGAAAACTACTGTACAGTAGGAGATACAAAGAAGGCAAAGTTGGGGTTAAAAAAAAAACAAAACAGCAATCAAGGAGAAATGGACAAAACCACAGAGCCAGAAATGAAGAAGACGGAAGGAAGAATAAGGACACAAGAAGTGAAGGCATATATGGAGTTTTTCATACAAGAACAGATAAAGTCAGACATATTTAGTTGGTGAAGACTCTTCATCCTCTGGTACCACATAAAGGTTTTAAAGTCTGGGCTGAAAGGTAATTTTGTAGGTGAAACCATCAAAAATCTGTGTGTTTTTACAATATCTTTGACATAACCAGCATTAATCATTGTATGACAATGTCCCAGGTTCAAGAAAGACAAATGAGATGCTCCATATTCAAAATATCTTCTATTAGAGTTAGCTTTATACAGTAACCCACTCTGTTAAAGCACTTTAAGTGAAACAAATCAGTGAAGCTGCATATCGTCAAACCAATTCAATGGGTGAAAAGAGAGTGAAACCCTCAGCAGACCAGGAATCTTTAAAACATTTTGCAAGTACTAAGGTGATGATAATATAAAATAATGCTTTTGCTTCATTTTTTACATTTCTTTTCAAACTAAGACAGGAAAAGTACATTGCAGTTATATCATTGTAATTCAATTAAAGTGCGAAACGTTGTAATGTGTATTTCAGGGTACACCAAGGATATGCCTCCAGGTGAACAATAATTTAATTTCTCTTCTAAAAAATACTCTTAAATTAAACTGGTGTTGAGTAAAATTCTGACGTTAAATACAAATACCTTTGAAAATGAACTTAGAATTAAGAAGTCTCAAAATGTGGTATGAGCTTGAGATCAGTCACCGACTGCATGTCAGAATTTATTTTAGGGTTAACTGCTTTTTACGATGCATGTAGAATGCACATAATCCAGTTTACTGCATAATCGGCTGTTTCTCAGTCACTTTATCTCTTCTATTTATAACTGTAAATGTACTCCATTACACATTCTTGCAACAAAAAAAGCTTAAACAGTGTTGTACATAGTTACATATTAGTCAGTTTTATGTGAAGCAAGGCTCTTATTAAATTTTAAATGCATTTTTCCCTCTCATCTTGTTGACATCTAAAGGCTCTTAATGGTGATAGCAGGAGCCATTTTTACCATTACATTCACACACATTCAAACAGTGGTCCTATGTGCACTGCTTTTCTTTTTAGTATAAACATCTATTGTCGTGGAAGGATCACATTGAAATGATCTGTAAGAAAACTAAATATAGGATCTATTTCCTCTGATGCCTCAGGTCTTTTGGGGGTAAATAGGCAAGTTATTCTGCTGTTTTATAAATCTGCTCTCATGTCCGTCCTTTAGCACTGTAATTCTACCTGGTACAAAATTACAAAAGTCATAGCGGAAAGATCAAAACTACAACAACAAATAAAAATATGCTCCAACATCATAGGGCAACCTTTAAACTCACTCTATGAAAAACTTTATCAGAAAAATATGCTTAGACTAGCCAAGATTATAACACCGGATCCAAATCTTGTGCTGAACACTGAATATGAGCTCCTACTATCTAGAATAAGATACCAGGTTCCAAAGTTCAGTAAAGTCACCCTGAAAATCTCTTTTAAACATCTGTCAACTTTAAAACTAAACTTAGAACTTTGAGGAATCCAGTGTGTGTGTAGTCCATGGTATATTGTGTATACAGTAAGTGAGCAAATTCCATGTGTGTACTGATTAAGTATTGTTTTGTGTAAACATCTTGCTGAAAATTCTGAAATTGTGTCTGCCAGTTAAGGTGTATTGTATTTTATCAAATCGTATCATATCGTATCGTAAACAATTACGCATTCATGATCAGTCTTCTTTTTTATCAATGAGACTTCCTGCTTTAAGGTTACAGAGCACCAAACAGTAAATAGTAAATGCAGGACTTGTTTGGTACCATTTCCCATGGGCCTTTGTTCATACAAGTGATAATGATAGTTACATGTGAAGACCTGTGCTACCTTTAATGCTTGAGAGTGGATAACATGGCTTGACTAAAGTTCCCAAAAACATAGTGTTGTCACAGTCAATGGTTTTTCATTGTAAAGGCCAATTTATGCTCCCTTATGTACATATATATAGCTAAGTCCATATCAAACTTGTCATAGGTTGCCGTTCTCATACATCCATGCATCTTTTGCGTTGCCATGGTTGTTAAGTCAATTCTTCCACTAGTGGGCAGTGCTAAGTTCAGAGTTCATTCCCGCAAGCTGACATCAGCTTCAGACACCATTTGATGGTGGTAATGGCCGGCATGAAGTTGTTTCCAACCCCCCATTACGCGCTAAACACTCGCATATGGTTTTTCTTCAAAAGCTCATGCAATTTCTACAGTTGTTGTCCTCTTCTTCGTTTTTCTTCTGCTTTTTTGTTCCCTTCCTGATCCACTTCTTCTTCTGTGGTTTGTTTCTTTTGCTGGTCACATATCAGATATTCTGCTCAGCACTGCCCCCACGATTTCTGGTGGTATTGCTCCGTCTTCTGTGTCAAGTGACAGATACTTAAGCTTCCTGAAGTTGGACCAAATTATGACACAGGAGACATACGTAACTGTCTGTCCATCTGCAAATCCATCTTCTACGTTGCGCATAAATAGGCCTTAAGGTGACAACAGGTTGTTTTTTTATTAGACAGGGTCCACGTTTCCTTTTATTGGAATAGTGACCACTGAATAGTTAAATGTATAAGCCTTGAAAATATGTTTTAATTCTTACTCTGTATTTTTAATACTTATCCCTAACCATTTGTGTAATACAGAGAACTATAAAAGTTCTGAATTTTGAAGCAGAGAAGCGAAAAAACAAAAGAATTTTAAGTCACTGCAAAGAATAGGTCGAAAAACTCTTGGGAGTCGAAGCAGAATAATCCTTCAGGCATTCCCCTTTTCTTCCCAGTTCCAATGCAGCAATTTACCTCTAGAATTAATAGAGTATTTCTAATTCTGATCTGATTTTTTTCAAGTTTCTATGATAAAATCCGCAGAGGCAAACAAGAGACTTGAAGCTTGAGCATCATCACACAAGGAATTATATGGAGTAATGAAATGCCCACATGATGATGTACTTCTCTGCAGGGAACTTAGTAAAGAAAGTAAAGTGAAAACTGGTTGTTTCTAAGTATCAAACTGGAAATGATGTTGGCTTCCCATTGCGTGTTCCATGTGGTTGTTTGGCTTAAGTTGTGCAATACTTTTGGATACCTTGGGGGTGCTAGTTCACATTGTTGCATTGGCTGGAAGACTTCTTGGTTGGTCTGTGTCAACACCAAGACTTCATTTAACGTCACTTTTTTCATTGTCCTCTAGCCCTCTACTGGGTCCAGATTAAAAGCAAATAAGAAAAAAAAGTGAGATTTGAGCAATGAATAAATGACACTCAAGCATTCATTTGATTCAATTCACTATGACTCAAACTGTCACTCCTCCCATCAAAACCAGCTGCCTGTGTGTCAAAAGCAAAAAGGAGCTGAAAGGAGGGCAGTCATCCAAACTGTACAAGGCTACAGAATGAAAATAGCTTCGATTTAGGCAGAACTACAAGAAATAAAGTTTTGGTGTATGAATTCAATGGTTATATTGATTTTTTTGGCAAAGGTAAGAGCAAAGAGTGAAAACAGCAGTCTGATTAGCCAATAGTAAAAATTTCTCAACGTACAAAAAGGCACAAGATTAGTCCTTAAAGAGCTGTCTGTATAGATGATTTCTCACAAAATAGGCTTAAAGCATAAAATAATCAGAAGGTCTTGGGTGTAGACTTATGTCAGAATGCAGGTGGTTTTGTGAGATGGTCAAGTACAATGACAGATGTCAAAACTTAAACTAAAAAGGTTTGTAATGTGAATTGACCTTTACTGTGTACATTTTCCTTACCCTGACACTGAAAAGCTCCACTCACAATTTCTAAACCTGACATTTACCTAGATCCACCAAAATGCTTCTCAGCTAAAGTCTCAAGTCAGCCACTTAGAGAGCCCCTTTGATTACCAACAGAGATATTTCCAGGGTTCTTCACCTTCCATAATCTCTGATTAAATGACTACCATTACAAAAACATCTGCTTTGCCAATGGCAAGGCAAGGTTTATATTTAGTATGGCGGTAATCAACATCTTGTAAAAGTAAACAACAAATTTTCAATTCCTGAGGTACATTTTTTTGTTTTATTAAGGATTACCAAATGAGAAAGATTCCTTTCCAATCACCACCTTAATTTCCAATCACGTTGATCTTAATGGGGCTGTAATTCACATACAGTAATAGGGCTGTCAACAAAGCTTTCCCTGAGATAACCTGAATTTTACAGCTCGTGTTCTGGTTTTGAGATATGTTTGACCCCGTAACAACATCTAAACATACAGGGGCCATGCAAAGATGTAACAAAAATATATGTTAGTGTGAATACTTGAAGTGCAGATAAAATGGGGTTTTTTGTGGTAACTCAGAATAAATAAGAAACATCCCCTTCCATTTTCTGCAATACAGGGTAGACTACATGTTTAAATGAGAGATGACCTATTTCTCTGGCTTAACAACCAAACAGCAGCACAATCAGAGAAAATTGTGTTTCCTATTTGCCACTGCCTTTTTCCTGCAGCTGCAATGTCACTGTTGCTTACTTACATTTGCAAGCCACAGCTGAATGCGAAAACACGGCACCTGTACTATGAGTGCTGTTGAAAATAATCTGCAAAAATATCTGCAGGTGGGTTTCTATTTCTTTCTCTACCTAATTTTCTTTATAAAAACAGAAAATCCTATAATGAGCATTTAGGCATTTATTTCACCATGCAAATGGACAGAACACTGAAGATACTTATACAAATGACCGGATGCACATATTGCTGGAAACTTAAGCTAGAGAGGCAGATGCAGATGGAAAGGGATGATGACAGAAAGACAGATGGAAAGATGTAGATGGATTGAGACAGCAAGTCAGGGAGGATATTTGAGCATTTGGCCTGGAGCCTGTAAAAACACAGCAAGCTGACAGCTCTATCTGTAGGCTTTATTAACACGGAGCGGCACAAATCCATGCGTGATTGTGTTCCCAAATGTATACAGCACACATACATCCACTGAGACCCGAATTTTAGAAACTGAGCAATTTTAAAGGCAGATGTTGTGAAAAATGGACATCAACAGGTAGACAAACTGATCATCGTGTACTAACGTAAATGTTTTTGAACGGAAACCAAGAGCGGTCATATTCATGTACTTTTTTTACTATTTTTCTCTAAAAATATTGAGATAGTTATTTTGTTTTATCATTACATATATAAAAAATATTTAATTAAATTGGCTTTAATTGAGTGTGCTTGATTATTTGTGATGTACTGGGAGCAGTGCTGGTTTCCAGTCTAACTGCTGCAGAAATCAGGGACCTGCAATTACAAGTCCTTTGCACACTAAGGGTGAAGTAGTTTGTCACTGAAAGAGTTCTGCAGGGCTGTTAGTAGTGCTGGGAAATAGTGCAAATGCTGGTATCAATCCAATACCAAGTAAATCCGATACCACTACGGATACTTTTTGCTTAAAATTTTGCATTCCTTTAATGACTTTGTCCTTAGTTATTGATAACGATTATGATCGTTATAAAACACAGTACTAGATCTGAGAATGTTACACATTTTAAAATAACAACATTAACTATGTAATAAAATTAATAAAATAACTGATTTGTTTTTCCATTTTATTAACAAAGCAAATAAGCTAAACAAAAGCAAAACCTACTACTGGTTGATTCTCCTTCACATTCTTTGTTTTTTTGTCATCAAAGCCCTCTGCAAGAAAACTATTGATGCAATCACACTGGTATCGAACAATACTGATACAAGCCTTGGTATCAAAACTATCAATACTAAACTACCACTACTACTAAACTGTCAGTGTTCTGGAGGGAATAGGATCAAATCAAATCAAATCAAAGGATGTGGAGTGGGGGCTGTTTTTAAAAATATATGGGAGCGTACACATTATTTTCCTCTCACAACATTAACTAGGTCCAAAGGGGAACCCGGTACAGTGCTTTACTGTAGTGGATTTCCCTAGTACAGCCAAGCCAGCAATGGATGCAAGCTGAATATAAATTTGTAGTGAATTCTGGTGGGACAAAGGTCCCAGCAAGAAGGGACACACACACATAAGAAGCCATGCTTTGGAATTTTAATGATCAACAGATTTCACAATTGGATATTAACCAGATTACCAGAGGATTAGTT
>JBAMHW010000012.1:8321757-8333606 GCA_037177495.1 Rhadinocentrus ornatus
AAGAAGCCATGCTTTGGAATTTTAATGATCAACAGATTTCACAATTGGATATTAACCAGATTACCAGAGGATTAGTTTCTCCTAAAAGAGAACACATGGGAAGTTTTGAGTTGAGAGAAATGGCTCTAAGGGACACTCCTTACCCACGAATCTGCCAGTGGAGCCGATCACGAGCCGATCAGTTCAAACCGAACTGCATTTTACCACCTAAGGAATCAACAACAACTGAAATATGATGGGGGTTGCATACCAACAGTGAGACTAACAGACCTCGACTTATCATAAGCTCCTCATTTCAGGTTATCTCCCCCAATTTGTTGATGATGAAATTGGCCAGCTCACCCCTATTTGCATTCCTGGGCCTATATTATTTAAAAAGAAAAAAGTCTCCTCAGCTATCTTTTTTTTTTTATTGCACATTGTTTAGCTGTTGCTTGGGCTTCAATACTCTGTCAGAAATTACATGATTGTTCTGTTTAATGTATAAGTTTAAAACTTTACACAAGCCACTTACTTTTAAGCCCACCTTAATCATCTCAAGAAAACATAAATTTTCTCGACATAACGCGATAAATTATTCAAGAGAGATATATTATTGTAAGCTTCCAGGTAATGACAAACTTAACTTAACCGGAGATAACGATTTTAAAACATATACTGGCAGAGTACAGACGCTGTCTGCTCCTGTAAATAACGGTTATAAGGCAAGTATTGAAAGAGTGAAAAATAAACATGTAACAAACGTATCACTTAAGGTTGATGCTGATACGTCCTAGAAAATGACTCCGTGAACAATAACGTGTTTAAAAGACTGAGAGTCCCATACACATGCTACCCTAACACACCAGATGGTTTGTTGAACAAAACCATCTGGGAGGTTGTCCCTGGATAGTGTCTGGAAAAGGGCACGTGCCTTTAAAAAATTCTTGGCAGATGAGTGGTAAACCATCTGTTTTTCGCAAGCAATTTTCAACCAATAACATTAGAGGAACCTCTCCAGCAAGAGGTGAATAGAATCAAACTTTTGCCAAACCCTGTTGGAAAATGAGTTAAATCTTCCTGTGTTCTCTGCTCAGTGAAGAAATATCTAAAACCAGCCTGCAGCTGCTAATACAGGACACTGACTGCTTTATGCTTTGGCCACAAATGCAGAACTTGGAGTCTGCTAAGATGGATTCTCTCATCATCATGAACTGGCAAAAGTTTCTGTGTGTGTGTGTGTGTGTGTGTGTGTGTGTGTCTATGTGGAGGAGACATGGCAGCTGGTTGACACAGTGGGCATCAGGATGGGTATTCAGTCAGAGTTGGCACAGGAAAGTGACATCACCTGTCACATTGTTTAATTAACACCTTCCTGTGTGTGTTGTATGTGTGTGTTACCTATTTTGCCGGGACACAAATCTTTAAGTCACATTTTAGGGATTTCCTTGATTTGGGGACACAAAGTAATTCCCAAATACATGCTGTAACTCAATAAGTTTTAAAGTTTTCTAGTATAGGATTATGCGTTATGAGTTACACTAAGGGTTTGGTAGGAAGGAGTGAGAGATAAAAGACCATCTTAAAAAAAAAAAAAATTACGTAAAGTCCTCTGATGGAAACTCAACTGTGTGACTTGTCACTTTAATGGGGAGTGTAATTATTCTGATATGTGTGTGTGATGCAGAAATGCATGTGTATGTAGATAGATAGATGTGTGTTATGTGTGTGTGTGTTCATATCAATGACAGCTGAGGTCACTCCTGGGGTTTTAATCTGGACTCACATCAGGAAGTAAGATGGCTTGAGCTGGTCTGATTGGAGTTTCCGCTGGCAACCCAGAGGTTCACCAGCTGTACTGATGATACACTTCTTGTAATAGTGGTATCCTCTTTCCTCTCTAACTCTCTTTTTCACACACACACATGCTCATTTACCCAGCCTTGATTGCAGACTCCAATTTACACTTTTTCCTCTCATTATCCAGCAGTGAATTAAACCTTTAGACCACCTCTGTGACATCTCACAGTGGATAGTTTCTCTGCCACATCTGTGTTTTTCACATCTCGCTCTGTTTTAAACAGAACACTAACACCCTGCTAGAGTTAAGTTCAGTAATTGTTTTGATAATTATATATGAAGAAGTTCTTATGGTCAGTGTTATATGTATATATCTTGAAGTTTATGTTCTATTTAATCTTTGATTCCTGCAAGAGAGAAAGACAAAGACAGTATTTTCTCACAGATCCTCAGACATTCCCTTCATATTTTATGACTCCATTGCTTGTTCATGCAGGCCAAAATGATCTATAACTGTGTTCAAAGAATTTGCAACCACTACTGGTTGTGAGAGAAACTGCATGTTATGGGAGAAAATGGTGACTGTCATAGTAAAAATAATGTATTTTACTTCTAATCATGATTTTTTTTTATCCTTACCCAGATGTTTTTGCCTAAATCCCACAGGGAAGTATGAAGCACCAAATAGTTTGAGATATTAAGGAGACAGTGGTCATTTTCCAATTAAAATCTTGAAACTTTCTTCAATAACATGGTATCACATCCACCCATTGCCATTTTTGTTTAGTTTGACTTATTATAAGCAAATAATAAGCATACACTCTATTTGGTAGTTTTGCTTAGAGGGATTGTTGGTTCTCATTTTTGGGACAATAAAGCCTACTAAGACCATGTTTTGAACTTTGCCTTGCCTTGTCACAAAAATTCAGCTGCTGGAGTTTTTTGAAGCATTTTGCAGCATAGATGTTCATCTTCCGTTCAATGATTACCACTAATTATAACATTCCATAGCCACAAATATTTCCACCAATAATGAGCTGCTTTGTTTGTCACATAAATTAGTTTAAAGATCTGAAAATAACAAATATGAGCCTACTTGGATATTACTCAAAAGGATTTTGAGTACTTTTGCCCCAGCAGTAGAGCAATTGACAGCTTTGCCAGGTGCCAAGGTGACTGAGCATCTGCACTAATTTACCTCCCTGAGAACATCCTCACCACAGCAAACCGTTTGATAATTTCCCACTAGTTGTCATGTGTTTAAGCATGAGATAAGATGTGTCTAGCTGGTACAAATACGTTTTGGAGCTATATAGCAGGTAAGCAATAAAATATGTCGTTCCAGAGCAAATATTGAAGACAAGCTTCTTGTAAATATTACTTTGTGTTTTTGAGGAGGACATATGTACCTCCAGGGCTACTATAGTCCTGGTGGACCCTGAGCAGACATGTAGCACAGACAGCAGTCACATAATGAACATAGTTATATTTGTCATGCTACATGTAATAACACCAATACTGCAGCTTAGTGATGGAGCCAGATCACGCTAAGATGGTCCATTAGCTGATCAACATAGCGTGAGCTAATTCTTGCTCAAGGTGACATTGGAATAATTACACCACTAATATTGAACACGAATGGTTAACTTGCAAATTCATGTATTTGTGTCCATCTGCATTCTCTGCCATAAAACACTTGTACTTTCAAAAGAATTTTCAATGAAATTGCAGATCATTTACTCGAAAGAATTTCTTCCAAATTTAACCAGACTCAACCTTTCTCTGTGGCATACCATCATTTGATATTTAAACTTATTTCCACATCTTTGACTCATTAGTTTTTTTTCTCCTCTTTTTAAAGTTTCGTTTTTGCATTCATTGCTGTACTGATGCATTTTTAATAGTTATTCTCATTTGCCTGAAACAATATTACTCATTATTTTAATTTGGTCACTTAGGATCTTTGTAATTTTCAGATTCCATGTTCTGTTCTTCAGGGTATTCATTAATGAAAGGAAAACTGCCTGAAATGCAAATAAAGATGCAATTTATTTAATAGTTAATGATTGGCCAAAAAGGTGAGATTTAAATTTCTTTTCTTCTTTGCATGTGAGGAAAAAGAAATTGACTTTAAAAGAATAAAATGTCCCCTTCATATTGTTAAACTAATTTCCATAAAATTTTCCTCTTTTTTATTCTTATTTTCATGCACTTAGTCTATTTCATTATCTGGAGTCTTGTAAAAAGGAAGCCATTAATCCTGCCTCCTCCTTTACATGCACAGTTGCATAACTATACAATGGCTATGAATATATATATTGTATATAAATGTGTGTGTATTTACTGAAACATACAAACTCACATGCTTTCAAATTACACAGGCTTGGACACAGCTTTGGTTCTGATGACAGACTTTCTATTCCCTCCTTAACTTTATGGTACTTCATGTTTTTTGCTTAGCAGCTCTACAGGTGGAGCGAAACTTTTTAAATGACAAAGAGTTCTGAGATTTGCAACACTGCACAAACTTCAGCAGCGACAGACAGACAGTTCTGTTTATTATCAACACCTCAACAAGTTCTAGTTTTATCTGGTCATCGTCTCTTTCAAAGTTTCTTACATTATGTTGACACTACAACAGTCTGGACTACAGTGGGAAACAAAAAACTGGCATATCTATAAAGTAAATTATTTATTATACATTATATTTACCCTGATTAATTTTATTGTACAACAACAGTAACATACAGGAAACATTTTGCAGCATTTTACTGTTATTTAATGGTGCATCGATTCAGATATATCTGACCATAGGATAACTTTATGTCTCTGATGTAATGCCTTTTCATTTTCTTTCCATATGTCTGTACAAATAAATAAAAACAAAGAGAAAACTTTAAAAAGTAACATATTCAGAATTAATGTTATTTTACCACTGCTGCGTCAAAGGGCATGGTTATTAATAGAGCAAAATAATCCAACACTTCTATTTAACCACTTTTATCTGATCACCAGAAGTAATGTTTAATTTACCTTTTGTTTTGGCCTGTGTTAATTTAAATATTTTAACTTTTTCCTTTTTTTTAAATTCGGTATTTAGGCCTTCAATTCTGTCATGAGAGATATCAACCACTGTAAACAGTCACACACAGCATTGGGGAGCGCTTTAAGTAGCATTGCTGTTAATTTTGCCATTCATTGATCCTCAGTTACAGGCCATCAGTCACACCAGGCATTTGCTACAAGGCAAGGAAACATTCAAGTCCAAGTCAAGTAGCCAAGTCCAACACATTTACACACATGAAGTATGTAGATTATCTAAACTGAAATTAATTTTCAGACAGGTCATTTGCTTCAGAGTAGCACCTTTAAGTCATCAAGATCAGAAGAGAACTTTCAGTTGCTGCTCTTATATGTTGTATAGGTTGGGTGGGCTCCCTTTGGGGTCACAGTGATGCTGCTTTTACACTGAGTTACTTATCACTTGACTTCAAAAGTATAAAGCTGAATGCCTTTGATTTTAAGTCTTGAGCAAAGTACAGCCAACATGCCCTGGGCCGTAGAAACTCTGTAATGTAAAAGGAAGCTTGACCATGCAAAGCTTTCAAAGTGATAACAAAGGTTTTGAATTGAATTTTGATGTGATAAAAGGAGGCAGAGAAATTAGATAGATAAAAAGCGGACCAAGTAGACAAAAAGAAAGAAATGATGATTGAGAAGAAAGAGGAAGAACAAAATGGCAGTGAGCAGATAAATGACTTTCAGTGCTGCTCACAAGCTGGATAAAAGACAGGTCTTAAACTATCACCAAGGTCAACTCCCCTTCTTCCTGGCTCATCCACACTGACATATTTACACCGCTATAACCACCATCTCTGTGTCTTTCCTCTTCTTTTTTTGGGGGGTGTTTTGCTTTGCTGCTCCATCTCTACCAGCCACTCCTTCCCTCAATCACTCACACATTGCAACAAATAAACTGTGAGGCTGCACTTGTTTGAAATGCACAGTTAAATGTTTTTGATAAGGACAAATGTGTTTGTCGGCATCTTCAACTTTGAAACGTCCAGTCAATTTTTAAAGTGTTACATTTTTTTTTACAGAATATCATAAATGACCCATCTTTATTTTCATTTTGCATTCAGCTAAATTGTATTCATGTTTGCCATTTTGAGGTTTTACCCCTGGAAATGAAGAATATTGTTGCCATCCAAGTTGCAAATGTTGGGTTTGATGACCTTATGTTTACTACCCTACCTGGATATATGTACTTTTTAGAATATTTTTTGTTGTAGTCTTTCTTATGTTTTAATTTTCTTTCATTGCTTGTGTTTCTTAGTCTTCAGTTTTATCCTGTGTTCCTTTTACTTGCTTATTGTTGTGGTAGTGTTGCCATATTGATGTATTTTACAGTATTTCTATGTTGTCTTTGGCAGCACATAATTTAACATGAAGCCATGACATAAATAGTACACCACATCAAGCATTGTTTAAATGTATTTTTATTTCACTGCCAGCTTTTCTTATGTCGGTAAAAACTCAAAGGTGCCGTGTGTAATAAAATAAAAGAGCAATGAAAGCAAATTTTTATATATCATTAAAAACCATGTTTCTCTTGGGATCTAATCACTTTACTAAAATGAACAGTTTCGTCTGTCTTCTGCGTCGGTTGCGCAAATAATATTGTCCGTTTTCAGGGAGCTTACCTATCCGTAACTTGACGCAGAAGACGGAACAATACCACCGGATATCACAGGGGCAGTGCTGAGCAGAATAGCTGACATGCGACCAGGGATAGAAAAAAACAGAGAAGAAGAGGATCAGGAAGGGAGCAAAAAAGCAGAAGAAGAATGAACATGAGGACAAAAACTGTAGAAATTGTGCAAGCTTTTGAAGAAAGACTACATGTTGCTAGGATATCATCAACGCGTCCGCCCTATTGGTTATGGCAAAAGAGCAGTGCAAGGTTGTTGCATTTAAACGATATTAAATGTTTATGAATTTTGCAGCAGACTGGGTTTGTTTTTTGTTTTCTTTTTCATTTTCAAATTTATGGTGGAAAAAAAATGAAACCATTGCTATGTAATTGTTCAATAATAATCATATGTTCAACACGGAAAATATCAATGTTTCAGTCAAAAGTACATGTGGTTGTCTGTTTAATACTTAAGACAATTATTATTCAACCATATTTATTATTATTTCTCAGATTTTAAAGGCCTGCTTAAATGAAGCAGCAAAACATACTTTTCATACACCATCGCAGCCATAAGAGAATGTAATTAATCTTGATTTACCATTTACCATTTAATTAATCTTTAATAAACATGAAACAATTATAGTTGACTGTCATTACTCTAATACTCTTGAAATACTACAAAACTGACATTAAATGAACATGTGTATCTTTATTGATCTCCAATGTGCCCATTCAAGTATTAAAACATTCAAATATTTACATAACATAAATATAACAAATAAACATACAAATTAAAAATATTTTGCTTTTGTGTGATGTCAGAATTTATCTATATTGCATAACCTCAATTGATAAACTTGTGTGTTTATTGTGCAATATCCTGCTCTTCATTAAGGTTATTAACCACAAATAAACCAAAAGTGTCTCAACCATGAATGGACCACAAAATATTCTGGGTCAATGACAATTATCTACCTGCGTCAGAGCCCACTCTCACCTGGACCAATCAGGCAGCACTTTGAGGATTATGTTCTTCAATTTCTCAAGTGCTTTTAACAAAAATCAGCTGCTTTGTTGTGAGAAGCTCCATAAAATCCAGGAAGAGGCCTCCCTGGATTCCCTGCTTCAAAACAGCTGATTCAAATTAATAAGTCATTGAGCAGAACTAATAGGCTGTTGGACCCATTGAATTGGAGTCTGGTGTGTTGCCGTAGGGAGACATTAAAAACCTGCAAAGCTGTGTCCCTTGTGGGCCCAAATTGAGTAGCCTAGAGTAGTCTAGAGGAAAAGACTGAGCATACTTCTTAAGGAAGCTAAAATCATTCGATGTCTGATTGTTTTATGTCTTCTGTAAGTCTGCTGTAGAACGTGCAATCTGCTTTCCAACATCTGCTGGGGCAGCAGAACCAGAACCTGAACCCTAAAGAAAGTGATCAAACTGATTAGTTCTGGAGCTAAGGGATATGTGACTGTCCAGGCAAATACTGCATAAGCTGTTGGACATGAAGGACAGATGCACACGCTTTACATAACACTGTGAGGAAACGATATCTTCAATCACACTTCCTCGGGTTTGCTTGAACGCAGAAAAGTATAAGAGATCATTACAGCCAGTAGCCATCCTCCTCTGGATTGAGTAACTCATCATCATCTTAATTGTTTCGTTAACAGAAACAAACACCCTGTAACAATATTGAAATTACTTTTTGGGATTAATCAAGTATTTTGTTGACACCATCACACTGGTAACATTAAGGAGTTTAACTTAACTTAGGAGTTCTCATATTTGCAATTAACTTTATTTTCTATCACTAAATCTTTTAAGAGCAGAAATTAAAAAAAGAAAGAAAAAGGTTGAACAAAAATGATGATAAATAACTGAATATTCCAAAGTTGTTCTTGTCCTGGCTCCTAGACTCGTGACCTCCTCAATCACCCTCAGTAGCTCAAAGACCTGTTGGAAAAAAGTGCAAATCAAAAAATCCATCTTTAAATACGTTATAAACATGTTCATATACCTGCTGGTCACTTAAATTTAGCGCCCTAAGGTTTTGGTGCTGTTTTAGCTGGAGAGAGGTAGATGGATTCTGCCACAGATACAATCTGTTGGAACGCATCTTTCCATTCATCAGATCATAATGCAACGTCTAAAATGCAAAAAGTAAAGGGTGAACATGTAATCAATGAAAGAGGATGTAATTATTAACAGCAAAATATGTTTCATAATGTTTACATTACTGGGATCTTGCACAAAAAGGACTTAATACAGGAGTAGCGTTTAATCCAAACTAATTAAAGTGGAATGTTTAACTGGTTTCCATTAAAATAGTTTAAATTGGTTGAGTTAGTCTTGACTATGAAGTCCTGGAGTAAGGTAAATAGAACTAAATGAGGACACCTGGTTTGTTTTTAATCTGGGGTGATTATAATAACATGCCAAGCTTAGAACTCAAAGCAATAACAACAGTTGAAATATGACAGCCTTACACAAGCAATAACAAATATACCAATTCAACATAACGGTTACATGTAAAATGTATAAGACCAGGAACAGATAATTCTTATCAACATACTCTGGAAATATACTGCATTTGCAATGTGGTTTCTTAAGTGCCTCTTGATCACCCCATCACTTGCATTCTTGAAATTAGGGCAGAGAGGACACCCAAACCCAGACAACAGTTTTAGCTCCAGAGGGGTATCTTTCCTAATAACTGATAGATGCATTTGGACAAGAGAAGGTCATTAGCAAAGCTAACGTTAGCCCGCATCTTTGTGTCAATCTGAAAGATGCACTTGGTGGAGAAACCGTAACTAATGACCTCTAAAAATTTGATATGTTGTATTTGTAGATAGCAAAAAAAAAATGGCACCCTACATACAACCCTGTATGTCTTAAAAATTTAATGAACATTAGGCAGATCTTTCGTACAGCACTTGATACTTCGAAGGTTAAGCTAGCTACACTAAACCGTTAGCCTTGCCCTTTTCTGTTATAAACATTTGCATTAAATCCAGCGGTGAAGTCTATGTGATTTGCTGATATAACCACTGAAAAAGGTCCCGAATTTCCCAAAACCACTAAGAAGGAGGTGCTGCTGTGAGTGTTTGTGTGTGCGCGCCTTCATGCTTTTGTGTTGTAGTAGATGAAAACAGCTTTCCCATTAGTGTTGGATGTGCAATCTGTTTTAAAATTAATACAATGCCTCAAATTTCTAATTTAAAAAACAAGAATTTATCTGAGGATCAAAATTGAATTTGTGTTCTAATTTCTGTACTTTTTGCTCTATTTATCGTCTCTTGTTGCTATAAAAGAAAGGTACTTTCTAGGCCAAATATGTTCCTGTTGTGTTCGCGTGTGAGACAGAGGAATGATGATAAGATATAAAACAATTCCAGAGGTCAAAATGCTGCCATTTGACTAGATATTGAGTTCTTACAATTGTAAATCTGACTTTAAAGGAGTCAGTGCCTGCCATTGCTGAGCCATGAACCTCACTGCTCGTCACTGTTAACAGTTATTATCGCCACACTGTAAGGGCATTTTTAAACAAAGATAAGGTTAAAAGTAGTGACCCATTTTCAAACAATTTACTGATGAGAAAAACATTAATAGTATAAATAGTTCCTTCTGAGCTAAAATGCAGAAGTCAGGTAAGAATAAAATGTCTGGCATCTGGATAACTAAATTAAAATAAAAAGTAGTACAAGATACATTGATGGAAATAGTGTTGAATAATTTAAAAAAAATTATTTACAGAATGTATGAATAAATTAATAATATACAGCTGGCACATCTTCAGAAAATCTCAACCTTGGACAGAGTTCCTTCCCAGTCACATCTCTTTATTAGGGCCTCATAATTAGAGATGCTAAATATTGCTAATTAAAAACATCCACTGTTCTTGTCATGATATATGGTTTCCTATTGTTTGTCAGCTTTCTGTTAATAGCTTTTTTAGCAATAGATATTAATTAATAGCTTAATTGATTTTCCAGTGAGCTAATTGATTGCAAGGCTAGAGGAAGATTTGTTTTAGAAGATAAAATGAGGTGATTTTACTGAGAGTTTAGCAACAGCCAAAGAAAGAATGGCATCTAAGACAGACAGGTAATTAAGACTGAGAGCCCGACCCCTGGTTAGGACTAATTATAGTTTTCACTTGCAGGAATAAACCTCTCTAACATGTTTATCAGACATATTTACCCAAAGTTTTAACAGTGTTCAGATTTTTAGTTAGAGGTTTACATGTTTATTTTTTTGCTTTGTTTTGTTTTTACTTGTCCTGTCCTGCATTGTAGCAAACAGAATGATGGTCTCGTTGCTGTGTTATGCGGAACAAATTTGCTCTGCCAAGAAGAGCTTTATAGGTATTATGCTCCTCTTGGTAATCTTTTTATTATTATTTTTTTTTAAATATGTCTTTTTTTTTTTTTAAATATTGGTTTAACTCATTTATTTAGTATTGTGGATTTTGAACAATCTTACTGGACCCGACCTGAGAGGACAGAAGAAAAGACAAAAAAAAAGACAGAAATGGAGAGAAGCAAAAAGAGAAGTGAAAAAAGGAAGTAAAAACAAAGATAGAGTGGATGGAAGCAACGACCCGTCAATCCAACCCAACACCAAACAACCAACTGCTACACCTTCACAAAAACTCAACAGGGAATCCCCCACAGCTTTTACATGTAAACTAAGCTGACAGTCATTTCGAGCTCCCAAAAAATGTAAATAAATAAATTTATAACCAACAACTGCAAGATGTATCACAATAACAACCAATGTACCAGAGATACACCCACAACAAATAAATATATATATATATATATAGACATACACACACATACACACATATACATACATACACAGACATTCACACATACATGTACAGATACATACACATACACATACACATATATACATGCACACATACATATATATATATATACATACATACACATATACACCTACACACATACACCCATAAACACATAGTATATATATACATATGCATACATACTCACACACACATATGTACACATACAGTATATACATATACATACATACACACATATATACTCACTCGCACACATACATACACATACATATAGATAAACATAGACATAAATAAAAAAATGTTAACTTTACTTGTGAATAAGTCCACTGGACAATTCAGTGACTGTGTCAGCATTAACCAAACTAGGAAAAACATCAGCAAGTCGGAAATTCTTGAACTTCCGTCACTGATTGACTGGAAACATATTTAATATATAATTATAATATATACATATGTAAAATCCTGCGATGGACTGGTGACCTGTCCAGGGTGTACCCTGCCTTTCACCTGAAACACTGCTGGGATAGGCTCCAGCT
>JBAMHW010000012.1:8333706-8353495 GCA_037177495.1 Rhadinocentrus ornatus
ACACTGCTGGGATAGGCTCCAGCTCACCCCGCGACCCCTAATGGGAACAAGCGGTACAGATAATGACTGACTGACATATGTAAAATCAGTGTACAACTGCTTTAATTTCAGTCTGCATTTTGAAAAAAAAGCTTAACATTTTTTTGTCTTAAAAAATAATAATACTTTACCATAACTTTCCATTTTTATTGTTAAGTGGTGAACAATAAAAGGAAGAGAAAAAAATAGAACTAAAAAAAGCACAAATCAAAATGCATACAGAGGTAAAGAAAGATAAAAAAAAGAAAAAAGAAAGAAAAAAAAGTGCATATTAATACATGGGAAAATTGAAAATGTACCATGAAAGCATACATAGAAAAATCCTAATCAATCAGGTCAAGGGATAAAAGTTGGTTTTTATTGAGTTTTTTTTTAAAAAGGAAGAAAATGATCCTGTCTGAGCTGAAGTGTCAACTTATCCCACAGTTTGGAAGCTACAACTGAGAAGGCTATGTTCTCTGGATTAATATAAGGTTTTAGGTACTGTTAAAAACATTTGGTAATAGATTTATTTACTAGTAATTTCTCTGTCATTCCAGCATAAAACTAAAGGCAACACATTACAACAATCTTGAATATTTTAAGGATCTTTCATTGGTTCATGCAAGTTTGTTGTTCTCATAAAGAACATTTCAACTTTATATTCACAATAAATGCTGTTAACCAATAACATTATACTGTATGTGCTTTGCTCAGGCAGTCATAAATTCACAGCTTTTGTCTGTAACTGACTTCAAATCAATGTTGTTGTTTTTTTGTTTTGTTTTTTTCTCAATAGTACTTGTGTGTGTCTCTACAGTGCTATGCTGTTTAGCACTTATAAACATTTTATAGTTTCCTACTATTTTTAATATTTAAAAGTTGGTTTTAAACCACTAAATGCCTATTTTCAATCATTGTTTGGTAAGCATGTCGAGAAACCAAATTACTTTAATATATTTTCAAAATGTCACCTTTAAATAAGAAAAATGTTGCCATGAGAAGAAGCAATCTATAAAGAAAGAGTGGGCATGTAGAGGTAAACATATAAAAGATAAAAAATGAGCAGATTGGGAGTTCTGTTTGAGTGCACATTGTATCAGAAAGCGAGCATTCAGTGTACACATCATTTAGCGTCTGTGTATTGTTCACAGGTCCACATTTCCCACAAGGCTATGCATGAACGGGAAAGCGGCTGTTCCCCAGGGATGATGACAACGGCAGTTCCATTGTTGTCGCAGTGATGTATTGCAGGGAAACCCCTAGGGGCAGGAACCATTTATTTAGACATCAAATTATGTCTGAAGAGACACACACAACCCATAATAGGTGCACGCAAGGTGCTTCCTAAGCATTGATGTTGATTTAAAGGTGTGCATGCACATATACACTTATGGTCTCTGTATGAACATAAATAAGGATAAAGATGCATTGCTGAGCCAAACTTTGAAGCCTATGGATGATCTTTTTCTTTGTAGTCTTTTTATAAAACTGGATCTAAGTGGTTTGAGCCACCAAAACAAACTACAAAGGATAGGTTGTCCGTCCTCTGCAACAACAGGGAGATTGATTGATACACACATTGGATGGGTGATCAGTGTATGTGTAGGGAATGTAAAAGAACAGGAGGGGTCATGCTTGTACCATACGTAGCCTTTTAGTCACTGCAGAAACTCTAAACAGTGCTTACTTTTAGTAATATTGTCTTAACCCGAACATTGGTGAAATGCTACCTTCAGGTCAGGGATAAGCCCCTTCCTTGACAATTTTAAGTACCTTAGTGTTTTGTTCACAAGTGATGACAACTGGAGAAAGACTGACAGGAGAATAAGTGCTTCATCATCATTAATAATGGCGTTGTGGCAGTCCAGTGTTGTAAAGAGGTAGTGAGGCTTTCAATTCATTGGGTCATTTTAAATCCAATCAGTGATGTTTCGATTCCGTTTTTTTCCCGATGTAAATATCTCTATCGGCCCAACTCTAATTACGACCCTCGTCTATGGTCATGACTTGGTAGTGACCAAAAGAATAAGATTCCATACTCAAACAGTTGAAATTGGTTTCCTTGAGGGTTGCAGGACTCAGACTTCGGTCTGAGTTCGAGCATCCAGGGGGAACTGGAAGTGGAGCTTCTGTTCCAAAAGAGTGAGCTGAGGTGGTGGTATACCTGTCTGGTTAGGTTATCTGGTCACCTCCATTTGGTGGTCTTTAAAGCATGCCCAACTGGGACAAGACCTCAGGGGAGACCCAGGGCATGTTGGAGGGATTTTATATCCCTTCTGGGATGAAATACCTTTCCCAGGAGGATCGAAAGTGCTGGTGGCATGGATGGATGAATGGATGGATGGATGGATGGATGGATGGATGGATGGATGGATGGATGGATGGATGGATGGATGGATGGATAGACGGATGGATGTCTTAAAATAGCTATTGGTTGCTTTTATAACTCTTAGATAGCCCTATGTGGGGCCGTCATTCTACCACCACTGTTATTTTAGTAGGGGTCACATATTTTTCTCTTTTGATGATGAATGTTATCATCTATCATCATTCCTAATAATTAATTACATGGCTGTAAGGGGATTTTTCCTTTTCCATGCAGTGATGACTAGTTACAGCCACACATCGTTTGTTTTTGTTAAAACAAGCAAAAAACACACATTTCAGCTTTTTTTTTTTTTTTTTTTTTTTTAACAACTCATTGTTACAAACACCTCTGTGTTTGTGTATTGTTAATCTCTTCTCTACTTGTGGTGTGAAGATGTGAGGCAGACACACATGGTATTTTTAGTTAGGATCAGATAATAAAGAAAACATCCTCTGTAATGTACATCTTTCTTCAGCAGGACCTTCTGTCTTCTCTTTTTTGTACATTGATTGTTTGCTCTCCTGAAGTTTTTCCTCTGTTTGGTCATGTTCATCAGTAAATATTGTCATCTATATTAGCAATTGTCAATTCCTATTGCTCCCAGAAGAAAATGAAATTCACGTCTCTAAGGTTATGTAGTCAGGGAAGCATAAACAAGTAATTCATTCAATTCATTATTTTGTCTACAGCTGTGGTTTTGTTGTAAACTTATGGAATTTTAGAAACTGATATACAAGTATATTTACTTTCATTGTTTGTTGCATTGTGGTTTAAAATTTGGAGATGAAAATGGAACGGTTAGGGACAGAGAGGTGGGATGGTTTGCAGTAAATATAATAATATGATTTCAACTGTCTTCAAGTTTGTAACAAGTGGCACAAGTGGGAATGAGAGGTAAAATTAATCTGAGTGCTTTGGAGCAACACAGGCCCAGCCTTGTACTCCATACTATGGAGGAGAATAAAGAGGCTATATTGGATGTGACTTGGGAGAAATGTGGGAAGGCAAACGGATATGAAAGGCATGTGTGGTAAATTGACTGAAGGTGATTGAGCGAAGTGAAGAGGTGTGTAGTGAGTGATATACCCAACAGTGAGTGGACTGATTGGATAATTGGATGAGTGGACCTCACCAACGTTGCTCCTGTGGTGTGAAAAAAAAGAAGAAAGAAATGGAGAACTGAGTGTAAGAGAGGAAGCCCCGTGAGGTCAGAAAAACAGAATAGTATGAGATTTCTTTTCCCCCACCGAAATTTCATTTTGAACTTTATTTATGAGACTGCTGTATGTTATGAAACAGATACCCACCGATGTGGAGCATAGGAACAATCTTGCAGCCTGTAGCCTGAGAATTAGAATTCCTGCAGTTAGTCCATTCAGCATTGTAAAGAGGGCTTTTGTTTTTGCAAGGATTTTTGTTTTGTTTTTTGGTCAAGTGGTGTTTCCACCTAGCATCCACCAAAATATACTTTGTGGTTATCTCAAACATGCCTCTGGCTTTGACAAAACCACATTATTTGCTGCCTACTTTCATGTAAGAAGGTGGGACAGGTGTTTACACTGTTATTATAACACCACTGGTCCCTAAACCAAACCAAACAGTAAAAAATGAGAGAAACTAAGAGAAAAATAAAATCTCACGTCAGAAACCCTTTTAGTTGGAATTGGTTTGGTGTGCGGAATGAGAATAGGTTGGGCCATTACCGTGCATAGTAATTAAAAGAAACTCACAGTGCTTTGAGTTGACTCTAATCAATTATAACAGAACAATTAAAGATTTTCTTTTAGACTGAAAGATCTTTTTTGTTTGATGGCATCAAAGACCATAACAAAGTGGGGTCTCACTAAACCGAATGTCAAGTTTAAGACCAAGCTGATTATCAAAATAAATTTAAAATAAGCTAAGTTTCCCCAGGTAAATACTTTAGCCTCAGCAGGAGTTGTTTTCTGGAGCCACATCAATTATTTTCAGTGCTCACACTGTTAAAGCTCATGCTTTGCACAACAGGGTCACCATGAACAATTTCTTACTCTTCTGATCTAAAAAGGCGCCTCGGTACCTCAACAATATGGCCATTTTCTGTGTGAGTACCCTAGACCTGTCATTGCTTCAGCTACATTGTCAAGAATTACTGCAGGCGGGGTTCAGGGGATTTGAATTGCAAATTTCTGATACAAAATTCTAATCTTGTCTCCAGTTAGTAGATCACACAGGGAAATTGACTTTTGATCAAGAGACGCATAAAAAAGTGTTTTTGTCTCAGTGTATGCATTAGCGGTAGTATTCAATGAAAATATCAATGAAAAATTTTTAATTACATATATGTTTTCAAGACATTACATTTTTAGCACGATTGTCTTTGGGAAAGTGTGTTTGTCTTTTTGACTCAGCATGCAAGTATGTCTGTGTTTGTACTGTTATTGCCCAGTTAAAGAACCAGCCAGGACTGAGCACATCTATCAGGGCTGAGATGATTCAGCACTTCACGGCAGAGAGAGAATTAAGGACTGGACACATTCGTATGTGCACACATACACACACATAACACACATTATCTGTGCATGTTGTCCAGTACCAACCCTGAAGCATGCACACTTGCATGGACACAGTCTTTGGCACACATCATTGTAAAACCTGCACGCAATATTTTCAAGCAAGCAGAAACCACACACACACACACACGAACACACACCGTTCTGGAAACAGGATTAGATGTTGCACTAGTTATTACAGGAAAGTGGTGTGCAGTGCTGAACTTGCACAGGTCACACTGTCCTCTATGACATGATGTGTGTGAGTATGTGTGTTTGGGGAAGACAGGAAAAGACAGAAACATGTGTTGGTTCATGTATGTGTCCCTGATGTCTGTGTGCTGTCCACATCACACATGATGTCCTTGTGGAAGTGAGTGAGTGCTAGCAAGTCTGTGGTCATACATGCATGAGGAGATTTAGACTTTGCACATGCACAAGCTTGTTTTTCATAGCTACCCTAGGTACTGTATGATATTTTTATTTTTATTTTTACTCATATTTTGAATTTGAACTTTCGATAAAATTGATGCAAAACTTCATTCACTCATTCATTCATTCATTCATTCATTCATTCATTCATTCATTCATTCATTCATTCATTCATCTGGCTCCTCTAAAAGATGTGTTGTGATTTAGCGTCATTAAACATTACAAATGTTTGGATGAAAATATGAATTTTAATAATTACCTAAAATTATTAATTATTAATCATTAACATTTAGATTACCTTGGGGCACCACCAAACAGATAGCTTTAATACTAATCTAATGCCTGTGTGGACACAATTAGAATACTAAATTAATTAATTCAAGCTAGTAAAATCAAATCAGTTATCAATCAACCAGTCTCAGGACGCTCATAATGTAAATTCTAAATTCAAAGGGACCCATAACATGATTCAAAGAGAGCATTCACACAACCAGACCAGTTTAGGATAAATATAAAATATTTATTACTAGTGTAATCATGCATAAATGTCAGAGGAAAATATTTAGAAAAGTTCAGAAGGGAAAATGACTCCAACATTGTGAAATGCAAATATGATGTTCAAACCAGAATCTTATATATATATATATATATATATATATATTAAATTATATATATATATAAATTTAAATGACTTAGTTTGTTATAAGGCAGATCCTGGTAGATTTGTGGCTGCAGAAGATTAAAGTTCAGAAAATTCCCTGGTTTTGAATATAACTTAACGAAGTACTCCCCCAGTTTGGTTGGAAAGTTGACCTTTGTTGACCTGTGGAGCTGGAGACCAAGTCATAAATTTGAGTACTGGGTTTTTACCAGTCAGAACCCCTTGGGAGGGAGAGGGACTGAAATGTCTAATTCAGTCAGAAGATTAAACAAAAGTTTCATTCTTTTTTTGCCAAGGCTGGAAACCGCTACAGATGCAAGACTTGACCAAGCCCATTTTTTTAAAACTTTTTTGCTTGAGGTATTTTTTGCCTTTGCTTGATACTTATAGTGATTAAGAGGAGATAAAAAAAAACACTTGAACAGGAATTCTGATCCAGGAAACTGTCATTCATATGAGCAATCAGCTGTTTCTACCTCTGAAGAGTAAACATGAACAATACAGATTAGCATAAAAGATAAAACAAGAGAGAACTATCTGAAAATAAGTCCTGAAGCTCTCTTTCTGTCTATTTCCTTTTATATAATGAAGACAAGTGGTTTATGGTCGGTTTTCCTTTTGTTGGTGAATGAGGTCAAATTATAGCATAAAGCACCAAGAGGAGCCAGATGAGGTGGCTCAGGCATCTGGTTAGGATGCCTCCTGGACACCTCCCTGGTGCCCCCACGACCCGACCTTGGATAAACGGCAAGCAAATGGATGGATGCATTGCAGAAGAAGGTGAAGGATCAGAGTTTTTTCAATAGCAAAATCTTGAAAGTGTACAAATTAAAAGGAATACAGACACATGTTTGGGACCTAATTAAATGCTGGTGCAGGTTTCTTTATTGCTTAGACTGTTGATTTCAAGATTTGACAAACTAAGACAAAACTTTCAAATTAGCAGACTGTACTCACGATAGCCAAGCAATTCCTCATTATTGCAGGGTCTCTAAAAACAATATTACCTGTCCACACTGGTAAGTGAACACAATACCTGATGGAAATAAATGCATCATGTGGAGGAGTTCACGTATCTCGGGGTCTTGTTCACGAGTTAGGGAAGGATGGAGCGGGAGATCGTCAGGCGGATCGGTGGCGCGTCTGCAGTGATCCATCCAGGACACGCTGGATGGACTACATCTCTCGGCTGGCCTGGGAACGCCTCGGGATCCCTCCGGATCAGCTGGTGAATGTGGCCGGGGAGAGGGAAGTCTCGGTTTCCCTGCCTAGGCAGCTGCCCCCGACCCGACTCCGGATAAGCGGCAGATAATGGATGGATGGATATTAATCTTCTACTCACACGCATATCCTGTGTATGTTGCTGCATATCTGTAAGAGGGATAGATTTTTCTGCATTTATATTTAATTAAGCTGCAACAGAAATATATTTTGAGCCACACACACAGACACAGGAGGAGCCTAATTCTGGTGTTAGAAACTGATCAAACTGTGCGGCTTTTGACAGCACTGCAAACATGTCTGCCTCATTAGGAAAGGTAACCACAGCGCGTGTGTGTGTATGTAGGTGTGTGCATGTTTGTGTGCACATATGCAGACCAATGTTTGACAGCCTGGATAACTAGATATATATTTATGCTTTTTTATGTGTCAAAATCCTGCAATATGCATGTACAAACAACAAATGTGTGTCTACACCTGATTGCTAAAGTGTATAGGTGTATGTGTGTGAATGAGCCACTGTCAGCAAGAATTTATATGTGAGGAGTGTGTGTGTGTGTGTGTGTGTGTGTGTGGTGGTGGTGGTGGGGGGGGGGGGGGGGGTCACATACGCGTACATGCATCTAGTCCCACAGGGTATAATGTGATGAAGCCTGTGGTGTGATGTGTGATGTAAACAGGGACCATTAACATAGCAACAACCACTAGGATTCACACTGTCTACACCACCTGTGAGCTGAAAAACACACACACATGCACACACAGAAATTATGCAGAAAAATTTGCAACTGGAAAATAATCTACAGTCACTTCATGTACAATATAAGTAAACAAAAACAGACATACACACGTGTGCACATATTACATTACACATTACATACATTCAATCTTATCTCTTCCTGGAGCATCCCCCTTGTATCTTTATGGAAATTGACTGCAGACAAGGATTGGCTTTTTATGTCTGATTTATGTTGCCATTGAGTGTGTTTGTGTGTGAACGTGTGTGTGTGTTTGTGAAAATTGAACCCAGACAGGGATTGGGTTTTTATGCCTTTTTTATTGGACAGCCTTTATTGCTGTCAGAGCCGGGTAAAGAGAAGAGAGGAGACTTCAAGGAATGGAGGAAAGGAGAAGAGAGGGGATGGAAGAGCAGAGGAAGCAAGACAAAGAGGATAAGAGGTGAGGAGACATTAAATTGGACTGGAAACATGAAGAAAGGAGATTGGTGAGGAGTGGAGGAGGTAAATAAGCCAGAGAGGAGAGGAAGTGAAAAGAATGAAGGAGGAGTCAAGGGATTAGGAGATAAATGGAGGAATCAATGGAAAACAATGGGGGGAAAAGATGGTAAAGTTTGCGTGAGAACACACAGAAGAAAAATAAAGGAAATGTGAGGTGTGTAGGGTGAAGATTATAAGAATGTGAAAGTAGGCAATAAATAGAGGAAAATAAAGAAAGGGAGAGAATGAAAATGCAAGACAGGAGGGAAGACTGAAAGGAGTGGAGAAGATGAAAGAGGTGTTTGGCCGATCAATCCTCGCCTGCTCAGGAGCAGCCCATTTCTCACCCCCTTGTTTAGCAACCTGTGGCGCTACACAGTGGAAGGCATCCCACCGTGATACTGAATGACCCCTCCACCAGCCACCCACCACCTCAGGAAAACTACCATGTGTGTGTGTGTGTGTGTGGTGTGTGTGTGTGTGTGTGTGCGCGCATGCGTGCGTGCGTGCGTGCGTGTGTGTGTGTGTGTGTGTGTGTGTGTGTGTGTGTGGAAGAGGGTGACACAAAAAGTACAAGCACGATTTCCCCTTTTGTGTTTATTGATATTCTGCTACTCTAAATACAGACCAATCCATCTCTGCTGTCACACCCAAACACACACTTAAAGGCATGCTTGCAGGCATGCTTTACACAAACACACACACCTCATGGATGACTCTAGAAGAGTGATGAAGAGAGGAGGATGAGGAGGACTTTAGAAAGCAGAGAGTGAGGCAGGAAGGTAAAGAGGAGTATTGCAAAGGTGAAGAGGAAGATTCAAGATAAATAACATCAAGAAAGAGGGAGGAGAGGAAAGGAGGTGGAAGTAGGACAAGTAGAGTAAAAAGAGGGAAGTATTTTAGCTGAAGGTGAAGAGGATGTAAAGCATAGAAGAACAACCTGGTGTGACTAAAAGCAAGTTGCACGTCTGTGTGTTGTCCCTTAAGACAGGAAACATCTTAAGGTCCTTTTTCTCATTTTTCTTCTTCTCATTTTTAATATCATATATTTTCCTTCTGGAATTTATGTGATTTAGTTGATTGCCTTGGAGCCTTTCATAGGACAAATATTGTCATCATACCTCCCATCTTCAATTTCACAAACTCTTCTTCTTCATTCTCCTTTTCCCAAGTCCAACTCCCTCCTGTCTCCTTTTGCATAATGTCTAATTTCCCTTTCTCACATGAAGAAACACAACAGCCTGTGTTGATCAGCTCATATATATTTATCTTTGTGCATCACTTTTTATCACCATTCACAGTTTAAATTAAAGACTCAAAGTAAGGACAAAATCTGCAGAACCAGTGTCCCAGTTAAATTGTGCCAGTAGCATAATGTGCTAAAAGAAACATGCCACAAAGTTGAGTTTTTTTGTTTGTTTTTTGGGGCAGAAGGGAACAGTGGGGCAGAATAAGAAAAGAGAGGAACAGATATAAATAGCTACAGGACAAATAGGGATGAGAGAAGAGTAAAATATGATGAGTAAAGAAGAGGAAAAAGGTCAGAGGTGAATGACAAGGACGAGAAAACACTGAAAACCAAACCATTAATTAACGTCATGTCAGTATAACCATATGAATACATAGAGCATAATAACCTCCCAACAGGCAACCTCTCTGCTAAAAAATGACAAAGATTTTAATCATGCTTAGTGTAATGGGATGTATTAAACACCATTTCAAATATAACATTCCCACTCTTACCACAATACTAATTTGCAGGAACTTTGCAGCTGCTTAGTAGCTTTAAACAATCATATTTAAAGATACATTTTTTGAACGATTTATTACCACAAGGGGACATATTTTAACAAGATGAAGTGTAAGCCTCCATCTTTTCTTCTTTTTTTTTTCCTTTATTGTAATAACTGTGGTTTTCTCTTTGCTCTGCTTGCCAAGAGTTTGTTGATATGAAAGGAGGCTGAAATTACTGAATAAATTATGTCTAAAGAGATAAAGATAGAGTTCATGCAAAGCATACATGCACTTCTATGTTTTCTATTCATCAAGTCCTTAGCTGCTTTCTTAAAATATACACACTATTTTAAATTGCACAAAAGATGAATCAGTCTTTCAGAGGACATAATTCAAAATGCAAGAAAAAGCACTCAGACAGACTTTTAGAACTTATAAAACGGAAGATTTTACCTGAAAGATGAACATGCAATTTATTACACATTTAAAAAATATAACAAAAGGTGGATTTTATCATCTCAAAAACATTGCTAGAGTCCGCCCATGTCTGTCTCTTGCCAGCATGGAGGTGCTGATGCATGCTTTTATTTTTAGTAGATTAGATTACTGTAATGCCTTGCTGTCTCTGTTCTTCCCCAAAAGTCCAAAAGTAGTAATTTATAAATGTCTTAATAGTCTTGGGCCCTCTTATTTATCGGACCTTCTTTTAAATCATAATCCCTCGCGAACCCTGAGGTCCTCTGGTACCGGCCTTTTAGTTGTTTCAAGGGTAAGGACCAAGACTCCAAGGCCTCTTTCCATTGTTGCGGTCCTCATCTGTGGAACAATCTGCCAGAGAGCCTCAGGGCTGCAGAGACCGTTGATATTTCTAAAAAGAGGCTTAAGACTTACCTTTTTAGCTTAGCTTTGAACTAAATTTTTATTTGATATTAATTTATTTCACATAATTTTATTTGACGTTATTTTATTTTTATTTTACTCAGCTGTACTCCTTATTTATTTATTTATTTATTCATTCATTCATACTTAGCTGTTCTTATTGTTTCCTAAGGTTATTTTATCTTCATTTTAACTCCAGTGTTTTCCTCATAGGGATCCTCCATGCCGGGGGTTTCACCTGCTCAGTCTGGGGGCTGTTGACGTGGTGATCGCCCTTGTCTGGGTGTATGGGGCCCTGCTCTGCAGCCAAATGGCTGTGGTGTGGGCCCCGGTCTGTCCTGGTGGGGGTGGTTGCCGCTGTTGGACATGAGTGGACTGGCTCCTGGTGGGAATGGATCCCAATGTAATTGATATTGTTTCCTCACAGCAGCATCAGGCCAGATGTTTATCCCGTTTTAGTATTTTATACCTACATTCATTTTTAGTAATTAGAGAGTCATGTTTGTATATGAGTTTAAGTGAGTAAAAGAGGCCCCGGGGAAGACCCAGGACACGCTGGATGGACTACATCTCTCGGCTGGCCTGGGAACGCCTCGGGATCCCTCCGGATGAGCTGGTGAATGTGGCCGGGGAGATGGGTTTTCCTGCTTAGGCAGCTGTCCCCGCGACCCGACTCCGGATAAGCGGCAGAAAATGGATGGATGGATATTTTTTACATCATGTGCTTACATGTGTGTGCATGCGACTGTGTGAAAGATTTTAATGAGTGTTTTTTAGGGTTCTGTAATTCTACCTGATATATGTAAAGGCTTGTATAATTTTAATTTGCATAAAAGTTTTTAATCATGTAAAGCACTTTGTGTTGCCGGTGGCATGAAAAGTGCCACAGGCACAGGCAAAAAGTTTGATTTGATTTGATATTACTGGTGTGTCTAACAAGCTGTGAAGGAGCAAAAATATGTTAATGATGTGAAAGTACTGTGTTCAAGACTTTCAGATTAAGTTATTTCAAATTAATATCTGTGATATTCTTAATCTGTGGGACCTCCCTATCATTCTTGCAGCTCCCAGTAATTTCAGCTTATTGAAATAAATGGAAACTACTGTTTAAGGACCAATTTACGTGTCGCAAAGAATCCCGGCTCAAAACTGGTCAGTGTACAAATGTGATTCATCTCTTTGCACTTTCCAGTTCATGCTTCTGCCCCTTGGTAATGACTTCTTGCTATCATCATAAGTCACCAGCAGATGTTTCCCAAGGCTGGTCAGAAGATTCCACTTGATATGGCGCTTAAATTGGTTGTTGATGCAGCTAACGTGTAGCGAGCATTTGGCATAAAAATATTAGAATTTACAGTCAGAATATGCACAGAATATGCAAGCAGAGGACTCAAACTTCAAATGTCTGAATTTAGCTGCAGCAATACAGAGTTTACATCATTTCTTCAGCTGAATGCACATATTTTCAGTTCACCTTTTGCAAAAGAAAATAAAAGTACACTCAACAGACTTTATAAGGTGCACATGTTCAAATGTTTGTTAACACAAAAAGTTAATGAACCATTTAGATGGCTGACAGTAATCAGCTATGAGCTTTTCTCTAAGGGGTTTTCTCTCTTAATATGCACATCATACCCCAAGTGTGTCCGCAATGTGCATACGTAGGTACTATTTTCTGTTTATCTGGTTTTTTTACATGCATATTCAAAACCAGTACCGCCTATCCTGCCAGTGTTCTGCCTGCTTCGTCTCACCTGAGCCCCTCACATCTCTTTTCCAAATCCCCTCTGCTCTAAAAAGAAGTCATTCTCTCATTGAAAGGTTTTCTTTTCCACCTCACCTCTTCTTTTCAGATTCTGTTGACACTTATGTCTGTCATTGCTTGTGTTTTCTTATATTACAGCTTCTCACACTTCATGTTCCCCCTCTCCCTCTTTCAGTTTCTGTGTTACACTGTGACATTGTCCTGACTTCGCATTTTCTTTTTTTCCTTTTTTTTTCTTGCTGCTAATTTAATTAACAAGATGCAATCTCACCAATTAGGCTTTCCAATTACAACTCTCGCTCTCGGTCCGAATGAGAGTTGGTCCTCGTTTGTTGGAGGTTTCTCTTTGTACTGAATGTTGAATTAAAACGAACTTGGAGCTTGTATGATAAGACCAACTCATCATAAAAAAAAAAATAAAAAAAAAGGAGAGAAATCATATTTTAAAAATGTTACTGAAATATTGGCTTTGGTTCCACTTCACTCTGAACTCATCCAGCTACACCAACCAGTGCATTAACCTGTGGAAAAATCATAAAAAAAAAATTATTATATAAATGATTTAAAGTCATATTAGAAAAGTTCTGGCTAAATGAAAAAAAAACTAAGAAAATCTTGCCTGAGCTTACAGTTAGAAAATTCTCAGATGGTCACATGCCAACTCCTGTGTGGTCTTTGCTCATCTCAAAAACACAAATGGAAACATAAAGGTGGAGAAAAGAAATAAAGAAGTATATATGAAGGTGTAAAAATTGACATTTACAGTTGCCATCAGGTTGTCTTTTTAAAATTTAATAGTAAAAGAGTGACTAAAAGTGTGAGATAATTCTATCTTCTGCTGTGTGATGAAACATTATCCAAGCATAGATATAAAATAGCCATCCAATACAATCAAAATTTAATCTTTCACTTTATTAGAAATTGATTCATTCTGTTATTTAAATTTTTCCAAACTTCAAGCAGAAATTGCCTATTTAATGACCATTAGTTTCACTTATTATCCCAGCAAGCGCAGATAGTTTAACCTCTTCTTTAACTGACAGCCCCATACAAATCACAATTTAATAATCCACTGCACTGCAGAAAAGTCACGTCTGGTTTGGTGACGGCATTTTTGTGGTTTTAATAACCTTGAAAATTAAACTTACTTCTTTTGGATGAACCCGTTTCACTAGCTGAAGCCACTAACATCTGTTTTTTCCTTCATCAGTGTGTAAAGATTAAATTTATCTTTAAAGAAGATATAGACAGTTACACTTGCAAAGGCGGTGTATATTGACATGAATAATTAATTAAATTAATTATTTTATATTTAATTAGTCATTAATGCTCCATATTAGCAAGCACAAAATACTGCATTTTCCAACAAATGTGCAGAAACACAAATACCATGCACGTGAACACCATTCTTCTGCTTCACCATCAAGCAAATGCATCAGCGTGCGAATACAATATTATTTGCATCTATGAGTAAAAGTTTAGTTCCACAAATAGAGTTTAAAGGGAATTATTTTAAATTGTAACTACTACATCAATAATTACTACTTCAACTACTACAACACCTGCTGTTACAACAACAAATACAACTGCTGCTACAAGTACAGTAATACCTCAAGATACAAGTTTTATTCATTCTGTGACCTTGCTCGTATCTCAAAGTAATTTTCCCCCTTTAAATTAATTGAAATCCCATTAATCTGTTTCAGCTCGCAAAATTCCACTCCAGTTGTTTTGTTTATGTGTTTTGAATATAAAAAAATGTACAGTACCTGTTATTATAAATGGCAAATATTGTATAAAATCATACAGTAATAGAAGAAAATGTTAAAAAATAACCTGGTTTTACTATAAAGTGTATTATTTACCTTGGAGATCAGACGACTTGAGCTCATGGAAGATGCGCACGGAGGTTGAGGGAGGAGTTAGGAGGCGCGGGAAGCTGAGGCGGGGGAAACAAAGCACACGTTGTTGTGGGTCTTTGTTTGGCGACGTTGGCTTGGATGCTCGTATCTCAAAGATTTGTTCGTATCTCAAGGCAAAATTTTGGTCGTATTACAGTTCGTATCTCAAAAAATTTGTATGTCAGTGCACTTGTAACTCAAGTTATCACTGTATTACAAATACAGCAAAGAAATACAGCAACTACTTTATTTGTTTATTTATTTACTTATTTTCTATTTAGTTATTGTTACTTTTCAGGGGCTCCATTACAAAGCATATTTAAGAGTTTGATATTTTTAAAGTGAGAAACTGTAGAAATGAAAGAATTTTGTATGTTTTGGTTCTTCACTTTATGAAGATTTCTCCTTCCTTTAAAATTTTTGTAATTTTTTATTATTTTTTTCTAGAAGAAAAAAAAAGGCCCTGTACAGTTACAGGCCCTGTGTGTATAAACCAATCCTCAGAGTTCATGTTAATATTTTTAGATATAATGGGATTAGCTCTTGTAAAAGTCAAAGCAACCGATAAATAAGGAGCCACAGAGCTGTTATAGCTCTTCTAAATAAGCTGATAATTAACTAGGACTACATTTCATTACCAAAAAATGCCCCACAGGACTGGGCACAGTTGCTGTTATTTTGGACGAGGCGAGTCGTCGTCTACCTTTCAACCTTGATTATGTTTGGTGTTTGTCAGTGTAACTGAACAAGCCAGCAGCAGGTGCAGAGAGCTGATTAGAATCTGGCAGTCACATGATGATGACTCATCGAAACACATGCGAGATGGGGAGAAAAAGGAAGCGGAGGGCAGGTCCAAATCATCAGCTTCCCTATCTGTCCCAATCTCTCTCTTGACTTTGTCAAAAGGCTTTCAGATTAAGGAAAAACAGGGCTAATTAAAGCGTTTTTGTGTAGGTCTGAATTTAATTGAGTGGGCTGATTAAATAGCTTTTCAGAAGCCTGTAAGGCCATCGATGTACCAGTCAGAGCTACAAGCGACATGAACAACTGCATCTGCTTGGATGGAAAGTGAGGTTGAGAAAACAAAGCCCAATTAAAAAGTTAATTCATTAAAACTTGCAGGAACCGTATCGACAAACCTGCAAGATGACTGATTTATCTGATGTGTATTTCAGCACATTTTCTCCCAGTTTCTTACATATGAGGAGCTCTGTGTCCCCGCTCCTGTCACAAAGGGATAAGAAATGCTGTATTTCTCAGCAATTTAATGTGTGCTCTAATTAAATTGTTAAGAATGAGCAGAGCTTGGAGACATGTGAGATTACTTAACTGATGGTTGCTTGAACGTGGCCGTTACTGAAGTCCACCCAGAAACATTTATCATATTGTCTGACACAATTGTAGCAGAAAGCTCTTTCTTGACTTTAACTCAGCAGTGCAAAATTGGAATACTCAATGAAAGATAAAAGCAACAAATTGCTTGTTGAATTGCCTGACCTCCAAAGTGTGAGCATATAATTCATCATAATGATTTACTTGTGATTGAACGCAGAGTGTTGCAGTAGTTTAACAAGCATGCAGTGAGAAGATAAAAGGGTTTTTAAGGCAAGGCACATTTATTTGTTTAGCACCTTTCATGTACAAGACAATTCAAAGTGCTTTACATAAAACATTAAAAGCATTACAGCTTTTCAGCACTGTACCCCAAGGTTCAGACTTAAAACCCAGGTTTTATAGCCTGTGCGAAATTTAAACTCAGCTAAAATTTTAGAATTTAGAATTAGAATTTAATCTAAAATTAATTTCTAACAAAACAAAAAGCTATAATCATCAAACCAGCAAAGCCATCCAGTGCAGCATATTTGCAACTGCAGAAAATGTTCAGTAATGTTCTGTGAGTGGAAACAGGTTTTTTAAGATAAAGTGAACCAAATGACATCAGTAACATGAGTTATATTCTTGCCTCAGTCTAATACAAAACCTGCATACTGAGTTACCATTCAATTTGCTTTAGATTGGAGCCTTGCCAACAGGATTTGTGAGTGATTAAGGGTGTAGCCACAGCAAGAAAGTCTGAGGGAAAATTTCACACTGCACCCTATCTAAGTAGACCAAACCACCTAAACAGTTCCAACAACTGCTCACTGAGTGGTATTCCCCGAAATGACCACTGACCAAGAAGAAAGAAGAAGAAAATCTGGCTCATTGATTGGCCAGGACCGAAAAAGGTTCCTTTACTGCAAGTAAACTATGAAGCTACAATAAATTTATTCAGTTTTGGGTTTACTTTAGTGTTCAGCACTATTGCAGTTTTCACCTGAATTTGTCTGGTATGAAAAGCAGATGGTAAATGGTCTGTATTTATATAACGATTACTATGCCTGTAGCGGAACCCGAAGCTCTTTACATTATACATCACATTCACCCATACACACACCATCACACACTGATGGCGTAAGCTGTCATGCAAGGTGATTTTATCTTTTTATTGATTTTCTTTTTATTTATTTAATTTTTTTATTGATTTTTATCGTTTCATTGTTTTATTTTCAACTGTGGAGTGTTTGTTGTTCTATTGTTCAGCACTTTGGGCAACTGCTGTTGCAGAAAATGTGCTATATAAATAAACCTGAACTTGAACCACAACCCATCAGGTGTCTTTGGTGTCTTGCTCAGGGACACCTCGACATGAGCTCTCCATGATCGAACCGGCAACCCTCTGGCTACAAGATGACCACTCTACACACTCAGCCAGCTGTCCAGCGTGTTGCGCTACGACCTGTCCATTCAGTTCCTGGCTTCGATTCAATGGATGGTCCGTTTGCTTTCACACTGCAAGCAAACCACACCAGGGTTCACATGCAAGTGAATCGAGACCTGGTTTTCAAGTAGATCAAACTTTGCTACTTTGGTACCAATGCATGTTTACATTGCTCCAAAAGAATTGTATCTGTGATAGGGGACCAGGGTTTGTTAAAAGCAGACCAATCAGTGCCAGTGTGAATGAACCCTAAAATTGTTTAGGCACTTTAATCACAAAACTAGTTTAAAAGACGGGGTTCTCTCTAATTACTTGAAAACAGAATTTAAGTGTAAACCAAATGGCATAATGGACATGCTCTGTAAGATATGAGAAGATACAATGGATATTTCTTCTCAAAGAATTTCTTCAACAAAAAAACTGTTATGACAAATAACCTTTTATATGTTATTTCTTTAACCACAGAATTTATTTAAATGATTTTGTATAAACTTTTTTTTTTAATGAACTAAAATGAGAAATTATCATTTATTTAACAAAGAAATGAACAGAAGAAATGTAATTGTAGGATTAATAAATTTTAAGTGAATTTTCCTTTGGGGTTTTGTGCAACCAAACACAACCCTGGAAAAAGCAAAAAAGAAAAAAAAGAAGAAAAACCGAACTTTTCAACAAGCAGCAAAGTCTACATGAGTGGGTTTAAGCCATTTACAGCTTTTTATAGCTGAAATACTGGACTTTGTCATATTTTCACACCCCTAATAAAGGCTAACCCAGTATTTATCTTGCATCTTATCTCTTCTCTGAGCTCTTCCCAGCCAGTAAAAGTCTGTCTGATATTGTTTAATGTCTTATCTTTGGCTCTTGTGTTTCTTTGATACGCTAACCAGTGTGCTAATATCCAGTTGCTCTCTTTGTAACGTGAAGCCATCTAGAGATGGAACTGTCACATGGTGCCTGGGACTGGAAAAAAAAAAAAAACAACAAAGTTATGACATGCAGTTTCTCTGTCTTGGAGTGCTGCAGGGCAACGACGGCTCCAGGAATGTACATAATGGATGTCAATGTGTCAGAAAAGTGCCAGAAGAACAGAGTTTAAAGGTTGGAAACGTATGTAGAGTTGCTTTAAGAACAGATATCTGCTAAGTTATTGGTTACTTTGGAAGCAGGAAGTTGATGTCTGGTCACAATCAGACAATGAACAGACATTAAAAGTCTGAACCCATTCTGGATGAGACTGAGACAAGGCCGGGTTAAATGTGGTTGATTATCAAAGAAAACTGGGACAATTAAAGTCGAGACCACTCTCCAAAACTACAACACTGACTTGTGGGAGACCAGGGTTCTTTATCAGAAGTAAATAAATAAAAGGAAACTGAGAGCTCGCAATAAAATAGAAAATAAACAAAAAAATACTGTAGAGGTGGTCTTCCTGTTTATGCACCAGTGGGTAGTGACAGCAATAACCAGAGCACCTCAGTGAGACACATATTGAGCACATAATGAGCAAACATTGTCAGGACCAGAGCCTTTAACTCCTGCGGGGTCCACTCATGCCAAGGCTCAGTGCTCTTACGCTACAGCAACATGACTCACTCTGGAGTGGAGCATCCGTCAGATGGCACTGATATTTTAAGAGAAGATGAAGAGAAGAATTTAAGACGACATAATGTAAGAGATGGAGAGTGGCAGAGAGGAACAGATGGAGAGAGTAACGGCCAATTTCCACCAGGTCTGTGTGTGCGGCGCGGTTTCGTTCTGACCTCTGCGGCACGTCAACTCAGACCATGAGCATATCAGACGCGGAGTGCCCGCGAGTGCAGTCCACGTAGCTGGATCCATGAGGTCAGGAAACTACAGCAGAAGAATCTTGTGATTCTTTACATCAAAGGTAAACATCTCTTTCTCCATAATGGAAAAAACCTGGTGTCACCGTAACAAATAGCAATAGCAAATCTGCATAGGGGTTTTTCTTTAGAAATTTACTGGATGCTTTACACTGTTCCCGTGTCTGACTTCCTGTCTGGCCTTATCAGAATTGCTTAACTTGAAGCATGCACTGCCAAAAAAAGACCTGATGCGTATGTTTAGTGGAATGCCGTGACGAGACACTTCTGGAAAGCTTCTCACACGTTCCGCCCCGTGTGAGCCAAACCATTGACTAAGTGGCCGCGATTAGCTCTGGACAGACTCGGTGAAAACTGGCCATGAGGTAGCATCAGAGCGTAGTAAGAAAAATCAAGTTGATGTGCTTCTAAAGATATTTTATATAAGATATTTTATATTATATTACATATA
>JBAMHW010000012.1:8360841-8372942 GCA_037177495.1 Rhadinocentrus ornatus
TGTATAACATAGTAATATCTGCAATGCTTTTATTTTATGTAAAGCACTTTGAATTGTCCTGTACATGAAATGTGCTATACATATAAACTGCCTTGCATGGCATCGTATCGTATGGCATGTATTTCATCGCATCATAACACACTTTATCGTATTGCATCGTATTAAATTGTATTGTATCAAATTGAACTGTATTGTATTGTGTCCTAATAACAAAACCTTTAGGGGGAAATTTAAGTTTTCTCATTGCAATAAATAAAAGCTATATGGAATATAAGGGCAGATTCAGGTTTCTGTGCTCCATTTTTGTGTTAATTTGTTATAAGGTCACGATTTTTTATTTTTTTTTAGCTTAGTCATGTGAATCATTAAAAAAAAATTCAGGTCTGGAGAGAAAGTAACATTAAGATACTTGGTATCGTTATCACCTCTGTTGTTGAGTGCATGTAAAAATTGTGATTAGACATCATAATCTCTGATTTACTAATAAAGCTTGGATTTTACTCCAGTTAGAGTCAGTGTGTAGCCCACTATCACTCTGCAGAACACTGTGTGGTGAAACAATTATTGCTCTCTACAGCAGGAATACGGTTCACCTTGTGTGTTAAACATAAATTCAGAGTCAGTTGTGATTTACACACAACATAAATCATCAACAACTTATTGTCCCTCAGTCAATAAACAATCTTAAAGTGGCTGAATCACATGAAAAGAGACTGTATTATGGTCTCTTGATGTACTGAATTTCTTTGTTGCTTTGTTCCTTTCGTGTAATTTCCTTATATTTGTTCTGCAACTACAGTTACTGCATATTAGTCGTAGTTTAAATGAAGAACTCTGTGCCTGGCTGCTGCCAAGTCAATGTAATTACCTAACACAGCAGGGAGCTTTGTTCCACTTAGAAAAACAGTTCAGAAATTCACATCCAAGTAAAATTGAGATACGTCAAGATATTGAGGAATTTGCCTACAAGTGTGTGCATCTGAAATGATGCAAAGTTCTCAACATGTGTCATGTGGGGATGGATTTATGCAACGGACGCAGAAGATGGACGCAGAAGATGGACGAACAGACGCAGAAGATGGACGAAACTGTCTGCCAGTCTGCCGTCTTCTGCGTTGAGCATAAATGTGCCTTAACTCTGATGAGCTGTTTATTTGCTTGTGTTCTGAGAAAAAAAAAGTGTTATAGTGCCACATTTTACTTACCATTTTTTTCGGACTAAAAGTCACTGTGGAGTATGAGTCGCATCAGTTATTAAATGTGTTTAGAAGACACTACATATGTGTCTGGTAAAGTAACGTAACACCAGGGTTTCCTCCAGGATATTTTTAAACCGCCAGGGAGAACTAGTCTACTTTATAAACTTAATGAACAGCTGATTGAGGTTTTGAGAAAGTACAAAAACGTATCAAATTACCATATCACATACCTGAAATATGAAATATCCGGGTCAACAGCTGAAGACAGTGACACCCCCACCACCACCACCCCCCCCCCCCCACACACACACACACACACACACACAGTTTGTCCTGCCCTGCAGTTATTCTCGCTTCTATTCTATTCTATTCTATTCTATTCTATTCTATTCTATTCTACAGTTATTCAGTATTTTTTTTATCTTCCTTTCCTTTCCTTTCTTGCAATACTCTTTTGTTTGATTACGAGATCATGATTTCAACCTACAATAGTATTTGGGGGCATAAGTGCATGCAGCTAATTCAGTACTGAGTTGTGATAGAGAACTGGACAAATTTTTCTAACACATTCCAACGAGTAGAGGAGTTAAGCTAAGTGGGGAAATGCTTATTAAACAACTGAGTCTTTAGCTTGCTCTTTAAAGTGAATAAGGACTCTGTGGATCGGACAGAGTCCAGTCGATTGTTCTACCACCGGGGAACAACAGAACAAAAGAGTCTAGCTACTGACTTTGCACTACGATGTGGTCGGAGCACTAGGCGTCTTTTACTTACAGAGCATAACTGTTGCGAGGGAGTGTAGCTCTGGATTATGGAGTGAAGGTGGACAGGAGCCATTTGGGTTATTCTTTTGTAAGAGAGAAGCAGAGCTTTGAATTTGATGCACGCTGCAACTGGAAGCCATACTTGAAGTACAAGTCCTTTCCATAACTTTACTATTTTTGTGTGTGTGTTGATTAATTTGAGCAGTTCGCTTATTCACATAAATTACCTTAAGTATAAATAAAGATTGAAAACAGTAGTAGTCTTTCACCCTAAAGGTAGTGAACTTTCAGTGAAGAAGGTACACAGTAAAGGGAGCTTTTCGTCTTGTCAAAAGACAAAAGCTTAAATAGCTAAAATACTGATGGGGTGTTATTTTTGCCATACATTTATATGTAAGTTGTCTTACTATTGTACTCTTATTACTTTCATGTTGGTCTGTCTCTTAGCAGCATAACTCAAAAAGTTGTGTATGAATTTTGATTAAATTTTCAGGAAATCTCAGAAACAAAAACAAGTGGTTAGATTTTGGAGGTAATTGGATTCTTTACTATGGGAAGATAGGGGATAATTTTGCCATTTCAGCTTCTAACTCAAAAATAATGCCCACTGAGTGCTTCTAATTATCTAATGTGAAAATCAGTAAGTTTTCCAATAATGATGTGGCTGCATGTGTGTGGTTCAAGTGGTTTATCTCTAACCAGGGCTTTGGACCAACAAATGAAACAAAGTCAAAGCCTGGATATAAACAGGATAACCTTCGGGAGCTGCTTCTGTATGCTTCAGCATTTATCCTGTGGTTTTACTGTTAGTGACCTCAATATACCTCAGTGTGCCAGCTAGACTGGCAGGCCAAAACATTCAGGCTTCAAAACAAACATCACCACCATAGGCAGATTTGATGAGTTCATGAGCAGTTTTACGACTTAAAATTTGTAATAAAGACGCACGGTTATCTGACTGATGTGAATGAGGTCTGAATTTCAGAAACAATTTTTACGTTATTATGCCTGACTGAGAATTTCCGTTCTGCATTTGACCCATCTGTAGATGTACTCTACCAGTCATGGGAAACTTTTCCCTTAGATTTAAATGGAAAGTGTTCCCAAACTTATGACCAGTAGCGTAGTAGTGAAGTGTGTCATGGCTATATAAACCAACAGGTCCAGGTCCTCCAGGTCCTTAAGAAGCCAGCTCTAAATGAGAGCAGATGAACTGCAGGTGTGTTTCTAGACTCCACTCTGGACTTCCTGGATACCTGGGCCCCATTTTAGAAAGTGGGTTCAAACAAAAGTTTAAAGCACAACTCTGGGTTGGCCAACTCTGAGCTGTCAAACTCAGAGTTTTCCGGTGATAACCATTAGTTCAATCAACTCTGAGTTAACTTACCCCTGAGTACAGCGCGGGCAGATAAAACGCCCTCATCAATGGCACAGGGATAACATGATTCACCATGGCAGCAGGTGAAAAAAAAAAGAGTCAACACCCACCCCCCTTTGCTCCAGCAGAGTTAGAAATATTAAGTGCATATGCAGAATATGACTATAGTTTTCGGGAAAAAAGCAATACAGTAGTGGCAGCAAAAGAACGTGAGCTGGCATGACAGAAAATAGCTGACCGAGTTAATGCGTGAGTAGCATTATTTTTATCTCAAGTGTTCCACTTATTAAACATTTGTATTTCAAGGCAAGGCAATTTATTTGTATAGCACAGTTTATATACAGGACAAGGGCTTTACATAAAACAAAAGAATTACAGATATTAAGAAATAGCAAAAGGCAGAAAAAAACACACCAAGAATCACAATAAAATCATAAATTACATTAAAATGATTAAACAGAGAAGTTAAAAAGTCACTGTACGGAATTCGTTCATAGGCACATGAGAAAAGAAATGTTTTTAACCTGGATTTAAAAATGTCCACATTTGGTGAAAGTTTAATCTCCATTGGCAGTTTGTTCCACTTGTTTGCAGCATAACAGTTAAATGCTGCTTCTCTATATTCAGTCTGGACTCTGGTCTGGACTAGTTGACTAGAATCTTTGGATCTAAGAGCTCTGCTAGGTTTATAGTCAACTAACCCCCATGTGTCATGATTACTTGTGGCTGTGGTGTTTTGGTTTTGATTTGAGTTCTAGGTGGGGCGGTGCAGGGCCACGTTTGTAAAAGCGGGGTTTAGTAAATACTCTGAGCTAGTTGACTCTGAGTTAAGGGAAACTCTGGGTTTTCGGTTTCACAAAGCGAGTTCAGTGTAACTCTGAGCCAGTTACTGCGGCAACAGGCTCCGTGAAGCTAACCTGCTCGCTGGCAGGTTTTCTTCAACTAACCCTGAGTTTCTCCTCCTCTTCTATCATGTTTTATTTTAACTCTTGGGATGGAAGGCTAACTTGACCCAGATGATCTAAGAATTTGATCGAGGCATGCATTTAAGCATTTAATGGGACCCCTGGTGAGGCAGTAATATAGAGCTGAGTGTCTTCAGCATAATTATGATAAGAAATTCAGTATGTTTCTATGATCCGAGCCAGTGGGAACATGATGCTGTACAAAAGGTTTGTGGTTCATCATAACAGGGTTGCACTTTCAGATATTTTCTGTATTTCTGAATTAGTCAGTTCATTCTTCTTTTTTTTTTATAATAACTGATTAATATGTGACGTGCATGGCTGTTATAGTGAAGCATCTACAGTGTTGTTTTGGTATGTTTATTTAGGTAAAGCTGAGAACTTTCTGACAGAAGATGAACCTTGAGTAAAAAAATTAGCATTAACATTATTAGCCATAATAATGTTTGTTAAAAGAAGAATATAGTCTTAATCTGCCATTCATTTTCATAGTCTCTACTTTGAATGTGCTAGCATAAATGGAACTGAAAAGACAATGAAAATACAACAGGAATTTATCATTGTAACTATTTTCACATGAGTACAACTGACTCAGAAAGGGGAAATATAAGTGGTTGAATTACAAAAAATAATATGAGTAAAATATATAGCGTACTGAGCCATTAGATTTAATGATGTCCAAATCTTTTACATTATAATCAGTTGGCTGTACAGCTTACTGCCAGTTTATGTGGGAAACACACAGCAACCAAACAAGTAAAACTACATGCTGACTAAAACCATGTGCATTATGTTTACCTTTGATTCTCCTGCTTTAATGGATCGACACCCTGTAATACAGCATGTTGTATATATATATTAACATGGTACCATCAAGGTAACAAGCTCTGCCCCAGTATAATCTTACACAAGACTTTTGTCACGCTAGTAGTGTTGGATAATTTTTCATTTTAGTAAAGGGGCCGAGCTTTTTAAATGATACACTATATTTAAAAATACAGATAAATTCAAAATATAAACTAAAGTGAGCACAGCCCATTGCACTTTTACAACCTTGTGCATCACGCTCATCAGTTTGCATGTCTTGTTGCACAACAGTTTCATTGAGACATGCACACACTGCAGCCCAATGAACCATCACATGGCCCGCAGCTTACACTGCAGTATTTCTGTCTGAGGTTTGGAGTGCATCATGTGCTGCAGAGTGCACATCAGTGCATTTAGAAGTTCAGTGTACTAATGCAAGGAGCGCAACTTCAAGCTAACAGCAAGAGTGCAGCAAAAACCAACAAATAGACATTTTGGATGTAGTTTGTGATGGAGCATCTCTGATTGCAGCATGTTAACAGAGCACAACAACAGAAAGAAGTGTCAAACTACAAGCTGAACATAGATGATGATGGTGATGGATGTTTAATGTTGAATCTGTTGCCTTGCCTTGTTGAGCTGGTTGCCCATTTTCCAGATAAGTTGATGCACTTCTTTTGTAAAAGATGTCACTTTGCATCTTATTTTGTCTTGAAATTTTGTTTACATCTAGAGGCATGGCATATTAACCCAGAGAAAAAGAGAGAGCTTGCGAGAAAGTTAAGGGAGATGGAAAACAGAGAGGAGAGGGATCAGAACTTTAATCACTGTCATGACCACAGCACTGATTTGGACATGCGTGTGTTGCTGTGTTGACATCATGACAAACCACTGAATAGGAAAAAGCCTTTTAGCTTGGAAACAAACACACGCTCGAAAAACATATCAGACATTCCCACTTACACACATCTATGCATACACAACACACATTCTTTTGTCGCATTTATGAAGTGCGTGATTGCAGTGGATGCTGACTGATAGGCATTTGGAAGCTACATGCATTTTGATGGGATCCTAGCTCATCTGCACCCTTTCGTTTGGTTTTCTGAGGTATTATGTAAAGCATTTGTTTTACATTAGCTGAACATGTTCCATTAAGCATAATTAATGTGGCTATTGTTTTCATTTTTAGCAATCTATTAAAAAATTATTTAAAATTTTGTATCCTGTTAAAACTTGCTCAAACAAAAGTAGCACAGCTAAATTTGTCTGCATATTTATCTGTAAAAATTGGTTTTAGATGCTAGCTGACAACCAGACAGCAGTGCATCATGTTAATTCTTATTTACAAATGTAGATAAGGCAACAACCTAGGTGCTAAAAACAATGTAGCTTAACAGTAGACATCGTTTTCCAATGGTAATTCTGTCCTGGAAATTCCTACAAAGTGCCAATAGGCAGTTTATTTCAATGCATCTGCAAGGTTTGTTGTCATTAATGGTGTCCATTTGAGATGCATCTGAATGTCTAGATGTATCTGACATGCATCTAAATACAAGATCTGATTGACATTTCAGATCACATACATACGTGAAGGGGCAAGTAGTCGGAGCATACACAAACATGCAAGAGCTAAATGCTTTTTACTGGTTAGATTGCACACCCTACACTAGCAAGCATAACACTTAGCACTAGTCAGAGAATATGTAGAATAAGGTTTCTAAATGCGGATTTATACTCGTGCGGCGTCTGCGTCTGCGTCACCACCGTAGGCACTGTGTAGCTCTGCGGAGGCCCGACATGCACCTCTTCCAGACCTGACGTGCACCCCTGCTAAAGCAGACGGTTACAAGGAAGTACTCCCTTATGATTGGTCAATTTGGGATTAAACTAAAATTTAGATTTAGTGTCAAACCAAAGCTCATATTAGATTTACTTTATTGTCAGAGGAAAGATTTCTTCTTGAGATAAATCAGAAACCAAAAGTGAAATGTTGAATTAGCAATGTTGGATGCATTAGGGATTTTGGAGCTTTCTCACATCAGGTAACTTATCTTAATCGATCAGTTTACATACATAATTACATTAAGGAGCAATTATAGATAATGGCTTCTTGTATACATTGTCACTGAAAATCCTGACTTTAATCTGCTATGAAAAAAACAACGATACTTATTGTTTTCATCTGCTGTATTTCTAGATTTGTGGTAAATAATAATCTTCGGTCACACAAATTATAGCCTTCACATCACATATCAAGCTTTAAACTAAAGTGTCCCATATTATTTGTAATCTTTAACACATCATATTGATGTTGAAGATATCCCTGCATGGAAATCACAACCTCAAACCCAGTTATCAAAACTTCAGTCTCTGTTCAATAAATTTAGTCCACTTTTCATAATTTTCTCAGAATTCCTTTTAAAAAATTATTGCTTTAACAAGACCCAAAATAATTACATTTTTTTTGCCTTACAAATCTTATTATTCACCCAGTTGTAAAATAAAGAGACCATTCTCTATGATTTCATTATTCCATAGCACCATTTTGCACCACACATATAAGATAAAATAAATAAATACATAAAGTAAAGAAAGTTTGACTTAAGCTTGGGCAAACTTGGACAGCTAGTGTTAATGAGACTAGAGTATACATTTGGGATGCACTGTGTGATTGAATTCAGGATGAGGAATGAAAGTTTTGCTTCTTTAATGATAAACTGCTTATGATCTCATGCTGAATCACTGAAGCTCAAATTACACTTGTAGATTTGAGGTTCATGTGTTTGTCAGCATGTCTAAGTTCATCTCTTTCCCACCTGTCACCATAGTGCTGCAGCTCAGTGACTGACAGATTGTGCCCTCTGTTTGGATCTCAGCTGCCATTATGTGGGACATTAACTTCATGATGGGTGGATAAAAAAATAAATAGGAAAAGATAGAACAACAAAAACAAGACAATGTTTTCAGTTAAAAAGCAAGTCTTTTTATTTACATCACCCATAGGCTTAATGATCAAATCTGTGCTCCAACCAATAAATGAGAGACAAACAAATCATTGCCTCTTCAGCAGTCCTAGTCATCAAAAGTCACATAATGTCCAACCTCAAGCTGCAATTCACAACATTGCAGCATCCAATGGCAGCCACACAACACGACATCATTCACAATACTCCTAATGACCCCATCCATGAAAGAAATTAGTTGTAAACGAACTAATCACTTGTGAGTTGCGTATTGCTACAGGAGTGGGTGAAAAAAGATTGGGTGAATTAGTAAGCAGTTATAATGATGCAGGGCAACTGACAGTTATGCAGCAAGAGAGATTCCAAGTTGTGTTTACCCGGCTGTTTTATGGCTTTTCCACATCTTTCTGCCTCAGTGGAAGAACTTTCTGCAGGCTTCATGAGTTTGGAGTCGATGTTTTAGATTGATATGGCCTGCGTTGAAGTAGAATCTCTGAAAATTAAGATGTTTTTTGTTTTTTTCATGAAATGGTCAGGGGGGTCATTACTCCCAGTGACATATTTAGTTGTTGTATGCAGATGTTTAGCCACCCCTTGGGTAAATTACATGTTTTTCTTTTGAAAAGTACCAACTTTTTTGCAGAAAGCTACTGCAAATTAAGCCTCTCACTGCTAATTGATGTTTGTTTACTTTTTCTTTCAATTAACTAAAAAATCTGCGGAGCCAACAATAAGTAAGTTGTCGGTCAAACAGTTGCACACAGCAAGAGATGATCAAATTTGGTATGATAAAAATTAGTTAAAATACTTTGTCCAGCCAAAACCCATGAGGCTCTCGTTTTTCTTTGTTATTTCTCCTCTATAAAAGTAGAACTGCTGTCTGTTTGCAATATAAGGCAAGTTGAATAACATGAAACAAAGAGGTTTCATGTTATTCAACAAAGAGGTAAGAGGAAAAGAAGAATACCTTTAAAAAAAATTTATATTGCATTAGCCTTAATGAAAGAATGGCCCCTTTGACAGCCTATATATAGTTTCTTTGCCTACTTTCTCTTTTTGTTATAAGTTTGGAAAAAATCTATTCCAACCATTGTAAAGGAAAATGTCATGTTTTTGATATCCAGTATTTAAAACAAGTACAAAGATTTAAAAATGTTGTACTGAACATTAAAGTTAGACGATCAAACAGTATTTCTTTACTGTTTTTCTTTTCTTTTTTGCCCAGCCTTTTTATTGCAGGCCTGAAATTAGTGTTCCAGCACAGTAGATAGTTGAAGCAAGCAAAACCAAACTCTGCCTCTACACCACAGTGTTCAGTAAATTAGCATCAAACCAGCTAACCATGCCATTTAACATGTAGTTTACTGTTCTGCCCTCTTAATTGGACTTAATCTTTGGATGCTAGGATTTGGACCTCTTAGTTGGGTCTGTCATAACCTCAGATTTTTATTTATGCTTATATTATTTACACGAAAAAGTGTTTTTTAGCACTGAAACTGAACATTTTTGGAAAAATGGCCTCCAAGGTAAATAATTTAACTGGCTTCACCTGTAATGTTTATGTATGGACTGGAAAACCAGGGTTCGGGACCTGTATATCAAAGGGCAGGAAGCTGGAATGAAAACAGTTTTTTCCTGTGAAAAGCACTGGAAATTTTAGAGGAACAAATGATAGAAAAATCATATTAGGCATACCAGTGTTCCTGTACTTGATCTTATTTTGTAAAGAATAAGAAGATGATGAAATGAATTAACTCATTTTAAACAAGGTACCATAGATTTTGGGATGGCAAAACTAACTGTCAGAATCAGTTCTGTGCTTGGTGGGTTGAGGGACTGAACTAGCGTCATATGCAGGTTGCTGCTTAACAGTATGTGCATGCACTTAGTAGAGTAGTACACACCCTGTATGAGTAAAACATTTATTTATTTACTTTGACTTCAGTAGCAATATTTTTTTGTGGATATGTAGCTATAATTTGTGCAAATTTATTAAATTTGTCCAAATCCTTACGGTACTGCAGGGGGTGGAAAACAAATTAAAACTGGTCCTTTAGGCCAACTTGATTTACTATTACTTTAGTCAAATAGCCCTGTTCCACTCAAATGAACTAATAACATTTCAGTGATTAGAAAAGTCATCCACATCAGGCCTCCAATGTGAGCACAGCAAAGCAAAATATGTGGTCAAATTGAGAGGGTTGCATACTACAAACACCTACTTGGAACTGAATTTATCAATACTAAGAAAATTGGATAAAACATAGAGACTTGACAACGCATCACATGATCTGATATCTGTGAAAGACACGAGAATTGCTAAAATTTTAACTTTTAACTTTTTTCCTTAAATGTTTTCTATTGCAAGCAGATGTGCTTTTTTGATCCAGCATAGAGGTATAAAAGTCAACTTTTCAAAGTCAAAAATTAACAAAAAAAGAAAAGAAAAAAAAACCTGAAGGACACTGCAGTCGAATTGATGAGTGGACCTGAGAAGTAAATTCTTGGATTTTTATCTTTACAACTTTGGGTATAATGAAGTGGTCCAGGTCAAGGACTTTTCTGAGTGGAGTCTGTTTTTACTGAGAGATGTCTGGAGGCTCAGTGACAGTTTGAGTAACACGCTCACAAAACTGTGACACTCTCTCTTGCATGCATTATCTTTCTCTCACAGTTATCAGTGTGGCTAGCACCATCAGACCATGTGGTATGGTGTTAATCACACCTTTGTCCATTAGCACTTTACTGCTAGGCGCCCACAGTGTGCTCACACACACCCCACTGTTTAATTTCACCACTGACTGGCAGAATATATGTGTATAACACATTATTTGTTTATTGTTACAAATAGTTTTTAATAATCCATCCATTCATTTTCTACACTTGTTTATAGCTACCTCTAATTTTTGTTCAGGTTTTATTTAGTTTGTATATGTATATATACATATATACAGGATAAATTAATATTAATATTAAGTGCAAAATAAGTAAAATTGCCACCTAGTGTTTGAAAAATCTGAACTGCCGTTGAAAGAAAAAAAACGTAGCATTCTTCCTACCTCTTCTCTCCCCCTCTGAGAGTTTGAGATACAGGTTGCCAGTTTGTGTGAGGACGGCTCTTTTACAGTCTATAAAGAACGGAGAACATGGCACTAGCATGCATCATGATGACGAGCGAAGATGATTCACACACAGTAAGTTGCTATGCTTTGCAATGCTAGCACTAATTTCACACGCTAATTTACGTTAGCATGGAGTGTAAACAAAAGCTACATTAATCATACAATTGCCACGCAGCGGCTGTTTCTCTTTAATCTCACTTAATAAATTTATTTTATAGTAATTTCATAAGTTTATAAGGACAAGCACACTATTCACTTAGCCAAAACATCATTACTGCTGCTCTTTTGCCGACATAAAATACCAAACGCTGCACAGTTGTTTGGCAACTTGGGGAGTCACATATGATTGGTTAAGGAAGTATGTAAGAGCTACACAGTGCACTAAAGTTGTTCTGTCACGTATCTCTTATTTTGAAAGGAGAAACGCTTAACAAGTGCTGTGATTTGCGTCATAAACACTACAAATGTTTGGGATGAAAATACCCGAGGGCCCGGACCGGGCTTGGCTGCGCGGATGGGCTTCTGGCTCAGGGGGGTGCCCGGTCTGCCGTATCTGGGTGGGGTGGAGTGGTGGCTGGGGTGATTGGGGTGGGCCAGGCTTGGGGCTCACTGTCCTCTGGTCCGCCTGGGGCATCCCCCATGGGGCATGGTGGTCGGGTCGTGTGTGGTGTGGCTGTGTGATAGTGGGGAGTTATGTGGGGTGGAGGTTGGAGTCGGGGAGGGTGGTCGGTAACACCCTGGTTCCCGGGGTGGGCGGCTTCTTGGCATGGGGCGGGCCCGCTGCCTTTGTTGGGGGGGGCTGTCCCCGGGCTCCTGGGGCCCCGGGCCCTTCGCTCGGGCCGCTCTAGATGGCCGGTCCCTGGCGGGGCCGGTGGCTGCCTATCTTGGCCCACTGGGGCC
>JBAMHW010000012.1:8380723-8392221 GCA_037177495.1 Rhadinocentrus ornatus
TGTCTTGTCTTGTCTTGTCTTGTCTTGTCTTGTCTTGTCTTGTCTTGTCTTGTCTTGTCTTGTCTTGTCTTGTCTTGCTGGTGTAAATCTGCTACTATAAAATTGTTGGAGAAAGGGAAATGGAATTGTTAAATTGAATAGTGTGTTATGCTAAGGGAATAGGAACATTTAAATTACTTCATTCTTCTCTCTGTCTGTCTGTCTGTGATTGTTCTAGAGCAGCATCTCCCTCACTGGAAATAAGGCTTGTTATCATTGGAGATTATATCAGTGCAGAGAGATATTGACATTAGTTTCTGCAACTAGTGGTAACCCCATATCTCCACAGTCTGGGACTGAACTCTGACCTCCAAGATGATAATACTTACCCCTACAGAGCAGGATTTATCAGAGACTCCTCCACAATTTGGGAGTGGCCTACCTGACCTCAGCCCATTAAACACTTGTGGCATCAGCTTGGGATAAAGTGGTTTTTGGTGGCTGATTGACACTGGCTGACTAAATAAATGTAAGAAGAAGAACAGGATGTCATCCTGCAGCAGCTGGTGGCCAGCATGAGGAGGGAGTGCCAGGCTGTTGTGGCTGTGTGTGGTTCTTTCACATTATATTTAAGTACCTATTTCATGAAAGAATAAACTATTAAATTCTTAGTATGTCTTGTTTCTTCAGAGTGCAATCATCTGATCTAATCGCAACAACAAACAAGAGTCAATAGGAAAAAGAAATTGTTGTGCAACCCACATACCCAACTCTGCTCCGCATTTAAAAGGAAAACACACATTTTCTTACTTTGTGTTGTTTATCGTCCATTTACAACGCTCGGTTAATTTAGCAAATTAAAAAGATGTGTCTGTTTTTGGTTCTAGAAACTCCTTGATGGGCAGCTCTAGCTCAAGTGGAGGAGCAGTCGTCTGCCAGCCTAAAAGTCGATGGCTCCATTTCAGGCCTCCTCTGACTACATGCCATAGTGTCCTTGGTCAAGGCACTGAACCCCACGTTGCCTCCCGATGTGCCTATTGGGGTTTGACTGTGTGTGAAAGAGCAAGCACTTGAGTATATAAGTTAGAAGTGCTGTACGAGTGTGTGCATGAATGGATGATTGTGAAAGTGTGCTGAGTGCTCAGCATGACTAGAAAAGTGCTTTACAGGTGCAGTCCATTCAGATGCAGAGTAATATCATTTTACTATTTCCATTTATCCAGTGTAATTCTGCAACATTGCAGTCAGTCATGAACTAATGTTGAAGAATCATGTGATTATTTCAAAACAGACTTTTCTTTGCTTTTAATTCACTTTGTGTACATGTGTTTCACTTGACTCTGACTTAGTTGCTTCAGAGATTGTTGAAAATGGCTTCTCATTGGAGCTGAGGGCAGACTCACTCATTGAGACACACATGCTAACACGCACACACTAACACTTAGGTAAATCTCAGACAGTCAAGGCTTTTAAAGGTTTAGGAGTGTAGCAGCACTTATACAGATTACCTCCATTTCTTCTCTATAAAGGCTCTCTCACACTGTCACACACACACCTACACATGCAGTCTCTAACATTCAATTACCTCTATCCATTCACTTTAGACACACACACATTTGCATTCAGTTAGACTAGACCTTATTGATTTTCATTCACAGGGTTGTGCATAGCTCTGTGTGTGTGTGTGTGTATGTAAGTATCTTTGTGAGAACATGTTGTTTAAAAAGCTGCTGCAGCGCCTCTTGTCACACTTTCTGAAACAATTGGTTTTAGTCCACAACTCAAACTCTGGTCCTCGATGGCCACTGTGCTGCAGGTTTTATATGTTTCCCTGCTACAAAACAGTGGAATTTAACTAATGGATTATTTTGCAGAACTTGCCAACAAGCTGTTGGATCCATTTAATCAAATCAAGTGTGTTGAAGCAGGCATACATCTAAAGCATCTAAGAGAGTGGCCTTCAAGGACTGGAGTTGAAGATCTCTGCTTTAAGTCTTTCCTCCTACAAAGTCCTGTCTGCTCTGTTCTCGCTGTGCTCATGTTTAAAAAAAAGACCAATTTAACTTGGGGTTAAAACAGTAGGAAAATTGGATTTTGTTAGTCTTTGAAGGTTTATTTAAAGAGAACTACTGATTCAAAAACAGCAACAAAAACATCAATTTTTACATGAAAATACAGCAGTAAAACTCATGCAAAACAGTTGTATAATATAATGATACTCGGTGATGCAGATCAGCAAAAGAAAGTGTTGGACTGCCAACCAAGGTCCTAGGGTAATTCAGGAGGAATGAAACACCCTTTTTAAAGAGAATTTTTGGCTTTGAAATTTTACAAACTTTTAGTAACGCAATAACATGTTGACGAAAAGGTTTGGTTTAGCATTAACATCAACATACATTCTCAGACATATCTGCCTGGCATTTATTTTCTGTAATGTATAAGATTGGTAAAGTCCTCTAAATACTGGAAGTTTGTCGCAGAATGTATTCAGAGTATTCAGACCTCGGGAGGAGTAGCTAAATGCAGCTGATGGGGCTCCGAATGAAGAACAAAGGATACAGCTCAGATAACCAGTTGCAATCCTTGGAGACTCACTGTCATGTGTTCATAATTGCATTTTTGTTAATGTGTGTGGTATATCTAGTGGATTATTGAGTTAGCATACAAGCAAAATGTCATTTATCTGATGTGGTTGTTTAAAAAAAATGTGTTTAATTGGACCAACTATAAACTTTAGCAGCAAAACTGAGAATTTAAGATGGCTAAAAAAAATTTAAAAACAATCATGTGTGTACAAACTACTTGTGTAAAATGTGTAAATCTAATGTGTTAATTGGACAGCTGAGCTTATGGTAGCTCCTAAAGCCCTGTATTTTTTATGCACCAGTTGTGTGGACATAAAGTCCTATTAAAATTTAGTTTTGGCATGAAAATGGGTCAGCAGTCTGGTACTACATTTATAAGTATGCATGTTGTTTCTGTATACATTTGTGTGATATGAAAAAGAAACCAAAAAGAAAAGCATTTATTTGTTTTCACATTAATGTGCACCTCATATGATGTGCTCATTATTTAAATAACTCCACACTGAATAACTTAAAAGAAGAAGGAAACACAAAGCATCAAGTAACACCAAATAATCAGAAAGTACTTCAATCCGCACATTCACACTCACACATATCAAACTGACGGTAATGCAGCTCATTTAGTCGATACAAACACACAGACACAAATACACACAAGGCTGTTGTAGCTTTTTCCAATAGGCCTTATCGTCATGGAAAGGTTTTGCAGAACAATAGCTGTAATTGAAACTGGTAACTGTCCAATGTGTCTTGGAAGGCTATTACAAGGGGTGCTTATGTGTCTGCAGGTCAGGGATTTCACATCAGGTCCTGCTCAGAACAGTTTTGATTTCCCCCCTGAAATCACCAGCTGTACCTGCTAAGCCGGTCACACTCGCACACACATTGTGTTTAATTGTAATGAGGAGTTTTGTGAGTCACAAAACACAAGCTGTCTGTTCCTCCAGCACAGCTGAAATGAAAGTGAATGGAGGGGGTGGGGTGGGGGGTATAGACAGTCATAGTTCATAGTGAAAGTCATGGTATCCAATACGGCTGCCAACCTGCCACAATAAAAAATTAGATGAGTAATTTTACTGCCACCTTAACCCCTGGTTCAACATTTTTTATCATTTATAGTATACCTTATAAACTTTAAAAACTCTGGCACGTAAAGGGTTAGTTCTTGTGTTTTCTTCCTCTTGCTACTAAGAAATGTTGTGTTGTCTTAGGCTGCCTATTCTGACAAGAAAATGTGCAATAATCACATTTATCTGCATGTTGAATATATATCAATGTCATTACTGTAATGGTGATTCATAAATCTCAAAACATGTAAGAGCAAGCAAACAAACAAACCTAAACCTTTCCATGTACATTTAACCCAACCACACCCACATTTAATCTCTAAATCTAAATCCAACTCTTAGCAAATATTGTGAAATAAGAAAAGAAAAAAAGAAAAATGACTGTTGGACATGCACAAAGTAAAAAAAAAACAAAACATAATGCAAACATGAAATATTTTATTAATAAGATAAAAAACATAATGTGACTGTACATGTTGTATGCAAGACAAATTAAAAATTTTATAAGTGGATTAGATTTGTAAAAAGAAAGACAGCTGGCTCTACTATATCTTAATTTGTCTTACTGCATTTAAAATTAATTAAAAACTAATATATTTATTAAATATTATTCATTAAAAGATAGATGCTTGTCTGATTTCCAATTAAGAAAAATATGCCTCCTGGCTTTTAAAGAAGCAAAAGTTATTCCCCTTGCTGGTAATACAGAAACTGTGACCTCAGGGGTGGGAAGCTCAAAGACAGAGATGTATGGGAAAGGTGCTATCGTTTTCTTTCACAAGCATGACAAAATCCATCCATAAACTTTTTTAAGCCCATTTACACCAATTCAGGGTTGTACGGGGAATATGAGACCAGCCTGCTTTCAGGCAAGAGATGTGGTACACCCTGGAGAGGTCACAAGTCCATCACAGGGGCAACAAGGAAACGAATAAACTCACTATTAGGGTAAATTTAGGATCACCAATTGAGCAAACATGCATGGCTGTTGATTGTGGATGGAAGCTGGAGTACCAAAGAGAACCTATACAAGCATGGAGGGAACATTCAAACAGAAAGCTGTGACTAAAACCATAAACCTTCTTACTGCAAGGCCAAGGTGCTAAACACTACCTCACCGTACAGCCCAGCCTGAACATATATTTCCAAGATCCCCTGAAAGCAGCAAAACAGTGGCTGGACAGTGAAAATATTACCACACCACCTTATCTGTAACAAAAACTGCAAATGTTTTTATTTTTTGGCACATTTTTTGTGTGTTTTTCTGTTTTAAAGAAGAAGTTGTTTGTAATCATTGTGTATGTTTATTGGCACAACTGCGGGTTGTGAAGCTCAGTGCTCAGATTCATAACCTTTACTAGCTGCTGTGTGTGTCACATCCATCTCAGACTGACATGCACAGTCTGTCAGACCCTCAAGATACCAATATTTAGTTATTAGTTTTCAGGACTTGTCAGTGGTGCCCCATAATAACTGTTTGCGTGTTTTTAGGAATGATTATGTTTCCTCTTAATAACTGTTATCGGACCCTTATCAATAATAGCTAAAGCTTCTATCAATCCCCACACCAGATTAGGAACAATGTGTTGATACTGCTGACACTGAACATGTCCTGACTTCCAGAATATCTCAAGCTCGTAAACAACTTATTGAGGCTTTCTTTTAAAATCTGCCAAGTGAAGTAGGGCAGAAAATTATCACAACAACAACTATGGAGTTGGAAAAAGTAAAAAAAAAAAAAAAAAAAGATAGAGTATTAGTTTGTGTAATGTCACATTCAAATACCTTTCTGTGCTCCTCAAAGGTGCTGTTCACAAGGCCAAACAAACCCCTCGCTTCATTTGCTTGTTTATTTCATATTAACAGTGTTGTGTAAAACCTGAAGGTGTAGTAGTCAGGCATTACACCTGGATCCCATTTAAACCCTGCAGTTTGTTTCTGCTCCAGTCCTCATGTTGTGGCTTTATCATTATTTCTTTTACTCCCAACAGATGGATCTAACATGCAACAGGAGAGCCAAGAGGGAGATGGGAGAGGGAGAGAGGAGGAATAGAGGCAGAAGTAGGATTAAAGAGGGAAGAGCTTAGTAGATGAAGGAAAAGAAGAGAGGACAGCAGAGCCGCCTGGAGGAAACAAAGGCAGAAAGGTGAGAAAAGAGCTCAGCTTTGTTTATAACACCCTCCAGGTATTGTTAGCGGGAAACTTCAGCAGCCTTAGGTTTGATTTGGCATGCACTGGTGAGTCATTGTGCAACCTCAGGGTGTTTGTGTGCTATGAACAAATAATTCCTGCTTGAATGGGGTTAAAAGGTCTTACAAATACGGTGCGTTTACTGTACAACTTTCCCAAGAAGTCCATTCCCAGCATAAGTTCTTTCATGTTGTATATCTATTCAGATTAATGTGTAATTTAACTGCAGGGTGTGCTTTCTTTTTTGTTTTGTTTTTTATCACTGAGGTCATCCACCTCATCCTAGACAAAGTCACAATGAATAAAGGGGCACACTCTGGAAAGGTCACCAATGCATCACAGGGTGAACACAAAAAGATAAATATCATGACTGGCTACCTCTTCATCCAGTTAACCAGGCATGTAAGTCTCAGCTGATCAACAGCTTTAAACCTACAGACGTCTTTCCATGTTGCCCCACTGAGGTCATCTGAGTTAAAATATAATCTTTTTAAAGGTTTAAAACAGAGCCTGGCAACATGACACCACAGACTTTACTGCTGCAGCTGTGAGGAATAGTGTGTAGTTTTTGTGTTCAGTTACTTAAGCATTGTTGTTGACATTGAAGAAGTTATGGGCAATTTTTTGGTTTGCTTTTTGTTTTGTTTTGTTTTTTCTTCTTTTTCTTTGGCTTTTGGCAAAGGTGTGCAGTTTCGACCTGCTACTGTTTTACTGTGTCTCTGCCCAGAGAAAGAGTACAGGATGTGTTAGATGTTAGGATTAAAGCACAAATGACTTAGATCGTAGAAGTCTTACAGAAAACGCAAATCTGTTGCTTGTCAATATCCCCATGAACCCCTTCATTCACGTTTACTTCTTCATTACATTCAACAATTTGCTCGTGGTTGGCCTCTTCTTCCAAACCACTTCAATTCATTTATATAGCATACTTTAAAACAAGAATGTTCACAATCATCCCTAGTGTTGTCTCTTACCATCTCATCAGCTTGGGTTGACCTTTGAGGATGCGGCTGTTTGGTTGTTTGACAGAGGTGAGACATCTGATCAAGAAAGCTTTATTTTGTACAGAATTATAATGAGATCAATGGCTGATTAGATGGCAGAAACACAGCAAAAAACTTTGCAATCTTTTACACGGGGTAAATTCATTTATTTGTTAATACAGATATTTAGTTTGTGTCATGGTTGAAAGAAGGAGACGTTTCTGCCAGGACATCCTCACCCTCAGATCCCATGAGCTTCCCATCGGTCTGCCCCATATTTGCTTTTATCTCAGAAAGAGCAGGAAAAAGTTTAATTACTTCAGCTTACAATTTCCCTTGTATTACATGGGATTGACCTGCTCTCCCTGCTTTAAATGAATAAATATGCAACAACATTATTTAGGATGTCTAAAATGTAGGTGGTAAGAAAATAATTTTAGGGTTTATTTTTTCAGATGCCAAGTTAAAACTGTCTTTTAATCAATAAATTTAATAAAGTTTATTTGCATAGCAACTAACTACAACATGTCATAAAAGGCACTTTAAATCTGCACTACTGAACTAAAGCGGATTTTCACACTTTGGCACCTCATAACGAAGGTTAATTCGGCTTCTCATCTTGCATCCTGTCTCTTCTCTGAGCTCTCTCCAGCCAGTAAAAGTCTCACTTCTCCTTTCTTTTCCTCGCTTTCTCTGATGATGTCCTTCATTTATTTGATGAATCAGGCATGGTATATGTTCAAAAACCCTGTGTGTTGATATCCATTTGCTGGCGTGTGACTTGGTCCCATAGAGCATAAAGTAATGCTCTGGGACAGAAGCAAAAAAGTTGTGAAGTGTGATTTCGCAGCATCAGTGCACTTAAAGGCAGCAATTCCAGGAAGTGTCAGTGTGCTTAAAAACAAATCAGAAGCACAGAGTTTTAAAGTTGGAAAGTTATGTTGTGTTTGTCTAAAGAAAGCTAATTAATCACATTGAATCTTTAATTTGATTTAATCCTCTATTCAGAAGAGACTTCTAGAACCAGACTCTAAATGAGTGGTCATTTGCAATGACCGGTTAAGAAGACAGAAACTGGCCCAATAAACCACCCTTCAGAAAAAATCAAAAAATCATTGCAGGTGACCTAATAATTAAAGAGAAAAACTTACACATATATAAAATGAAAGGAATATTTGGTTTTGCAGATAATTCCACATTAACTTGATTTAAACAGATTGTTCCAGCACTTATGTTATATACAAGAAAATCCCCATCCCTTGTCTGCATGCCACTGCACCCAAAGTAAAACAGTATAATGAAGCATACACTTATGTTGCCCTTGAGAGCTAAGAGAGATGTGCTGTCACGAAACACCTTCACTGACAATCAAAGCGAGGACAGACTATGCCAAGTGTGTGGAAATGTCTTGGTTTGTTAGTATCAAGCACCTTCACTGCACAAACTGCATCAGAGAGAGGAAGGATTTCAAAAAATAATTTAAAATAGGCAAATACAAACCGAATGTCTACAATATTTGAGGATATACTGGGAAGGAGAGTTCATTTTGACATACTCGGATATGTTATGGTCTTATTGTGTGATACTATGGACAGAGCTTGATGATAATAAGCTAGATGGACCTGAAGGCTTTAATTACATCACTGGCAATCACTACTCTAAGAGCAACAGTCAATTAGTAATTCATTATAATGATTGCTTATATAAATGTGAGGTCTTTTATATACTCTTTATTTCTTCTGTAAAATGGAGGACTATCTCAGATGCTAAAATAACTTCCGAAAATGTCAGTGGTCTATTTCAGGCCACCTTTTTGCTGCTCTTGAGCTCAAACAGATAAGCAAACAGAAAGTCACACTTTCAAGATGAGCAAAGTCTTGCCTAAGACAGCATCAGTTCTTATGACCGCAGGGACTCTTTAGATTTTAAGTGATGAACATCTCCAGTGAATAACGTTTCTGTTCTCAATCCCTTTCTCTTTCTCTGTTCACAATCTCTTTTTTTGCCTTTTTATCCATCCCAACAATAAAAGTAGCTTTGATCAACAGAAAAAGTTAGTAGATGCTGGGTAGTATGTTTGCCATTTTTAAAAATAGGAATTTGGCTACCTTTAATTGCTTTTATCATTCTCTATTGCCTTTTATTATCTGTCAATGGGACTGTTTGCCAATACTAGTGTCTATTGTCTGACTGATTCCTTTTCTACCTGCTTTACCTGCCTCAGCTTGATCCACTCTGCTTTTGATATCTCTTGATCCCCTGTGCAGTGGTAGACATCACAGGAGCCGAAGTTGAAAGGAATTAAATCAATGGGTCACCTCCCATGACAATTAAAGATTCTGCATTGTTGCAAATGGCTACTGAACTGTCAGAAAACAAAGAGAACAAGGCAACAGAGCAAAGGATGCAAGTAGAGAGGAAGGCAGTGAAAATCTTATAAAATTTAAACAGATGAGATTCTCGACATCAATATATAGTAATTATTTTACTTCCAACGAATGCTGTCATGCAATCAGCCAAAAGAATTGGAATTTTGTTTGCTTACTGGTTAAAAGTACTAATATATTCTTCTTCCGTGAAACAATAGATGTTTTATGGGGAAAAAAACAAAACAAAATATGGTTTTGATGATGATTAGCTTTGAAATTCATGCTTGACCTTTAAAATTTCCATTTAATGAAATGCAGTCATCACTCTAACCGTTGCTCAGTGATGCATAATTACTCACTCGGTGTGCAAATTACACTGCACAGTGTCAAGCTGTCAATCTACCTGAACTTTTTTTTTTATTATTATTTTTTGCTTCCCATAGCATGGAAGCTTGTATCACAATACAAAAATAATACACTTTGTTGCACAAACTTTCACTCCTTTTTCATTTTTTTTATTAATTGCAGGCTCGAGCATTCCTTAAACTCTTCACTTCTTAATCTTCACTTTATGAAAAATATTTATTAGGCATGATGAAGGAAAGTAATGAAACTCCAAAAACACATTATCAGGAATTTATAAGCACCACATTGACACATTTGCACATTTATTTATTCAGTATTGAGTTAATCAGTACTTATCATCATTTAATCAAAGGGAACCAGCCATTTTTTCTTTTCTGTCCAAGATTAAGTTGGTTTTTTTGGTGTCTGATTGGTGTTCTGCGTCATTTCATGTCCAAAAGACCTACACACTTAGCACTTTTTTAGAAATATTTATAAGTTATGCAAAGCTTATAGGCAGCATAATCAATATGAGGAAAAAACCTGGGAAAGTTTTGATTCAAATGAAGAGTGTATATAATTTGAAAGCACGCAGCACCTTTGGGTAACATTAGGGAAAAACCTGCAGAACCTTTAAGGGATATCGAATGAATTGAGGATGCACATTTTGCCATATTTCAAAAGTTGGCATCACATTGACTTGATAGCTGGATAGAAACACAGCTGGAGAAGGATGTGAGTTATTTCTGTTTGTTGTGTGACTGACAGTCAGTTTGGCACTGTCAGGATTGATGACTAATCAGCAAGACACTGGCTAATCAAACACACACATGCACTCATAAGCATTGACTCACTGGATAACACACGCGGCACAAGCCATAATTCTCAGTGATTGCGTTTGGATACCTGCCCATTCTTCCCCTGATTAATACTGTGGCACAAATAGTTGTACTTTCCCATGTTAGCCGAGCCACGAAATATCAAAACACCCTAGTGTCTAATATTTAGTTATTTTATCTCTGTTTCCAACATGCTTGCTTTTTTTTCTCTCATTCCAGAAAAAACATTAGTTGTTTTCCACTGTAAGATCTTCTGCCAGATCCCCTGAAGTACATTCAAAGTTGACCACCACAACAACCCAATAAATCACTGTGATAGGAAGAGAAAAAAAAAACGGCAAATATGCTGGGTTTTTTGTTTGTTTTAGTTTTTACGGATTTAGAGTTTCCACAGGGTGGTAATTATCCCAGCCTTTGTTTTTTTTTAGATTATGCAATAATATAATAAACCAGTTACCCTCCCCAAAAGAGCAAGAGAGTTTGGAAAAAGAATGGAGTTTGTCCACCTTTAGGATCCAAGCAGATCCTGCTCCTTTGGGAGCACAAACATGTGGGAGAGGCATAGAGCAGAGAAGGAGGAGACTAATAAATGAAGAGAGGAAGGAATAAATGAGAGGACAGGAGAAGATGGGCTGCTTGCGCTGATCAAAGTGTGAGTATTCACAGCACTCTCCTCTCCAAGATGAAATACTAATAACTCTCAACAGCTGCTTAGTGAGCTCGCTAACTCTCATTACCACAATGTTCTACATGTGTACCACTTTAGGGGAGAGGAAAGGAGAGCAGCAGCTTCTGTAATTCCTGCAGAAGTAAAGACTTAATTACAAATAATCTGAGATGATTTCAAGGTGACATACAAGGCTGCTTTAATAACTAAACAATGCCTTTTCATTACATATCAAGCTATTTTAGAAAAGACCTTATTTGATGCAAATGTCAGTGCCATCACTGATAGTAATGTGACTGAGTTGAAATGTGTGCCTGAAAATATTGAAAGTGTATCACCCAAATAACACAAACAAATTTTAATATCAGTCAGTTGTTTGTTTTGTTTTGTTTTTTACCCGCTGCCTCAGCAGAGCCACGAACATTATAAAGGACAGATCCCACCCCGGCTCTGGTCTGTTTACCCTGCTGCCCT
>JBAMHW010000012.1:8394358-8431147 GCA_037177495.1 Rhadinocentrus ornatus
ATAATAATAATAATAATAATAATAATAATAATAATAATAATAATAATAATAATAATAATAATAATAATAATGATAGTCTAAAATATTATACCATTGAGGCAACTTTGTGTGCTAAAGTCAATTACAGGCATGGGACTATGAAATAGTCCAAACACTAAAGCATAATCGTCTTCACGGTTAAAAAAAAAAAAAAAAAAAAAGTGAAGTCGCTGAGTGGAAAAAAATTTATCAAAGAAATTAATATAGTTTATTCTTAGAAAACATCTTTTCTTTATTTAAAAAAAAGAAATGCTAAAATTAAAGGCTCAACCCCCCTACAACCCTCACCAAACTTTAAATGTTTATTTATTTATATATTCATTTATTTCTTCTACTCTCAAACCAGATAAGACAATAAAGCCTATGTACTTCAAGTAAGTTCATCCTTGGTTTTGCCCATTAATTTATTCATAATATATTAAGACAGAGCTACTAGATATCTGTGATAGTGCTTTTTTCAAATAAAACCTTTTAGGGAACAGCAAACAATAGAGAGAAAAATTAGTAGAGCACCATTTAAACTTAAATTTAATCCTGTTTTTTCAAATTGCACTGTTAAAGAGGAGTCAGTGGAACAAATATGTCTTTGAATGACTTATTGACTCACTAACAGTTGCCTGCCAACTTGGAAAGCTTTCTGCCCTCATTAATAGCTTTTTATCTTTACTACACAACATATATATTTGAAACAGAGGGCCCTGGATGACAAACAAACCTGCACAGAGAGAAATAAATCCAAGGAGCTGTTGCCCAGTTGGCTTTAGCATGTTTTCAACTAGGTAGAGTTCTTTATTGCAGCTAGGTTGTTTAAAATGTTTAAAAATAATTAGCCCACATTGTGGAACTGAAATTGTTTTTGTTGTTGTTGTTTTTGCCTTAAATGTCTTTGTGTGTAGCACCGTATCATTCCCTCAATTCTAACCAGTTCCTCAAGCCATGCTGATGTAAAAGATCCTCGCAGCATGATGTTACCACCACCCTGCTTCACTGATGATGCTGCTCTTGTGGTGATGAGTCTTTATGACAAAGAACTTTCATTTTACTCCTTGTGGCTGGTAGAGCTTATAGTGGTCCTGTGGACTGATACATCAGTGTCCACTGCAGTGTGTCCTTTAAATATGTTTTGTTTTGTTTATTTTTTGTTTTGTTTTCCATTTTACTTCAGCCTTCCTAGAATTTTTGTGGATTCTTTTTCTTTTAGATAAGATCCTCCAAAGATACATTTAAATGACAGGCTGTAACCCTAAAGTAAATAAATAGATGAAATCTGCCAAAGGGTGAATACTTTTCAGCCCATTTTAGAATACTGTTGACAGTCCAATCACAAAAAAAATGTTATAGGCAAATTAAATCGCCAATTTGGCCCTAGGGGTTTATATTTGAATGTGAGAGGCACATGGAAATGTATCATTATAGATGATTTACAGCTAATGATGATTAATAAGCAGATCCTGCACACAGCATCTCTATGAAAAGATAAACATTTTTCACAACAGTCCCTCTCAGCTGATCGTATCAAAAGACTGAAGATGCTTCGTTCCTTCAGTGTACGCAGATGGCAAGATGCAGAAGACTGAATGAATGAGAAGGGGTAGAAAGCAGAGAGGAAATAGGAGTAAATGGAAGCAGGAGACATAAAGATGAGAGTTTGGGAGGGGCGGAAGAAGGCAAATGGTGGAGATGTAGAAGTAAGGGAAGGGAGACCAGAGAAAGGAGTGGGAAGAAGAAAGATGAGTGGAACTGACATCTTTAATGTGTGAGCATGAGTTGCAACAATGTATAAGTATTGACAGTGTGATTATGGAGAAGATGGGGCTGCAGTAGCAGGTTAACAGGTCCTAAATATTGCTAATTTGATGGAAACGGATGGAGATGGGTGTATGAAGAAAAAAATCTAAAACCCGACAGGAAAAAAGTAGAGATTGTGTGGGAGGGAGAAAGTGAGAGCAGCCACAGGATGGAAAAGGTTTAAGAATACACAAAAAGCAAGAAGAACTGTCACATATTTCTGGTACCTTCAGCATCCAAGCATGTGCCACTGTTTTGTCAAACTTTATCTCTTGTTAGGATACACTGCAGTTTCCTGCAGCCGTAGTATTTAAGTTGCCTAAAATATCCATCCTTGTTAGCAAGTAAAAAATATTTCATTAATAATAGTTTATTAAAAACAGTTTATTAGCACTGCAAGGCAACAGATGCAGCATTGACCACTCATCACCTCAACATCTTTTAATACTCCAGTGAAAACATGGAATTGGGTGGAAGTGGGTTAAATTAACTCAAGTTTGTAATATCAAATTTTTTTTTATCTCTTTTCTTTTTCATTGAATTTTTTTGTAATTAGCAAATAACAGCTATGACTTCTATTTCTAACACCCCTACTTATTAAATCATCTGTTGTTCTGGATGTGCGGCTGCTCTCTCTATGGCTGGTAATCACTGGATTAGAAACACCCTCTACTGTCCATTAGCAAAGAGGTACTGGCATTAGCTTTGGAGAAGCCAATGAATAACTTCCTTAGGATGGTGATCTACTGAATTAGATATTCATTGGAGAGACTAACAACCAACTAATCGAGGGTGGTGACCTATTGCATAATAGAGCCTTTGTCTCGTAATTCCAAGTGCCTGAGTACATGATGTTACTACTAGGCAGAAACTGGTAATAAAATATCAGTGGTACTAGTTGCAGCCATCTTGAGATCTGGAATCTCAGGGGTCACTTTAAGTTGTATGTTCTCCATTTAAAAAAATAAGGTCACTTTATCATTTACAACAAAAATTCCTTCAGAAAATGACCTTCCTGTGCCAGTTCATGCTGTCATGGAACGTGGATAAAGGAGGTGAGGAGATAGGACCCAGATGCACACACAGGTGGATCTTGGAATGATTAACAATGATTTAATAAAAACAGAAAAGTCAGCAGAAGCAAAAAACACAAGGAACTAAACTAAAAAAAAGCCAAGCTAAGAAAATGAAAAGAGTAACAGAATAAACAATGAACTGGCACAGGACAAGGAAAAACCTGGAGATTACAAAAATGAAACGCAGGTATGACGAATGATTTGCAGATGCAGGAAACAGGAAGTACAGCAAACATAAAATAAGGGGAATGAACTTTATCAAATAAAATAGGAAACAAGATAGAAATCAAAACAACAAGACTGGAAACTAAAGCTTGCTACATACTCCACAAGAAGCAAGAACTTTGTGTTCTCAAGGCCACAAGAACAAGATGAAGTTGGTTTTGGTCCGGTTTTGTCATCCTCCTCAAGAATCTTTATGTTCTACGTACAGTTGATCCGGTTATTTCATATTTAACAAGAAACTTGAAACGTGACATTGCATTTTTTTCTTCAGGTGGCAGTGTTTGTGTCTTTGTCTTCCACATATGTTGTATACATTCTCACCACCTTGATCAGCTGTTTATTAAAACTATCTGCTCAACCTCACATTAGCGGAAATGCAGAAGTGACAACTTTTCCAAGTTCCCCACAGCCCCCTCAAATGTGCGATTAATCACAAAAGTACTTCTTGGACCCCGACGAAATGAAAGTTCTCCTCTACTGATGTGTCAAGAACAATCTGCGAGAACTCCCAATCCGTGACCATGAGAACAAAATGATTTAATAAAGCACTAAACACTAGAACCTCCAACATTCCAGTACGCCACCAAGAGGGGTCTTTTTAGCACCCCCCGCTGCAGCAGTGTCAGTGATTCAAAGATGCAGTAACATTCATTTCCATTTATTCTTTGAATAGGAATATGTATTTCTATATGGAGATTTTTAAAACTAAAAAACAGTCAAATACCCAAATATTTAAAATAGCAAAATAACAAATTTCAATATGTGAATTAATCTTAGAGGAAGATATAATAATAAAGAAACACTGCTAACAAACAAAGTATCAACAAAGTTGATAAATACACGGTTTCATTTCAGTTTTTCAGATATATTACTTGAATAATTAAATATGCAATTTATACAATTTACAATTATACAATACATAAGTTAATAGTGAAAGTAAAAATAAATAAATAAATTGACCTTGTTGAATTTTAGAAATTTACAGTACTAGAAAAAACTTTTCAACCATCCCCGTTTCATGGCTAAGAAAAACTTTTTAAGTAAGATCTAAATGTCCAGAGATGACTACATTAAAAAATGAAAAGTTGGCAGATGAGGCATAAGCTTCACTGCATCTACCATTTTACTGTCTTCTTAAGTGCCAATGTTGGTTTACACTTTAAACAGTAGCATTTAAATAACTAATATTTCAGCCTAACTTGGTCAAGCATTTTCATGATAAAAAGTGTATTTTTGGTTGTTTGTTTGTTTTTTACTGCTTCCATTTTCATCACTGTTACCTCAGTTTGATGCTACACCAAAAATAATTTAGGTGTTCACATGCCATGTAGTGAGAAAATGTTGACTTCTTGCTGTTACATGATACACTCGGTTTTACACAAATGTGTGTTCAAATGTCTGAATGTGATCACATGAACGTGCCTTACATGGTTTGTCTGAATGTTAGAAATCTAATATAAAAGGTGTCAATTATAAGGTGCATTACAATAATGATAACTGACATGTGCCATCTAGGTTTTCAGTCATCACTACATCCTAATGGGTAAAATGATGTTGCCGTAATTGTTGATATCCTCTTGTTTTGTTCAAATCACCCACATTCTGAATTGGGTTTTGGTTTTTCTCAGATTAATTATCTGTTTGGCTCAAATCTGAGATTTAAGATTTCTCAGCCAAAACGAAATCTTTTAAAACCAGTCATTTGTATTAATAGCTTGACAACATTTGTCTGTGTTTTTCAGCAGCCAAACTTAAATGATCAGATCAACCACAGATAGTGGGGAGTGAGTTAATCACACAATAATTAGAATTGTTAACCAAGAAATATTCATTCTGAGCTGCAGAATATGCACATTTATGGCTGAAATAAATAATTAAACCACTTGTGGATACCAGAAATGGTTTGTAATATTATTAAGTGATTGCCACTTTGGCCAAAGCACCTAATCAGCTTATCAACTTAATATTCTCTGCTGTCCAATAGTAAATCTAAATATTTCTGAAATTTTCTGACTTTCATAAGCTGTATCGATTCCATATACTATTTTCTGAATGTTTACAGAATTTTGTAAATGTTTTTGGCATTGAAAAGGGGATGTTCGCAGCATCTTAAACTTATTTTTGGCAGTGTGGAGTTATCCCTCATCACTCTCTACCAGTTTCTGGCAGTGCTATAACTGTTATTAGGCAGTGTTAGACCATGTCAATCGAAAGTGGCTGCATGCCAGTTTTGGCACCATGTCACATATCGACAGAGTCGTGGACACTTTCTTAACTCCAGATTCTTGCTGCAGGACTTTTTCTGGCAGAGAGAATTAACTTTCCAAGCCAGACATACACGCACACGGACACACACAACAATACGCAAGCCCCCGTAAACACACATTTGCATGTGCACTAGTTAGCGCACAAACATGTTAGAGGAAAGAACAAATGACACGCAGACTTAGTGGGGGTGGGTGGTTTAGGTGTGAACATGTACATGACAGGCGTATGGGCAAGAATAATCAGCCAGCATGTCCCTCTGTTTTCTTCCATCATTTCCATGAATAAAAGATTGACAAGTATGCTTTACACCCATGCAGATTGAGTTATTCAGATTTCATGTGAGCGTTGATGTGCCCTAATTTAGACCTTTTAGATCCTTCAGCAAGTCTGAGTCACATCGTGATAAACTTCAACCATACTCTTTTGTCAGACTCATCCGTTTCCTTCAGACATCCTCACTCTTACTGCTACTGTAACTTTATTCTTCCCTATATACATCTTTACTTATGTAGCTACTTTAATCTTGATAAAAAATGACTAATTACACCTCTGCCATACAATATTTATACATGCTATGTTTTAGGTAAGCATTTCTTTTATTTCCGGTGGCGAGTACAGTGAACAAAAGCTCGAAATTATGTTTATGATATCTTTTGCTACACAGCACAATAATAGTCATCTTTAGCTCTCCTAGAAGAGAAGTTTGACATCCATCCTGTACTGTAATTTAAATGATTTTTCTGTACTTTCAGATAGTGGACTAAACATCGCACTTACAGGAGCATTCAGCTACAGCAAAACCAGTTATTTTTTTACTCCTGAAGCACAGCATTTCTGTTAGGTTTACTTACCGTGCCACTCTGATCTGTTGCCTCCACTATCGGTGAAAATGCCAAAAGAAACCACTTATTAACTTTCTTGCTTCGAAGATATTCTTTTAAATCCATCAATTCATGAAAACTGTTACACCCAGTGGACATCAGTCATTGAAAGCCTGTGCTGCTTGTTTAGATGGGTGAAGTTGATTTTAATTAGCTCGAATATGTGGAACAATCTCAGCTAACACTCAGCTCTATTCAGACCACACAGAAACATGGTCAATACATTGCTCTCTTCAAGCAATCTTGGCACCTGAAAACTAAAACTAACATTTGGTTACACTGGTAAGCTAGCCAAACTACTGTTAGCCTTCCTAGCGAAGTGACTAGTGTTAATGTGTGCAAGGTTGACTCCTAAAGGTATAATTGAGAGTTTTAGATTTTATTGAACTGATCATTTAAATTGTTTTGTGAATACTTCATCTCTTAAAACACATTAATGACAAAATTATTAATTGAAATAGCAGTGGGCTATAGTTAATTTACAAACAAAATGGGTCTAGTTTTTTTTTAACAATGAAAATAACATACAATGCCATTTTAGTTTGCCACAAGGTCAAGATGAATCTGCAAATGATAAAACTGTATGTTTAACTTTAATGCAATGCAGAAAATAGATAATCTTGTGAGTGCCAACCTTATTGTTGTGTTCACAGCTCAGTTTCTCAGTGATTCTGCTTGTACATGATTTACTTAATGTGGCTGAATTTGCTGCCATTTCACAGAGAGCTACTGGGCTATTAGAACACACCCACAGCCCTTTAATAAAAACATGCAATCAATTCAGCTTTGCATCTTGCATTTAATATGTTTATTCATAGTTTTGTTTTTTAATTAGGCACAAACACGTGAAAAGGCTACACTTTTAAAAGCCAGTCAAGCCAAGTTTACTTCTTGTCAAATTCACATGCATATCCACATTAAAGCACACACGTTTAAGACCCTATCTGCAAACTTATGATGTGTTATCTTTTCTTTATTTCATTAGTATGGTAACAAATGGTTAAGTTAAAGAAATCTGCTACTGACCGTCCCCCAAACCCACATCTTTACCAGCACTGTATTCCACATTTCTTCTCGTATTTCCACTACACATTTATATAAATAAATAGCTCCGGCAAAATTGTTTCACACATAATTTATAAGAGCATGGGTACCACAATAAAATACACGCAGACAAAGATTACAGTATAAATAGTAGTCTTGTACATTGTTGTAGAAAAATTACCAAGAGCCTGGAATCAGTAAAAGTATAACAAAATTTATTAAAGAAGAGAGAGTTATTGAATACAGAATTACTTGCAAGTATGAGAGTGATCGTCCTGACTCGCTTGAAGGGAGGCAAGACGAAAAACAATAGTTATACATTTCTGTAAAAAGAATCATCCTTCCTCAGGCAACCTTGGGTGGACACACAACTTGGGACTGGCGTCAAAGCAACCTCATAGTCTCCACAATAACCAGTCTGACTAAGGGTCTGAGGAAGGACAAGATAAAGGTCATCTTACCCTTGTAGTGAACTTTTAACAGAGCATATGTATATGAAGAGAATAAACCATGAAAGTGAATTAAAACATGATGAGTAAAAGTGTAATAAAAAGTGTAATATAGTAATAATCAATGAATAAATTAATATAATAAAGGGAGTGACTATAGGTGAGATTATAGTATAATATATGGAGCAGGTTAAGTAAAATTTCTTTCACAACACAACAACCTTTAAGTTTGAGGTAAACACTGCACTGACACATTTACTGAAGATTCATACTTAACCAACTAAAAACAAAGACCTCAAATAAATTACAGTTTTTTTTTCTAATAAATCTGTATGTTTTTGCCCCTAGAATAAAAATGAAGGGCACTGGGGGTCACACTAGAGTTGCAGAGTCTTGGTCAAAAGGAAACATAACAACGACCCAAAAAATTAATCGTAAGTTGGATTCTTCTAAGATACATTTTATGTCCACAGGAAGACTGGAACAATGTGGACTCTGGTCTTACTTGTGCTTAAAGACTGACTTTTTAGTCCATGATCAGTAATGTGTAAATTAGCTTGCACTAATATGCACAGTAACTCTGTCAGCCTAAACACAACACACAAGAGCTCAACACTCACAAAGGAAGGCTGAATTTACTAAAAAAAAATAAATAAAAGGCTATTATTACTTTAAGTAAAAGTAGTTGTTTACTTAAGTTCCAAAGATTTTATATTTATTTAACCTTCAACCTGGTCCTAACTTTAGCTTTTGAAACAATCTTTTATGGACCAAATTATGACCTGGCATTAAAGTTAAGTTCACAGTGTAGAAACCAAACTTTGTACCGACATACACACACACACACACACACAAACATTTCATCCTACTGCCAGGAATCACATCTTTCTCACAGACTACTCAGTTGTGTGCCATCTCTTGCAAACCATTTTTCCATTTTGCTTCACTGAAAGCTAATGAAGTGGCTTAAACATGATCTTTCATGCTGGGGTGCTTCATTTCAGATGCACTGTCCAAACAAAATAGGACGATCACTCCAGATGATAAACAACTATTACCATACTAGCTGTGCAGTCAAAGGACACATATGGCTTTTCTTTTTTGAGACTTCAGAATTTTTTTTTTTTTTTTGCAAAAGGAGGCAAGCAACAAAAATGTGAACGTGGATGGATTTTATTTGAAGAATTTCCTAATGCTGTGATTGCAAAGTGTAACTTTTGAAATCCCAAAATGAGAAAAACTAATAACTTCATCGTTATGAAGATTCAGCAAGGGAAACTTCAAAACTCTGGCTTGTTTGACCTACAATGACCCCTTTACATATCCACTGGTTTCTACTCCTATTCATAATGCAGATAACAAATATCCTGAGATAACAGATGCAACTACATTTACTAATATTCGGCTTTGTTGAATCCAGTGGGAGACTATTTTTTTTTTTATTTTATCTTTCTTTCTTCTTGCTCTCTCTTTGGTTTATAAAACACATCTTAAAGGTCAGCTTTAAGAACAACAGCTATTCAGAATAGAGTTCGGAAATAGAAAGGCTTTAAAACAGCCTTTCGGCAACCTGCATATTCCAAACAAAGCCTCACAATATGGGAGTGGTAGGTCTGATAAATGACTTTTTTCCATTCAGACACTTTGAAATTACATTTATCAGAAGTTTCAAAAAAACGTAAAGTGCATTTCAAGTGTTTGTCTGCTGAGGATAATTATGTCCTTTGGTTTGTGTAGGACACTGCTGAGGACATTCTCTGAAGCTGTGATGGCTTCTGTAGTGTTCTTCACAATGTGACAGCATTGGGAGGGACAGAAACAGGCGAAACAAGTTGAAAAGAGGGCCAGTTCTGTCCTGGACTGTCCCCTTGACTCTGTAAAGGGAGTAGTAGAGAGGTAAATGTTGGTCAAGCTGACATCAATCCTGGACAACACTTCCCACCTCCTGTATGAAACTGTATGGTCACTCAGTAGCTCTTTCAGTGACAGGCTGCACCCTGCAAGAAGGAATGCTTCATTCCATCAGCCATCAAACTGTTCAACGTCTGTCTATCAATCACTTGATTTTTTCTCCTTTTTGACTACATCAGTCTGTATGTACTTCCCTGCTGGGGCAACATTTATTCATTTCTCATTGTTTATTTAGACTATATTTACTGCATGTTTTTCGCAAATTACTGTATATTATGTCATAATGTCGACATTGTTGATTCAAAATATTTCAATTTTAAGTTGTAGTTCATGTTAACTTAGTGAACTGTGAATATTTAGTCGTTACTGTTGATGTAAAGATGGTGTAACTTTGGCAAACCCAAAGGTAGATTGTATTGTCAGTATACTGTTCTCTGAGTTACATAGACCTGTTTCATTTATTGTGTATTTTATAAAGTCTTGCAACATTCACTGTGCTCCTTTTTAATACATGTTGGCCAAGTAGTCCCTTCATTACATGCAGCATTAAATAGTTCCACCCTGGATAGGTCTGTAACCCACAAACATCTACTATGCCCTGGTTCAACTTGGCTCTTCACAAAAATAGTCAAATTTGTCTTCATCTCAGTATCACAAAGAAAACTGAATAAGCAACTTAAAATGTTTTGCAAACTCCTAGTTTGCATAGTTAACTAGTGCACACAAGTATTTACAACTAATTATTGAGTTAGGTATATGGCCATCTTATATGCTTGAGATAGAATCATCACTGAATCTGACTTTGACTCACCTGAAAAGTCTAAACACAGAAAACGGTCCCAGATACACATGAAGTGCCCAGGTTACTGGTAAAGGCACAGAATAGGGTGGCTTTATAGAAACTGGTAAAATGCACCTCTGGCATGCAGGGCTGTGATAAATAATATCAGCCATGATATGACATTTCCAAGTAAAATCCAAAATGCAGTAGATATTTCAATGCCCTTTTCCAATGAGGAAAGAAAGAGCAAATAGGAGATGAAAAGGAAGATGAAAGTAAACTCTGTAAGAAATAAAAACGGCAAGAGATTCAGGTAAGCCCCCAAAAAAGATATTGGAGAGCTGAAATGAAAAAGAGAAACAGTAGCAAAAAAAATTTTTTTTTTTTTTAAATATCAATATTTTTGGAAAATGCTGTAAGGAGCTTATCGTTTATTTGATAATCATCATTCAATTTGATTGGCTGGCAGATAGAAGATCAAGAAGGCAGGTACAGAAAATTGTGCTTCCCAGCTCGGCTGAGCACTTTCAGGCACCAGGTGTGGTCTCCGTCTACGTCTATGTATGCCTGTTTGTGTGTGTGTGTTTTGCTTAAAGTGAAGGAGGTGCATGTGGTGGGCCGGAGGGATGGGAGGCCTTCAGAGGCTCTTGTTAAACCACCAGGGACAAGAAAGTAGAACATTTTCTACTTCTACTTTTTCTATTTTTTTATGATGCTTCTTTTCCGTCTGATTCACTCCCCTTCCTCAACCTGTGTTATTTTTATTTATTCATTTATTTATTCGACATTATTTGGTGTCCGTGCACCTTCGTTCACTCAGTTCACATCAATTTACAAATTGTGTATATTTGTCTCCATCTAGTGGCAGATACTGTAAAAGACAATTTTCAATCATGTTCAAATTAAATAATTAATTAATACACATAAGTAATGAACAGCATCTATAAATCACTATGTGATTTCTTCAAACGTTTCTAATGATAATTTTTAATTATTTCCATCTTGTCTGTATACTTTTTGTTTTACCGGCTTTGTGGTCATAAAAAAATATGATATTAATGCGGTTCATGAACATTTCATGCCATTTCATTTAATCCAGTATGAAAGTAAGTCATTCTGATAGTTTTAATAGTGATGATTAAAGCTACCACTTATGCAAACATGGATAATCATATCATCACAAGGATAAACATTTTCGGGAATTGTCATCCTGTTCAGTGTCTGTAAAAAGAAGGAATTTCTAAAAATCTGTGTGTGATTTTAAAGATCCTGCTTCTGTTTCAAATAATTCATATTTAATGTTTAACTGAATTTATATTAAAGTTTATTTTCACAGTTAAACTCAAATGTAGTGCATATTTCTGCTAAATAGCTCAATTAACCCCCATAAAGTCACAGAGAATATTTAACAGACTGGTCAGCTCCATGATGAGAATCTCCTGCTCCACCACATCCCAAATATGCTCTAGTAGACTGAGATCGAGTGTTTGTGGAGGCCATTAAAGTGTACTGAACTGTAGTTCATCTGCTTCAAGGTTGCATTCAGAAATGCTTTTCTGCATACCTTGGTCAAGTTTATATTAAATTACTGTTATCGTTCATCTCTAACCTGTCTGCATTTTTTCCTTTGACCTCTGACATCAACAAAGAATTTTTATCCAGACAATTGCTGCTTAGAGAGACGGTTGTGCATAAAAATCCATAAAGATCAGCCGTTTCGAAAAATTCTCAGACCAGCCCATCTGGTGCAAACAACCATGCCACATTCAAAGTCACTTAAATCCTCATTTTCCCTATTCTGATGCTGGGTTAGAGCTTCAACAAGTGTTCTTGACCATGACTACGTGTCTTTTGCATTGAGTGCTGCCATGTGATTGACTGATTAGATATTTATGTTAAAATTAAATCGAAAAGCTTAGGTGCACCTAATAAAGCAGTAAAGTAGCTTGTGGGTGTATATAGCAATATATTTTTAAAAAGAAGTTTAATGTAAGAGGTGTTCTAGGACGACCAAGGACACGCTTTTGGTTGGCCTGGTAACGCCTCAGGATTTTCTTGGATGAGACAAAGCACCCAGGGTAAGTGAACTCTTGGATGGATGGAAGTGTAATGTTATTATGACTTGATTTGTATCTTGTTTTAATAAGATAAGATGTTTGAGCATATAAATAGTATGTATACTAATCAGTGTCAACCAAAGTGTAAGAATCTCACTGTGTCTCAATTCAATTGAAATTAATTTCAATTAATTTCAATTGAATTTAATTTCCAAAGTTAGTTGTTTCTTTGATCTACTGTCCGAAAAGTTTCTACATTCAGAGATAATAACTCTGCCCAGCCCTGCTGAAGTGTGTTGCTTTTGCCATTTGACAAAAAAAAAAAAATCTATTATTTTCTTTATTTTGCTATGGATAGTTTGTTAATGATGTCAGTTTCAAAATGGTAAATATATCACACTCTTCTACAATGTAGTCTAATTGACAACTCAAAGCATTTTTACATTAAAAGCCATATTCACACACCTAAACACACACTCATACAGCTCTTGTTTTACCCATGTTGTGTTTTTTATTGTTTTACATGCATACAATGATGAACACCTTGGAGGCAAGGAGGAGTTCAGTATTCTTTCCAAGGACATTGTTGACGTCTGGGGAAAGGAGGGTTCTGACAATTTGGTATTTCCTGTAAAAATAGCATACCCCAAGTGCACATTTACAGCTAGATCCGTCTATTTAGGCTGCTATGTATTGTATGTTGTTTATACAGTGCAATGCTGTTTTTGTAGGTTTGAGAGGTTGTTTTACACAGACGCAATAAAATGCCATTGGATTTGACAGTTTGATGCTTAGAGGCGTATTACAACCTACTAGTGGACTCGAGTGTATTAAGGCATACATAATTGGTTCTGTGGATGGATCAAAATATCATCCTTTCATATAGAGATACAGAAGTTGAGAGCGGTCATGCTCTCATGTTTTGTTTTGTTTTCTCGTTATCTTGAGATAACCAACTTTGTTTTCTTGAGATATAAGATTATTTCAGTGCAGGTTCACATGGGGGCTATAGCCTACCCCAGCAGCTACTGGTCCATCACAAGACCAACACAGAAAGGCAAACATTCCCTCAGGCTCACACTCAGTTCTTGCAAGAATTTAGAGACTGAAATCAACCTAACATGCATGTCTTTGGACTGTGAGAGGAAGCCAGGAGAGAACTCATTCGTATGATGGAGAACATGCAAACGCCACACAGGTCTTTCCCCATAAGCTTTCTTTCTGTGTTATAATTATAAATAATAATAAAAAATGGCATTCAGTGAGTAAAATATTATAATGTTGGTTTTTATTTAGTCTTTTTTTTTTGGTGTAGAGGGAGCAGGGCTGGTTTCCAGTTGTTGGAGGTTAAAGGGCTTAAATAGCACTCCTTCACACTTTGAGTGAAGCAGTCTGTTGTGGAAGGAGCTCTGCAGGGCTGACAGTGTTTGGGAGGGGGGTCAGGCAGGGAAAGGGGCAGTTCTTCACATGAATGAGAGCTTACCCATTATCCTCCTCTCTCCCACCACCTCAACTGGGTCCTTGGGACATCCCAGTAGATGAAAAAATCTTAGGCTGTTTGCTCGGAAAGTTTGCTTCCTTTGGGGAATTGTGAATGCGCAGACTAACTCTGATTTGGATCAAAGAAGTGTGAAATGCAAATCTCAGACCACTTCAACTGCAGCAAATACAGAAAACCACAAAGCAATGTGCAATGTGGGTTCGGAGCATGACAAAACCAAAACATACCTTTCTAAAGAATGTTAAGGGATCCCACACCCTTTTACCTATCCTGCCTGGAGTATCCTGGTGTGAAAGCACCTTAAAAGACAGTCTTATCTTGACACTTGTCTTATCTCTCACACTGACCCTCTCTTTCTTTTCTTTTTTTCCTTCTCCTTCTTCCATAAAGTCTTCTTGCATTTCATTGCTGAATCAGCCATGGTGTGTGTTCAAAATGGTTGCTGTGTTTATATCCACTCGTCAGCGTGCATTGTGGTGCGTGAAACGTAACTCAGCTGCAACACAGGCTGAAGAAAAGTTGTGAAGTGATGTTTTCAGCCTTTGCTGGGCAGCAATAGATCCAGAAATGCACACAATATAAGACTGTGACATCAAATGAGTCCTGAACGCAGAGTGCTGAGATCAGAAAGTGACGTAGTGCATTTTTAATAACTGTCAATTCATTGTAGGTTGAAGAAATAATTTATCAAGTATGACAGACACTCTTTGAAACTATTACAATTTAACTTGAAAGAAATAAAAATTAAACTCATTTGAAATCATTGCATAAAGACTTGAAGCAGAGTGGGTCAAAAGAATTAAAACTTGATGCATTTTTTTGCAAGGATGAAAAAAAATTAAGCTTTGGAGGTCCAGGTAGAATATTTACAATCGTTTACAAAAAGCCATGATGACTGTTTCTGAGTTGTGAATTTTTTTGTTTGATCTAATCTAACTGCTTTCGGTACATTCATAATTACATTACAATAAAAAACTGACTGGCATCAGTCTTATCATCATACTCTTGGCAGGAAAGTCTCTAATGATTGCTTCAGCAGTTGTTTACATTGTGCAATGTTTACAGTGAAGCTTGATCTTTGCAAGGCTTTAAATTTTGGTCAGCCTTGCACTGACTTTAAATGTGACCGCTGTGTCCAAAACCTGTCTGAATATCTTATTTTGATGTTATTGCTCAATGGAAACACATAGAGAAATGCAAAAACGTTTTAGAATTTTTGGATAGCGTTGTTACCTCCTATTTTTATTCTTTAATCTAAGATTATAATCGTGCAGCTCCTTTTAAAAACTGAACTCAGAAATTAGTCAAATCAATGTCATCAGTTTGGTAGTTGTCAAATAGTCAGTATGTTGTTTTTCAAAAGTAATAAGAAGCTACTAAGTAACAGGTTATAACCATCCAGCAACAGGTAAACAGGGTAATAGAAGCAGAGTAGCAAGATCAAACTTTTAAAAATGAAGAACCAACTATGTTGATGAATGACATTTAAATAAACGTTTTCTAGTGCTCTTCTTGAAATCCTTGTCTTCATCCTCTCTTCTTTACTTCCTTTTCTTCCACCACCCCACCCTTGTTTTCTCCATTTCTTTATCTTTCAGTTCCCCATCTTGTTCTTCTTCTTCCTCTTTATCCCTCCCTTACTTTCATTTCCTCCCTTCCCAACCTTCCACTCTCTTACGTTCTCATTTTTCTCCCTCCCATCTGTGATGCTGCTTTATGTCTATCACAGGGCTACGTGTTAAAGCGGAGCAGATTCTCCTGTTCTTGTACAACTGTGTGTATGCATGTGTCTATGTTTGTTTGTGACACCTCAATACTCCAGGAGTCTCCAGTTCCTCCAAGCGTGTGTGTTCTTGCTAATGGGTTTTGCTGAAGTACATGCATGCGTGCCTTGCAAAAAAATGTGTGGATCTGTTTTTCTGTCTAATCAGATGTCTACTGTAACTGCAGTCCTCAAGTTGCTACTAACCTATGGTTCCACAACCTCCAGGCTTTTGATCCCTCTAAACAAGGCTATGACCCCTTGTTAGTAACTGTGCCTCATTCAGATTAATTTTTCCTTTAATTTAGTTATGCTAGCTGCATGGGAGGCAGTGTTGGTTTGTCATTTAGCCCAGACAGAAATATCTCAACAAGTATCAGATGGCATTGACATGGAGATTATTTGCAAGCATTTTTGATGGGCAAGAGGGTGACAGTTATGTCTTATGTTGGTTTTTGCTTTAGTTTGTTTTGTTAATGGACATTAACCCCGGTTATCTGTCAAGCACCAACCTAACATGAGTTTAACTATGTTCTGTAGATGCCTGAAGATTCAATTAGTCCTGGACGAAGCACAGCTTTGACTTTTAACACCGGCTGGAATATTAGGTTATTTAAAGCTTTGCAATGTACTGTAATGCAAATGGAAATGTAATTTGGTCTTTCATCCAAATTCATTTTTAGTCACTAAAATCAAACCTTTTAGAAAGTTCTTGAATCTTTTATTTGTTGTGTAGAGTTATAATAACTCAACTCTCTTTGTAGACCAAATAGAGCTGGTGTGCAAAGTCAAAACCTTATTTTTCAGGTTAGTGGATGCTTATGTCTGTAACGATTGTGCTTCTGATTGATCCTTCTAGGTTGTTCATGGCTTAGGGGGAAATTTCAGGGCAGATTCAGAAAAACAAAATTTATATTTTTAATGTTACCCATTGATGCAAGAAATGTTTGATTATGGCAGCTCATTTGGAAAAAATAGGTTCACCCAACTTTTGACATGAATTAGTACCATATAAATGCAAGTAATCTTTTAAGGCAAATGTGATTGTTCCAGAAACACTCAGAACTGTAAAATTAATTGAAATGCAGGAAACAACATATTTTAAATGTTGGCCAAAATTTTCTTATTGGTTTCACAAAATCAGTATTTCTATTATAGATCTACCATATTGTATTGTCTTACTTCATCCATTGCTGTGTTGTAATTTGGGCACCTAGTACAGTGTAGTTTCAGTAAATGGAAAAAAAACAACAACTATTAATACATACTAATCTGAATTCTACATTGAAGTAATGTATATTTGCTTAAAGTGCTTTGGAGGCTACACTTTTGTTGAAGAGTATAATAAACAGTTATGCAGGTCTGTACATTGAAACTGCTCCACAGAGCATCAAAGGCCAATGCTGATAGTGATAAAGTATTTTTGTCCATTTTTCTCACTTAAAATGATACAATTCAAAATAAAAGACCTCAAATTTTTAAATAGTGACTTTGTTGTTCACAGAAGATATGAATATCTCATGTATTTATGCAAACCACATATTCAGATTCAGAAATACTGAACTACACAGGAGATATTACGGAGCAATAGTTGAAGAAGTGACAAGAAGTACCAATATACTAAGTAGTAAAATAGTTGTATATTTTGCCAGTGACTGTTTGTTTCAGCATTTTCTTACAACATTGTGTCATCCTCTATTTTATTCACTTTTGTTTTGAGTTGCTTGGTGGATTGGATGATTGCACTCTACCTCAGTAATAACGAAAAGGCTATTTTACACTGTCACAGTCAACAACATGTGGAAAAACCATACTTAGTCACAAAGCCCTGGCACCTCCCACAGGCTCCAGAAACTTATTCAGATATGTCTGTCTATTAATCAGGTACCAGTCATCAACACTTTCCTTTTATATTGTTTATTAAATTTGGTGTTTGTTTGTTTGTTCATGTGAAAATTCAAAGGTCAATTTGCAGTTTACGCTTTACACAGCAAATTACATAAAACTACACAAATGCAATTACTTTGTATAAATATAAACACACATCTGAAATTTTATCAGAAGGACTACTGTTTAATATCATAATTTTTATTGTGCAATCTGTAAAAGCCTATCGTTCAGTTAGACAAAACTGATCTGTAAAAGCAGCCATAGTCCAAATATTTTTAAATTAGTGACACTTCAAGAGTTGGCTTTTATGCTGGAAAACATCCAAATATTTTTTTTGTATTTTATTTATTTATTTATTTTAGGGCCATTGACCTGTTTACAGACCCAATAACTAAGCTTTGAGTCACAAAAGTTGCAACGAAACAAATGTATTTGTGACATTTCCGACAGTCGAAAATGCAGCATTAGTATGGTGGGAGAGGCTCGTTTGTTGACTCAGTCGGAGATTCGGCTATGCTGAAGCAGTCACTGGCAAAGTAGCTAGCATTCTGTCAGAGTTCAGACAGTTCAGGTAACAATTTGTCAATTATGTAGCTCTCTTTGGCAACATGACCAGTGTTCTACTTTAGGAATATGCCTTTTTATAGAATGAATTCCGTGTTATAAGGCTAGTTATTTGTAAACATTGATTTTAGCTAGCATTTTCACAAGTTAGACGATTGACAAGATAAACGGCTGAAGTTCCTTCGGAGAGAGATGGCTAATGCTATGCTGACCAGAGGTAGCTTATGTAGCAGTTTAGTCAGCTAGCCAGCTGACTATGACGTGGAAATGTTAAACATGTCCATAAGCATTTAGACTGTAAATAAATTACAGTTTATCCAGTCAACAATTTGAGGATCTGTCATTAAAACCACAAGCAGTAGCTTGTAAAACTGTGGTCCTGGCTGGTCGTTGGCCTTGGAAGTTAGCCGAAGGCTTTTAGCTGCACGTCTGGATCATCTTCCAGAGTAAGTATTTATTCTCAGTAATATTTCGTTGAGAGCCTTTATCCTCTATACTCTTTAAATGTACATCTTCAAACGTCCAATCATGGTTTGGTTTTTCTATACATCATCTAACGTTAAACGTATATTGGTGGGTGTGTAAGTTTGCTAGCGTTAAGTTATTTATTGAAGCTACAGCTAACCATGGCTCATAAGATCAAGGCCTTGATGAGATGGTTTTGTTGAAGATTTTAAAATATTTGGTATATTTATAATGTTAGAGGCGAACTAGGAGCACGTTACTTGGCATGTTATTTGATACGGCAAACCTCAGTGAGCTTTAAACCTGTCACATCAACACATATTGTGCAGAAAATACACTGATCCTTTACATTAGTTGATCAATAAGTACAGCAGGGCAAAAATGCTCTTGTACTAGTTGTAATCTAGCTGAAAAATGTTACTGTAGTAGAGGTACAATAGAATAAGTAGCTCAATCTTAATGAAGAATTAAAGTACCCTGAGTGATATTTAATCTGAACTGACTTAATCAAATTACTAATGGATGCAGCATGTGTGTGGTTATGTTACCATTGGAGCTGTTATTTTAAAAGCATAGTTGGTGTTATCTAAATGTGATATTTAAAACCTGACTACACAACTGTAAACTGTCAAAAATCAAGGGTTTTAAACAAAACAGTATTTAAACTATGTGCTGTAGTTAAGAAGCCCTGTTTTTTAACTTGCTATACTGAACCTTCATCCTGAGAATAAACTTTATCTAGGGGGGGCTTATGAAATGCGCTGGAGTAGAGGTTTAAGTTGTCGGAAATTCAATATTTACTTTTTAGCAACTTAACTCTGTCCAACTGAAATGAAAGGTTTTAAAATGCAGTCAAGTTTTGCTTACAGTGTGAAGAAAAACTGAAACATTGGAAGCATGGAGCCACAGGAAAAATGTTTGATTTAAAGTCACACATGTATGTTGTCTAGCACCCCTTCATCAGCTTTGAAGAACAGCAGCACTGAGAAATCACACTATTGTTTTCAGGAACAATTTCCTTGCTATGTAAGCTGGTGGTACCTTTGTTTTTGTTTAGTTTTTTCTTTGTTTTTTCTAATACAGTTTCTATGCAATTGTTGTCCTCAACAGTGTTTAATAATGTAATTAGACAGTGATTCTGTGATATAAAACATGTGAATGGAAGGGGGTAAGAGTTTGCATTTCAATGCAATTCTGACCACATGCTTTCTTTTCACTCAAAGATAATTCATTAAGGTAATTTATGTGTTAACTGACCACTGAGTATGAGAACAGCATTATTCACCAATTATGTAAACAAAAACATGTGTTTTTTTGCAAGTTGGTGTTGTTTCTTTAATTAAAATAAGTAAAAGTATTAGAATAAGTAGGGATGTACAATATTAGATTTTTGGCCAAGATCCGATATGCTGATATTTTACAAGTCATTTGGCTGATGTCTTGTTGGCTGAAGGGTAATACATTCACTCTTTGAACATAAGAAAAATATTTCAACTTGCATTATGTGGAACATGTCAAATTAAGTCATGACCATTTTTTTTAACCAAAAAACAAGTAAGATATGTGCATCCTATCCTACTTAAAACAGCCTTGGATTGTGTTCTCCTTGCACCTGTTATTTTATCGGTTAAATCTGATATCCGGCTGATCTGCAATATCTGTATCGGCCATTACAGATATTGTGCAGATTATATCATGCAGCTCTAAGAATAAGTAAAAAGTTATAAAATAAGGCAGAGTGGTGTATATAGTGGTGCCTTTAATTTCCAGCTCTATTTATCTATATACAAGTATACACTATAAACAATAATGAGCCATATAACAAAACATGATTTTGAAATGTGCAACAGTCAGCTGTTGAACTGTTCAGGAAAGGGACTACAGTTGGGAAGAAGCTGGTATAGTACCTGTTAGTCCTGGTTTGAAGGGTTCTGAGGTGCCTGCCAGAAGGGAACAGTTGAAAGAGACTAAACAGTATTAAATGTAAAAGTAAATTTCCACACAGTCCTGAACTTTTTTGTACAGATGTTCCAGAGTGGTTGCATTTAAAAGCACAAGTTCCCTGTTCATAGTTTTTTGGACACTGTCTTGAAATGGATACATTTTAATATGTATTGTATTGTTTTAAAACACAAGATCAGCCATAAAGGAGCCTTATCCACTATTCTTTTTATTTTGTATACAAACAAAGCAATTTTCCCGGTGTCCCTTTTTGCATTGTGCCTTGCGTTCTCTGTCCCATCTAGATAGATTTATCTGCATACTTCATCCCTCTCAGTTTTACTTGCCATACCAGCTCTCCAGCAGAATATTATAAAAAGTGCAGACAAAGCATTAGTACATTCACCTAAAAAATCCCTAATGTTCATGGGAAAAAAATTCTTCTAAGTGTAGGTGCTCAGTTTTTTTTTATACATTTAGAAGTGGCAACAAGACTCCAGTAACACACATTACCTGCATAGTGCATTATGGTTGTGGAAAGAAATACACCCAGAAATTATCAATATTTTAGCTCTCAAAACTGTTGGTGCATGGTTTCATTTCATTGTCTCGCTAATTTAGTGTGCAATGGATATGTTTACATTAACTGTCTGGACAGGTAATGTTTTCTGAACATGGTGGTCAAGGTGCTACTTCTATCAATCTTTTTTCCTATTTTAAAATGTCAATAAAAGCCTTGATAGAAACACTTCTGATTTGCTTCTCCCAAGTAAGGAAAGAATAATAGAATAACTCTAACTGAAGATGGTATGTGCAGACCTTTTATTTTGAAGTATAATAATCAAAAGACAACTAAACAAAAATGTTTTAAATATAACAAAATGACAATGATGGGGTAATAATCTCTATATTCCATTCACAAAGAAGCGTCTGACTATGTTTCGTAACTGTCACTCGCAGAATTAGATTTACAGATTTTGTAACCTTTTTCCTGACAATGGTTCTTTTGTACTGCATCTTTATGTAAGACTTTATTACTCTATGCAACAGTTCATATCATGTACCCTGATCGTGATATTACATTTGTATGAAGATGAAGCATCTGCTAACATTCCTACTAACATTTTGCTTTCAACTGACTTAAGGGTGGATGTTGCTGATGGCTTCCCTGCCAGCCATGGACATTGTGACTAACTCATGCCCTGCGGTGCATCAAAATGGCACCGCCCATCGAGAATCTCCAGACTCAAGGCCAGCCACTGCAGTTCTAAAGCTTCATTTCTATCACAGCACTCAGGGAGCAGCCAACTGCAGCTTTCTCTGCTACCCACCTGGGAATTATGTAGCTGAAGAGCTGTGTATAGATGCAGCCAAAGCATGCAGTGAGTACTCGAACTGTGCAAACTTGCATAAAACACCCTTATTTGTGTAGTTTATTGTGACGTGTGAATTCAAAGTTAACAGATTGCTGTCCTGTTTAATTTTTTTAAAATAGCATTGTGTTGTGCTTTTTGTGTGTACTTGCATGCATGCTTATGTGTAAAGGTGGATCTTTTAAAGCAGTTCTAATATGACACTGACAATCCACAGCAGGGCCATGCAAGAGGGTGAGACTAGACTTACCTGCATGTTATGTGTTTGATGATAAACCAAAGCACAACTGACATTTTAGACAAAAGATTTTTTTACCTTGTTTTCACCTGTGTGGGTACTTAAAATAGTTTTCTTATGCATGTCCTGCAGTGTAGTCCATTGTAATACGTATATCCAATACAAGCTTCTATAACATAATGTGCTTTCTTGTTTCCATTCTTACAACACTGCAGGCATATCACCTTTGTACTGCAGCCTTTTTGGTCTCTTCCGAGAGCGAGATCGCTTGTGGTTTTCACCCAACCACATTTTCCAGCTTGATGATTCGGCTTCTGAAGATGTGTTCTTTAGAATAAGGTAGCATATGTTATTTTACCTCTGCATGTCCTATTACATGCTTTTTTTTTTTTTTTTTTTTTAATATTAGAATTTGAATATCCCTGTTACTCAAATTTCTTTTTTTTCCATAATGACAGGTATTACTTCCCTGGCTGGTACAGTAGTGGAGCATCTCGGGCTTATCGAAACGGGATCAAAAAGGGTTCAGAAAGTCCTGTTCTTGATGACTTTGTAATGTCGTATCTCTTCTCTCAGGTAAGCACCTACACATAACCCCTTAATGTTATTTAAACTAATAGGAGTGCTAAAAAGTGAAAACTAATTTGTGCTATTTAGAACAGTTATAGATAGAGATGTAACAACTGCAAGGTTTATTTTCACCCTCTCCATTCCATTCACTAGTTGCCCTAGCATGCAATTGGAGTTGGCACCTTCATTTATTTTAATTGGATACAGAAAACTTGCTCCCGGGGGGGGGGGTTATTAATAATAAAAATAAAAACTTGTGTACACAAAATTTTAAAACTATTCTGTAGCAAAAGAAAATGAAATCTACACTTTCTCTTGTACTTTCAGAAACTTCTTCTTTGCAGCCATTGTCTGTAAATGCCCATGTTTCCTGTCTTTGTCTGAGACGCTCAAAACTGCAGCACAGATTTTTGTCATATAAAAATAGTTCATTGTGAATGCTGTAAGGCTCAATAACTGACATGGCAAATCAGGAAGCTTCTCTAGATTTTGGAAAGTCTCACAAGTATTTTATTGCTTAGTCGAAGTTGAACAAAAGTACCTTTTTAGGTGGTATTGTAAATTCCCCATATTTAGAGTGCATACAAAAGATTGAAATGGCTATATTCTAAGGCCTACAGGGTTGCCAGGTTAAACAAATGAAAACTAAATTAAAAAAAAATGGCATGGACAAGGAAAACAGCACTTGAAACCCTTTCAGATGAATCATCAGAGCACCCTACACTTACTATCAAAAATTAATAATGGCCAACTTGCAGTGGAAATATACATGTATAATGCAACACAAGACAGTAAAGACCTCTTTGTGAACTAGGGGATTATATGGAGTTATGCCTGTGGAAGTTTGCCCTGTCTTGGGGAAAGCCTGAAAGGCAATAGATTTAAAAAATTTTGTGTTTTCTTACTGACTACTTTAGCATTTGTCCCCATGTTTTAGGTCAAAGTACACAAGTAATGTGTACAGTTTAGAATTGTTTCCCCACAGTACTTGTGATAAAATAACTGCATAGGATAAGATGGTGAAGAAAGTAACCAGCTTGTTTAGATCAATCATAAAGGCCCGGCATGACTCAGAAATGTTAGCAGTGTACATGACTCTAGTAACTAAAGTCAGAATTAAGACTTGAGTTGACCTCCTCATGAACTAAAGGATTATGGGGATTTATGCCTGTGGAAATCTGCCCCGGTTGCTTGGGCCTAAAAGCGAGAAGGAAAGCGGTGCTGGGGGAGTCATTTAAGTACACTGTATTTGCAGCTATTGAGCCAGTATACATGCTAACATTCACACTGGGCAGATGTTGTTTTTACTTTTTGAAGGATGTGTTGGAATTCCTTGCAGTTTAATTAAAGACTGAGCCTCTGTATGTGATAAAGACTAACTACTGGTTCTTGCAAGGAGTTTATTTCTGCATTTGCTAAGGAGGATAGGCATTTTGAGCAAAAGTAAATTTAATTGAGAAATTATAGCAAATTTGCTTATATTTATTTTTGTTTGTGAATGCTACCACTGATTACCCATATCTTCTTAAATGTACATTATTCAAGTAATCTAACAAAGACATACTTAAATAATGCACTGTAGTTATTTTTGCTTCTGCGTGCTTACACTCATAGCAAGACCAAAGCATAAATGAATGAATAGAGGGGACATAAAAAAGATCCAGTGTTGCCTTGTAAATCGGTTTTGTTTTGTGTTCACACTGACTTTGGTCAAAACAAGAGTTGCATAGCTGACGTCAGATGCTCGGCATGTTTACAAGACAGAAAGGTCATTGATTGCCTATTTGTGATCCGCCATCCTGCATCATTGTACATATCTGGACCTACAGGGAAAGAAAAAGATGAAGTTTAAGTGACTGCAAACTAGTCATGCTGAACCTACTTAGTTATTTACTCACACTTGAGGCTGCAAAGAGCTTGAAAAAATTATGAATTTACATGAGCATCTGTCATATGTGAGAAGGAAGCAAATTAAAGTACGAATAAAGATATTAACATAATGAATTTAAATACATTTAAATAACATTTGTATCCAGTAAGTGTCACACATTCAGCCAACCTGCTTTGCAGTAACCATAACAAAGCCATGGTGGTTTACTTAGAAGCCGAATGAGATACCTTTTTCTGGTTGTGGTTCAAATCAAAAATTTTATATGCTTACAAATTAATCAAAATCACCTTTGGTGTAGACGTATCTTGTAACTGTGGGTCTGCTAGACATCTTATCCATGCATGCTTTAATGAAATTATTGTAATCTGCATGCAAGCTCAAGATTCCAGGCAACGTTTTATTAAGGCATGTATAAACACAAATGCTGGCAGACATTTACTTGAACTTTGATCTAGAGTTGGGACTGATACCATCCATCAGTATCGGGCTTCAATAATGATGTAATTCATGGATCTGATATCAGACTGATCCATTTCACCGATCCACAGAAGAATCTTGCTTGGTCCCCTGTTTACAAATTACAATTTTTGTGCAGTTAATGAAATATTTCCATTAGAACTCGTGTATATAAATAATTATATACTGTAAGATTTTATTTAATTTTTTTAACTGAGTTTCTAGTTTAGATGAAACATTACCAAACATCTACACTGACAAGTCAAATTGGGAATAAGCTGCCTTTTTGCTAATGTAGCATGTCACTAATTTGGATATATTTTAGTCTGGATACATAAAAAAGCAAGACAGCAACTTGAAATGTGTGCACAGCCAGTTTCCAGGGTAAAACATTGTTCAGCTAAAAAATGGAAGAGAAAATGGCGTACCGGTCACTTGCTGAAGCGATCCAGCAAAGCAGTAAACTTCCAGCAGAGAGATGAAAAAAGTTACCCCCCCAAAAAAGTTGCTCCAACTCAGCATTCTGGTCAGTTAGCCTTTGTGTGTCAATGATAATTCTGGAAAAGTCAGCTAGCTAAAATGCTGTAATCCTGTGTGACAAGGTGACTTGCATGAAGGTGAAGGAAGACGTGGGAATCTCCAGCTTGGGTTGTTTTGCTCTTACGCTGCAGCCTGTTGAGCATGACAGAATGAATGAATGAATGATTTAATTTATTGTCATTGCACAACAATTATATCAACAGTTATTGGCAATGAAATTCTTGAATCCCAGACTCACCTAACAATAAAGAATATGAACCACAATAAAGATAGTCGAACATAAAAAATAAGAATGCTACAAATAAGTTATACAGTAAAGTATATAATAAGCAATAAGAAGATGCTATTATTTGAAGGTGGCCGGGCTGCTGGCAGCATTTAGAACTCTTATGGCCTGCGGTATGAAGCTGTCCCTGAGCCTGGTGGTACGGGCTTGAATGCTGCAAAACCGTCGGTCAGACGGTAGCGGACAGAACAGTTTGTGACTGGGGTTGGTGGCCTTCCTCCTACACTTTAGAAATTAAAGTTTATTGATGTTTGAAAGGCTGTACTTGCATTATTTTGGCATTATCATTATATTAGTTAAAAATGGTCTCAAAATGACAATATTATCGCTTTGCGCAATATTATCGCTTATCGCAATAATTTCTAAGAAAATTTATCGCACAGCAAAATTTGTTATCTCAACAGGCCTAACTACAGACATTATTTTAGTAGGTTTTTCATATAATTTTTTGGGGGAAAATTTAAATTGGACTAATTTTGTTTATCAGTTCCCCTCATATTAAGAATTGGTGTGTGGTTTAATACAGCCAAATAAAACAAGAGCAATACTGATTATAATAACAATACTGTCTATGTGGAATGATTTGGGATCAGAAAACATTGATATCAGCCATTATCCAAATTTCAGATATCGGATCAGTACCCCAAATAAGCTGATCAGTGTATCTCTGCTTTGATCACGTGTTGAATATTTTCTTGAATCCATTTTGTTCGTCTCATTTCTATGTGCAGTGGAGAAATGACTTTGTGAATGGTTTGGTCAAGATTTCCAACTCCCATGAGACTCAAGAAGAGTGCCTTGGTATGGCTGTGCTGGACATGACGAGAACGGCTAAAGAGAGACAGATGTCACCCCTGGATATTTATCACACTATAAGGTACTTATAAACAGAAAAAAAACTGCAAGGTACTTAATTTAATTAGTTAAAAAGTATCTAATTTGTCCACAGCCTAAACACTATCTGAATAAATGATGGAATGAGTGGTCATTTGTTGTGTGTTGATACTTCTGTAAACTCTCTACATTAATTGTAGTGTTAAATGTTGAGCACAATTATCAAATTAATTCTCTGTCTTGTTTATGTGGGGGACCATTGGCCTCGTATTCTTTAATACATCTTTTGTTTTCTCATTTTGCTCAAAGAAGTGCAAGAGAACGTACATGTTCAGCTTATGCTTCTTGGTGTAGGAATGCCATAATCTGAAATATTTCAGGAATTTTAGACGTGTGGATTTGTGCTGACACAAAAAAATCTGCTAAATTTCTTCCAGTTACAAGTCCTTCTTGCCAAAGGACATGAGAACTCAGATCCAGGACTGCAATTTCTTAACACGCAAACGAATCCGCTTCCGCTTCAAGCGCTTCATCCAGCAGTTCAGTCAGTGTCGAACCACAGTCCGTGATCTGAAGCTCAAATACCTCATCAGCATCGAATCATTGGAGAAAGCCTTCTATACAGAAACCTTCGAGGTCAAGGATCCATCTAGCGGACAGCTCATCATCCTGGTTGCGGCAGATACTGGAATACAGTGGTGTCGAGAAAAATTGAAAGATTCTGACCAGGTTGGTACCTGCCAGCAAGCTTTTGGGATATATCACATCATATGAAGCTGATTTTCATGCAGAACAATGTAAGATAACTTGGGAGTCTTTCATAACAAAGTAATTATTCCCAAAATTATATTATCCATTACTACTCTTTCTGTAAACAATAATAATAAAAAAAATTAAAATGTCCTTTTTTCATTTGGCCAGGAGCTGCAGACTTTGTGCGACTTCCCTGATGTCACTGACATCAACATCAAACAGGCCAGCAAAGAGGAGGCTGCAGATAGCCGAATGGTCACCATCAATAAGCAAGATGGCAAAAATCTGGTAATTTTTCCTTAGAAACATCTTCCAAATGTCACTTTGAAACATTAGTTTCACTCAGTCGTGTCTGACAGAATTCTAGAGATTTTAATTGGTTTGCTCTTTCTCTTTTTTTATACGTAGGAACTTGAGTTTTCCAACCTGTCTGAAGCACTTTCCTTTGTTTCCTTGATTGATGGCTACTATCGACTGACCACAGATGCGCATCACTACCTTTGTAAAGAAGTTGCACCTCCAAGACTTGTTGAGGCTTTATATTCTCATTGCCATGGCCCCATTTCGTAAGTTTCAGAAAAACATTAATACATGAATATGAGTAAACTTGAATATAAGTTTGCCAAATTTAGTGACAAGGTCATTAAAAAAAAAAAAAATATGATGTGCTTGCATAAGCTTTATTTACAATTTTTTTATAACTAATCCAGAGAGTACAGTAATGACTTGCTTGTGCCTCTGTTTGATATTTACGTCAATTTTACTTGTACTGTTTCCTTGCACTGAGCCACAGCATTAGAATAAAACCACAGGAACTGTGACAGTTTAAAGTTTTAACACTAAGACCAAAAATATGAGGAGAGATTGTGTGGTTACAAGTGGAACAGAAAGTGTGTGTTTATGTTATGCATCGGAAATATTAGTTTTTAGCAGATAAACACAGTTCTTTGTGAGAGACAGCAAGGATGATGGAGATACACTTTCTGGTTGGGCATCATTAAGATTTAAAAGTTATAATTCTCTGAGAGTTAGGTAGTGATAATAAGTCGCATGCATAATTCACCTCAGACAACAGCTCTTAGAGAGGCACAGTCCCTGCATCTGGAAAAAATGAGTACTTCATATTGAACAAATATTGCGTCCAACTAATAGTTTGGACACAGTAACAAGGACAGGAGTTTTGTATCCCGAAGACCTGTCCTTTGGCTGTTCACGAAGACACAACTAGCCAGCACAGAAGGCGTGGTAGTGGTCTCCTGAATTATAGATTTCAGCTGGTCTTCAGTTTCTAAAGTCCACATGGTTATGTTGTGCAAAATGTTACTTGTTTTAGAGATAAAGATGATAAAGAAGGATAGACTGTGCGTTCCTGTCACAGCGCTGGAACCAGAGTAGATGGAATCTGTCAGAAGTTTGATCCATTTGCTTTCCCAATTAAAATACCATGTCAAAGTGTCCCTGGGCAAGAAGATCCCCACATTACTTTCAATGTGTTAATCAATGAGTGAGGGTTTTTATGAGAACAAACATTGCATAGATTTAAAACCAAAGTGCTTTACATTGTATGTTCTGGCTTGTTGTGTAAAAGCTTTCTATAGATCCGGTCAATTTACCGTGTAATTCCACACAATGAATCAGCTGTTTGACAGTGTTGACAGTGTCACACGCCAAAAAGAGATGGTCAACAGATGTTTGACTTTCCTGACACCCAAGGCTTGATGCATGAGAGCCTTTACACTAATGGGAAAGTGTGCGAGTGTAGTTATGTGTGTGTAAACTGACGGTGCATTATTCCTGGCTGCATTTCATCTACAAGTCTGCCAACAAGAGCGGTTCCCTTTCTGTCTACCAGTTTTTTATTCTTCACTAGATAAAATCTGTTCTTTCGCCACTAAACTGTCTTAAACTAGGTACGCACATAAAGATTAACAGCTGTTTTTTTCCTTTTGACCCTTCCCGACCAAGGATGGCAAACGCCTGATTATCTTAAGTCTTATAAGATTTTCCTATAAAATTTTCATTTGGTCTGAGGTGTGAAGTTCAATATTTACGACCAAAAGTCTTCATGTGTGTGAGGAAATCCGACGACTCCTGAATTGTGACTCAGTGGATGGTGACGTGGAATGTAATGTAGCCAATCAGATAGCGAGCTGACTGGGAAATAAGGAAAGATATAAAGTCCGTGTTCACGCTGTCTCCAGTCTATTTTTTTCAGTTCTACATTTTTCTGTTAATAATAGTCTCAAGACCACCATGGTTCCCTCGTCTTGTTTATCCTTCTCCATGCTGCGTGTTGTGTTTTCCGGTTGTTGCCATGTTTCTTCTTCTTTGTTTTTGTTAGATCACATTTGGTCACTCAAGATTTCCAGCTCGGAGGACTAGATTCTAGATCGGTTGAGGGACATCCATGTGTGTGTTCTGTGCTGAGATTATACTTTTAAAAGCAGTCCACGAAAAAGCGTTAAGCATATAGTCGTTTTTAAGAGAACATCACTGATAACTTTTTTAAACGGTTAGCTTGGCCGTGTTTTGAAAAATCTGAAGATATGCACGTTAGGTTAAGTAAACAGGTCTGATAAATTAAACTGTGTGTGTTAATGAGACTCCTGTACCTATATTAATGAAGGCATAAAAAAAAAATTTCCTGTAGTGGTTTTGACAGAGATCCTCTGCTAGCATGTAATACTATATTTCTTCTGAAAATAACTTTCTTTTTTTCTTTTCTTTTTTTTCCCCGTTTCAGAGTGGAGTTTGCTGTCAACCGCCTTCAGAAGTGTGGCAACAAGCGGGGGTTGTACATTTTAAGATGTAGCCCCAAAGACTTCAACAAATATTTTCTGACTTTCCCAGTGGAGGTGGGTATCATTCACTGCTGTGGAGTTATGTCATGTTTTGAAAAAGTAAGCGTTTTTCTCTCCTTTAAAATCATTATAACTCTACTTTGCCTGCATTTAAATTCATTTCAGCTCAGTTTAGCAACAAAGTCATTTCAAGGCACTTTACAGATAATATCTAGTCAAGCCAATTCATGGAGATCCAATTAACAATAATCCACTTTGGTCCCATTTATAATAACTGTGTCCATATAAGCTAATTCATAGAAAATAATAGCCTATTAAATAACCAATGGATTGCATCGAATCTTGTCTTCAATTCATCCTCTGTCAATACCTGGCTCGTGGGGGCAGAAATCTGCCCTGACTGGTTGGGGATGCTGGTTTTAATGCCTCTCCCCTGTGTTGCTGTCAATGTGATGCCCATCAATTTCAGTACACATTTATCTCTAATTTATTGCTGTTGCTAATTGGGGTTATTTGGAACTTTGATTTATTTGTCTATCAGTTTTTTCAATGCCATTTGACCGAAAGAGAAACTTCAGCTGGCTTTTTTACCTTTTATATATTTCTATTTAGAATATCAGAGGGCTAGAAACATGTCTGGTGTTGCATCTTCATAAGTATTTAACGTTGTCACTGTTAAAGTAGCAACACATGAAAAGTTTCAACTGTTGCAGGTCTGTTGCTCAAGGTTTTATTTTCAACCATAACTGTCTTCTTGTATAGTTCAGCATTTAGACATTTTTTTACTCTTAAATGAGACTTGGCGTTGGTGTGACTTTTTTAAACTCAAATTATAAACATTTATAGTGTCTGAATGCTTATTTGTCTCTGTTAGGTGTATGATGCAGTAGATTGCAAGCATTGCCAGATTACCAGGTCAGCAGCCGGGGAGTTTAATCTCAGTGGAACAAAAAGAAACTTCAGCAACCTGCAGGAACTGCTCAGCTGCTACCAGAAGGAAACTGTTCGCTCTGACAGCATCATTTTCCAGTTCAGCAAATGCTGTCCTCCTATGTCCAAAGGTAAAATAAAAACAACCTTAGTAAGCACTGCACTAGGGCTCTGTTTTTGATACCATTACATGAAAACACATACAGGGTGGGCATTACAGAAGTGTTTTTTGACATTAAGGTTGTGAATAATACAAATGAATACGTTATTACCTTCATAATCCTTGCAGAGAAACAGCTCCCTATTTTTATCTCCATTTATGCATTCAGTCATTTACATTTTATGCCGTTTATATTCTATGTACACTGGTTTGTGATACAACTATTAACAAATAGGCTATGTAAAAAGTGATCGCAGTATTTAGATGTAGTAATCAAGAGGTTGCGTCACGTAAAATGCTCTTCAAATCCATCATTTCTGAATATGCTGCTTTTTTTTCTATTAGGCTTTTACAGGGTCTTTGTTTTTCAGTCCACGTTGTTATTGAACCTTCATTTCACCACAAAACTGACCTTAAAGGCATCGATGATGAAAATTTGTCTTCTTGTGGAGGATAACATCCATTCGATGTGATGAAGTCATCTCGTCACTTACAGCCGTCTCTACTAACACTGAGTCCGTACATGCACGCATACACACACACACACACACATACCTGCCTGGTCAGTCCCGCGGGGACAAACGCACGCCAAAGTCCGACAGTCATTACAGCGGTAAACCACACAGGAATACAATCTGCCTCACATAGCGACTTATTAAGGGTGCACACTTAATATATTGCTAGGTTTACGGCATGAATGGAGTTTGTTGGTTACATACCATCCGCTTCCTGTCCCCGCTGTGGTTTTGGTCAAACCCAAGGCAATATCCAATCCTCTGTTAAAAAGTCGACCTGGCCAACAATAGGAAGTGATGTCACAATCATGTGATCACTCTGATTCACACCAAACATTTTTATTTTTAAAAAGCATTTATTACTTTGATCTTTATGATACTGTGATGAATGTATTGGACTTAAAGGAATGTGTGGAATTTGTGTTATTTTTGTATTTATTTTCTTCCTGTGGAAAATTAAGAGAAAACTGACTAAAGGGATGTATTGATAAAAATGAAGAATTATTGAGTCCAAGGAGAGGGGCTTAGAGTATTTAAAGGGAAGCCTGAGGAGTGCAGATAAGGAGAGTCATTCATTGAGTTGCATTGCTGGCAACAGGTAGGATGTACTGAGATTGGAGTACTGGATTATTTTTAGCTGGTCTAAGAAAGACAAAAGGTATATGTTTGTTTTTTCGCCATTTTTATTGGTTGGTTTGTTTTTTACGCTTCTTCCCTACAGTTGTTACCTGATCCTCTTCAGTGTGATGTAAAATGCACAGCTACCAAGTTTAAAATTTCAGTATTCTGTAAAAGAAAAAATACCTAATGTTTTTGAGGAAATCAGAGCACACAATTTCTCCAAAGTCTTGACTCATGTCATCATCATCATCTCTAACACTGCTATCTCTATTTGATACTTTTGTTTTTTTATTTTAGTAGCATGAATGTGAATCAGTATGTATTGAAACTAATAACGTTTTGTTTTTATCAACAGAAAAGTCCTGCCTCATCGTGTGTAGGAGTAACAAGGGCTCAGAAGTGCCTCTGTCTCCATCCCCACAACGGCACAACATTAGCCAGATGGTGTTCCACAAGATTAGGAAAGAAGATCTGGAATTTGTAAGCTTGGTTAGCATATATATATATATATATATATATATATATATATATATATAGTAAATTAGACTGTGTATTGTTTTACATGTAATATCTATTTATAATTTGGTACAAATAAACCTTTGAATTCAGGTTATTACTTGTTCCAAGTTATTCTCACTTGTGATCTTTCTGCCAGACGGAGAGTCTTGGTCAAGGGACATTTACAAAGATCTTCAGAGGGGTCCGAAAGGAACTCGGAGACTATGGATGTGTGCACCAAACAGAAGTTGTCATGAAAGTTTTGGACCTGGCACACAGGAATTATTCTGAGGTTTGTAGGACAATTAAAAAATTTTTTAATGCCACACTGAAAATGGTATGCAAATGTTTTATTAATGATTTTACAAAACACATAATCCACAGATCTACCCACATATTTTAATAGTGTTTATCTCATGGTAGTTTGAAAAACTTTACCATGTAGCCATCATGACTTTTATATTCCGCTTGTGTAGCACCTTCACTGTGTTTTTTAAATGCACTTTTGGAGAAAACAGTTCTAGAAGCGATCTGGGTAGCTCCACGAAGGGCTACGTACTATTGGAAGTTTTTTGTTGCTTTTTAGACAGCTGCTAACATCTGACTAAATCACAGTTCAGTTCCATGTTCAATGACGTGTCAGCAGTTGCTGGAGTAGTATAATAACTGGGGCGCAGGGATGTCATAATGGGTGTCTAAAGTGTTGAATGAATAGTGTAACATCGCCTGTGACAGTAATCTTTTTTCATGCATAAAAATACAAATTCCTAAATCAGTTAAAAACTATCCTTACTTTGCGTGCTTTACCTCTGCCATGCATGAACATAAATCCACACTTTATGATACACTATAGCACTGTTCATTTTACACAGAGTTCATTTTAAAAAGCAAACGCGCATCAATCCATCCATCCATTTTCTGAAGCTGGTTATTCCAATGCATGATGTGTTTCAAGTTTATTACAAATACCTTGCTTTAGATTTTAAAAGAACTTGAAATTACTTAGGTGGAGAACCTGAAATTGGTAAGACGGCAATAAATACACACGCACACAAAGAGCTGTTAGTTTACATAGGAAATCGCAGTTTCTTATACTGCAGTTATATCAAGTCTGACAATTCTGCACATCTCAAAATCATTTGTTAAGTTCAAACAGACAATTCTTGTGAACTCACATCATCACCGAAATAAGAGTACAGGTCTGATCGGAATTGTAACCCAATTAAAGAAATTTTGCATAAGCAATATGTCGTATAACTGATAGCAGTAGGTGAATTCCACTAATCAAAAGATGGCGTCAGCAAATAGATCCTTGAGCTTTTCTGTTAGGTTACTATGGTATTTATTAAGCAAGTGCCATTGTTCTTTGCATATTCAATTATTCCATCTCATGTAAAAGATAATAAATCTGTGTCATGAAGAAACGTGGTTATTTTAATTGTTGTATTCTGTTTTTTTCTTTTTGAGTAAACATTAAAATACTTTGGTTTTCTGTCTGTTTGTCCTGCAGGCTTTCTTTGAAGCAGCCAGCATGATGAGTCAGTTGTCTCATAAGCATCTGATCCTCAATTACGGAGTGTGTGTATGTGGGGAAGAAAGTAAGTCTGCTTCAGAGAGACCTACAGCAATATGTCGTACTGTATGCCCTTGTACAGTTCATACTCGTTAAAGATGTGCTATAGTAATTGGGATCTCAAGGTGTTAACAGTTCATTATGCTCCACTATAATCTTGACCATCCTCTATAACCCAAAGCTGAAAGCAGTGATCAATATGTTGGCATAGTGGGCTATTCTTAGAAGGATTACAATATCCTTCATCAGTGTCTCCTTCACCTGCACCACTCCCTAGAGACTTCTGCTGCTGCAGAAATGTGAAAAAGACTATTTTCTTTTCTTTTTCCAGACATCATGGTGCAGGAGTATGTGAAGTTTGGCTCGCTGGACACCTACTTGAAAAAGAACAAGAACTTGATTAACATTCTGTGGAAGCTTGAAGTGGCAAAGCAGCTGGCCTGGGCCATGAACTTCCTGGTGCAAATTCATATTCTGTCAAATATTGATCAATATCAGTGTCTTTATTGCAAATGTCTTTGTAATGACCTCTTTCAGTCAACACTTTTAATTAACAAGAGTACACAAAATTTCATGAGTAAGATTACTGAAGGGAAACATTGGGAACACTAATGAGGTTGCAGTGTTGGAAATGGATTAAATATCTTTTTTTCTTTCTTTTTTTTGCTGGCAGGAAGAAAAGCATCTTGTTCATGGGAATGTATGTGCCAAGAATGTTCTGCTGATCAGAGAAGAGGACCGCAGGGCTGGAAATCCCCCTTTCATCAAGCTCAGTGACCCTGGTATTAGCGTCACTGTCCTGCCAAAAGAAAGTGAGTTTATGTCTAAGCTTTACTAAAAGGTCATAACTTTCTTTAATCAGCCGGGATCAATAGGTTACCACTTACTGCAATATGAGATGAGGTGGATTATTTTTGTTTGTGTTGTACTTGATGTTGAGAGGGGAGGGGATCTGGAAATTAAAGAGTTAATTGTGATATGTGAAATGTTTTTTTGTTCCTATTGTTTTGTAATTTCAATGTTTTCAATGTAAAGTATTTTTCATTTCATAATCAGTCCTGGTTGAGAGGATCCCTTGGGTACCCCCTGAATATATCAAAGATTCTGTCAAACTGAGCCTGGCGGCAGACAAGTGGAGCTTTGGCACCACATTATGGGAAATCTGCAGTAGTGGAGAAAAACCTCTAGCAGCACTGGACAACTCTAAGGTATGGTTGAATAATATGGCCAGAAGTATATGTGTGTGTATATATGTTATTGTTGAAATTTATCAGTACAGTGTTGTATATAAAGTATCGTGTTGTAGGGCTAGGCGATAAATCAAATTTTAATCTCAACTACGATCTGGGTTTTCAACGATCATAAAAATGAAATGATCAGATTTTTTTTGCTCCTTCACAGTTTCCTCGTACTGTTTTCAGTTGCAAATCGAGCGCCACTAGCATTGCAGCGTCTCCTGCAGACTCCTCCCACAGTCCCGCACAGTTGGTTTTATTCCACGCGAGTTGCAAACACCACTCAAGTTAGACTGAAGAGTCGCAACTAAATAATCCACCAGCTCCCAGAGACAGAGAGATAACAAACGTGAAAAACAAAAATAACTTTTTTTTTTCTCGCCAAACACCAGCGCTCAGTTAACACAATGAACAACTCGGGATTTAAGAAACTCATCAACGCTTTGGACAGATGGTATCACTGCCATCTCATCACCATTTTAGTCAAGTGTCTCTCGCTGCCCTGGATGATGAGTGTGTGAGTGTGTGAGGGTGTTGTGAAGGACGTGGCTACGGTCCAGTGTTTCGCCACTGCTATGGACCTGTGGTCTAGCTGCATCATAGAGTTGTATATGAGCTTGTGCTAAATTTTATTGAGGTGGATTTCAACGTGAAAATAAAATGTCTCCAGACTCGTTTTTTCCAAATCACACCGGGCAGAACATAGCTGCTGCTGCTCTGAGACAAACAATAGCTGCTGGGACCTGGTGGAAAGAAATTAGTCTGTATTACCACAGACAACACTTCAAATGTCCCACTCTCTCTCTCTCTCTCTCTCTCTCTCTCTCTCTCTCTCTCTCTCTCTCTCTCTCTCTCTCTCTCTCTCTGTCTCTG
>JBAMHW010000012.1:8448702-8460390 GCA_037177495.1 Rhadinocentrus ornatus
CTCTCTCTCTCTCTCTCTCTCTCTCTCTCTCTCTCTCTCTCTCTCTCTATATATATATATATATATATATATATATAGTACAGCAAGATATTGCCATTTAAGATAAATTCAGACAACAGAAAAAGATAATTAAATGTAATTATCGATTTCAGACACTGAGAAGAGGGAAAATCTTATAAACCAAATACTTACTTAAAATGGAACACGGAAAACATTCAATGCTGAAAGTGAAGCTCCATGTAATGAAAAAATGTGCACATTTAAATTTAATGGCAGGGACGCATCTCAGAAAGGTTGGGGGAGGGTCATGTATACCACCGCATAGCATCCCCTCTTTTTTAACAGTATTCTGTAATGTCTAGTAGCTGAAGAAAACAGTTGCTGGGTTGATTTTTGTCTGACAGATCTCTACTTACTTGTCTTATTTCGTATATTATGATGCACCAAATGTTTTCAGTTGGTGAAAAGTCTGGACTGCAGGTAGATCAATCCTGTATTTGGACTTTTCTACTCTGAGTCCATGCTGTTATGTGTGTTTTAGTATTGTCCTGCTGAAGTATGCTTATTGTATTTTTATGACAGAATCGTGGGAATTTTTATTAATTGAGGGCCCTGAAGATCACAGAGATTCAAAATTGGTTTTCAGCTGTATCCCTTGTTATCTGACTGTTTTGATGACATTATACACTGTAAATGCAAGAATAATCAAAATCTGTCCAGTTTTGCTTGGAGGAACATTTTTCTGAAAGTGCTTCTCAGTTAGTTGATGCAGATTTTTTTTTCTTTAGAGACTCCTCGTTTCTGATGGGATTTTTGTAAACAAAGTTATGTTATTGACCTGCTGCCAGTTAACCCAATTAGATGCATTATGTTCATCCAACTGTTATTTCTTTTCTTTACCTTTTTGTGTCCCATTTACGGCTGTCTGTCCCCTGCACCCATACCATCACTGTTGGAACGAAGCGTTTATTTTTACTGCCCCTAGACTTAGGAATGCTCTCCCAGCCAGTACTAGATCTACAGATAGTGTAGACAGCATCAAGTCTCAGCTTTAGACACACTCGTTAAGTTGGTGCTGGTGAAGAATGTCCTTTTATAGAAATTTTATTTATTTTAATTAGTAATCATTTTATGCTCTGCTTTTATGTTTTATTTTGTAAATTACTTTTTGATTTTATCTGCAAAAAGTGCTATACAAATAAATCTTACTTACTTTTCTAGCCTTTTGTTACCTCCTTTAGACATTTTTTGACTAGTGATGCTTCCAGCGAATTTAAGATGAGTTTATATGTTTTATTAAACAGTGAAGTGTCTCACTTTCAACATCTGATAAGTTCCAAGTGCTGTGTCATGAATGAAATTTTAGAGTAGGAGATTTGGAAATCATTGCATTCTGCTTTTACTCTCATTTTAAAACATCTGACATGCACACATACCTACCATGTAGGTAGGTATATACATACATATATAAACCTCAGCCCTAACAGAAATTATTGACCGATTTCACCTTTTTTTTCCAGGAACAGGCATTTCCTTTTCCTGGATTCCTGCCATGAGTATGGTGAGCCACTACTTTGCACAGTGGCGTCCCATCGCCTGTGCCATTGCCAGCTCAGGGGAGTGTGTCTTTGCTGTCATTTTCAGTCCCCTCTTACAGTGGCTCATTGAGATGTACAGCTGGCAGGGTGCTTTGCTCATCATTGCAGGCCTTCAGTTTAATCTTTGTGTGTGTGGTGCACTCATGAGACCCCTGGAGACGACCAGCGGTCCATCACAAGAAAGTAAAGACAGCTCAGCGGAGGATGCTGCTGTGCTCAGATCAACGAGCAAGACAATCTTCCAGTGTTCCCTACTGAGAAAACCTGAATTTCTTCTCTATGTTCTGTTTGCAATCTTTGCAGCAGCAGGGTTTTTCATCCCCCCTCTCTTTCTGATGCCCTTTGCCAACAGTTTGGGGATAGATGAGTACTGGCCGGCCTTTATCCTGTCTGTGATGGCAGTAGCTGACCTGGTAGGGAGGTTATTCTGTGGGTGGCTTGCCAACATGAGTTTTCTGAGGAACCTGCAGCTGCTCACCATTGTCGCCACTCTGCTTGGGGTCGTGTTGCTCCTTCTACCCATCAGCCACAACTACTGGGCCATCCTAGTTTTTGCTTCTCTCTACGGCTTCTTGTTTGGCTGTGTGGTGGCCATTCATGTCACTTCCATTGTGGACATTATGACCCTGGATGGATTCGACAGTGGATTGGGGCTCTTTATGCTGTTCAGGAGCATCGGAGGCTTCATTGGTCCACCTGCTGGAGGTAAGTAGTTGGAGTGGCACTTTTTATATTTTTTTTTACTGTTGTCTTGTTTATAAGTGTGAATATAATGTTTTCAGGCTGAGAGTTTCTACTGTTCTGGTCAGGATGCTGTTTTCTGCTGCTTTCTTAGTGATGTTGTAGACTCTGGGGCCTTTAGCAACAGGCACATGTGCTGAGACCATGTGATGGTGACACTGGCTGAATCAGGTCATGAGCCTCTTTGCAGGAAAGCCTTTAAGGATTTGTACCAAAATGACAAGAAAGCCTTCCAGCCTCTAAAATCTCGAGATCGTTGCAGAAAAAAAGTGCTCTAAAATCCCAGGGGGAAATGTAAGAAGCATTTTTATACAACTGTGACAGCTATTTGACTTTTGTGATGACAACGAATATCACAGTGATTTATTGATAACAGCCCTGAGATATGAATTAGTCATGACTCGGTAAAAACACACACTAAGTGGTTCACATTTTTCATTAAGATCTCTGACATAATGTCTTATCAGTGTTTAGCCCTTGTTTTCAGCCGGGAAAAAAAATAAAATATCTTAATATGATTAGAGGATATATGAATGGATAACTGTTGGTTTTACTTTATAGCATGTTTTACTTTGCATGCTTCCACGCCGGCCACAGCTGTGGCTAGATTGTTATATTTTGGGTTGTTTATTCATCCCTCCTATTTTCTTAAATGCCCTGAGGGAATTTCTTTTAATTAAGGTTCAGTTGGACTAAAGTATTGATGTCAAAGGTCAAGTTTTGGAGGGATTTTAGATAGCGGAAGATCCTTTTAGAAGCCTGAAACAGATGATAGTCGTGTAATGAAGGACTTACTGTTGTTTAGGTCCCAGGCAGTCTCAGAGCAGTGGTTCTCAAACTTTAACCACCACCCCTAAGAAAACATACACAGGTAGTGACAAAGTGCTGAAAATCGTCTTCTCTTGTCAAGATACTGCCAAATACGGATTTTTTTAAATATCACCTGTTTTTGTTTCTGGACACCCATGATAAAAATTCAAAATGTAAGGCTTGAGGAACATGAGAAACTTCCCGAATAAGGAGGATGAAGTGGTTTTTGGTGGACTTGGTTCACCACGGTAACAAAGCACCTGCATGCCCCAAATCAGCTTCTCTCGCCCAGATAATGCCATCTTTAGATTTTTATTATGGCATGAATAATAACTATCCTATTTCTGAATTAAATGTTTATGCGTTAAAAATTAACCCGTTAATTTCACAGATTAATCTCTTTGCATTAACACGTTTTTTTTATAGCACTGATTAAAAATACTAAATGTAGTTGCTAAATGTAGGCAGTGTTTTTTATATAGCTTGCTATTACTATTTAAGCTATTACTATGTAACTTATTATACTCATAACATTACAGATGTAAGGGAGATGTAATAAGAAAAACATTTACTGTTAAACCAAGAGTAAGATATCTGCCCTCTTTCCTCCCAGTTACCCAGTTTCTCCAGTTCTTAGAAATACCATATGGTGCCCCTGGACACATCATCAGTGATGTAACCTGGGATCACAGGGGGTTTCGGGTCTTTCAACAATCAGACCCCCTCCTCCAGGCGACCCATATCTCTCTTTCTTTCTCCCTTCATGCGTTCAGTAAACCCTGAACACATCGATTTCTTCTTCATATTTTGTGGTGGTTGGCAAAAACGATTGGGTGCATTACTCCCACCAAGTGGTCTCATTCTCCAGTAGGAGACAGCATGCTAGTGTTGTTTCTCATGCCAAAATATGGTAATTTTGCAAGAGCATAGCATTTTGTTTACATCTTGGTATAAACGCCCTGGAAAAAGGAAACCTGGAAGGGCACGTTACAGCAGGCACTGATGGTTTGCTGTTTTTCCCACATCTGCATTACAGGTTGCAAAAATATATAGATCTAGATACTTTTTTAATCTCCAAGAGAAATTCACAATACATCTAATAAGTTTCTTTAGTTGGCCTCTGTCTCACACATTTCGACAGGACATCTCACTATGACTTCAAAGAATAGATTAAGAGATTAATCTAGTAGTGATTTGGGTGATTAACCCTTTTGCTCATGTAAAGAGATGCTGCAATGTTTTTGATGGGAAAAGTTTACCTGCAAAGTCACATAATAACCCAAAATATGATTGATAATGGTTAGTTGTTTGCTATCTGACAGATTTTCTAATCTGACATTTAATGGTTGTTTGCCTGACTCCAGCTCTTTGCACAACAAATAAAGATGTGCTTTGCATCATTAGTAGTAAAACCTGTAGATACATATTGTTAATGGGAACCAAAGTCTCAGAAGTAATTTAAAAAGCTGAAATAAAAACTTGACATGCCAGGAAAGTTCTTTTGCAGCTTAGATTTGAGAGGTTTGGGAGCATGACAGAGATAAAAGGAAATCTTACACAAGTTTGAGGATGTTTGCAACTCTGAATGATTACAGCAATCTTTATAAATAGTAATTCTTTTTTATTTACACTGAATAGAAGAGTTCTGTATTTATTTTTTTAATAAGAATAAGAATCATTATTGCAGCTGTTTTTATTACAGTTACTAATGAGGCTGAATCTATATACAAATGATTCTTTTCACCTAGTGTGATATTTTTTTGGGTTCTCTTGGATTTTTTGCAGGTTGGCTGGTGGACAAGACCAATGACTACAGCTCTGCTTTCCACCTCTCAGGCTTCTGCCTTATTTCATCTGGAGTGTTTGTCCTCCTGGTCGACCGCCTGGTTCAGAGGAGGAAAGCGGTGGATGCTGAAGTTCATCAGTCCATCAACCAACAAGAAGACCAGGAAACGGGATTGGTGGAATGAGACACAGTGACTTAAGTTAGATTGTTAGTGGGGTGTTTGGTTTAATGCCAGGAGCTGGATGATTCGTTGACACTGACTCGAGGGGCAGGTTGGGTCGCTGCGTGCATGTTTTATAGTGGCGCTTGAGAAGTTTATAAGCTATTTTTTTTTATATTTCTGTATATAACACGAAGAACTCATAAGATTTATAGCATAACTTCAAGGTATCCAAAGTTACACATCTGTCAGTGACAAAACTATTTTAGCCTTTACTTGTTTACGGCTGTTTTCCCCCCTAACATTAAAGTACTGTAAACTGTTTAACAGTCCACATCGTGTTGGAGGAGTTTGGGTCCCTTTGCCTTAATAGACCAGCTTCAGCTGAGATGTTGGTGGTTTTTCTTGTAGTCAGAATTTTGACTCTGCCGTTCCAAAACATCAACTTTATCCATATTTGATTATTCATCAAGAGAATGACTTGTTTACCTGTACGATTTTTTTTTTTTTACTGATAATTCAAGTTAATCTATTTCACTGCTGTAATTCAGAAATTCAAATAATTTCAAGCCAAGATGCATTTTTGTCTTTGTGTTTACCATGATGCTTTGCATCTACTTGAATGAAAATCTGCTGATGCTTTAGGTTATATTTCTGAAGAAAATAGACAAAAGGTTTAAACACTTAGAAGCATCAGATTTTTTTTAAAATCAGTTATTAACATGTAAAAAAAAAAAAAAAAAGTAACTTGAATCCTAAGATGCTTTTTTCCCTAATTGGTCTCCACCTATTAACTGTCGTTTCACCACATTATATTATGTTATCCAGGGTCGCTCAGCTCTTTCCTTATGAACACAACCTCAGGAACAGATGTTCCCTAAACCGATGTCTGAAGACAACTTGAAACTGAAACCTGATGGGCTTCTTCGTCTCTAAAGTGAATATTGCAAAGCTGAAAGATGAGAAGTCTGCCAGATTCGGGTTGTTTTTTGCACCACAGCCTCTGGATAAACAGATGAAACGTACTGCTGCAGTAATACAGCTTTAATAAACAGATTTTTTTCTGTGACTGATCTTTTAGGACAGCAGGTTTCCAAAGGTTTTCCGAACCCACTGAAGTCAGCTTTTATTTATAATGCAGTCTGAAATGAGTTTTTTCTCTGTATTGTCTCTGAATTATTTTGATGGATTTATGTACCTTAGCTTATGAAATTCCCAACCCCACAATTTCAACTTTTGATATGTGGTCTTTGTATTCTCTTGAATTCTATTAAATTTATAGTTTAAGCGATTCTCTAATTATTGCTTCCTTTGTACAGTATTTGCATTTTACATTGTGTCACCTTTTGGAGAAATGGTTGTAAATATATGTAGAAATATGAACACAAAAATTAAATAAAACCAGGTGAAGATTGGGGGGAAAAAATGGAAAAAGCAAGTAAAATGTAGTTCTGAATAAACCCACTATGTGGCAGTGTTGCTCCATCTTAATTTCTCATCTGCGTTCAACCAAACACACATTTGAAGATAAACATGTTTAATGCAGACAATGTTTTTCCTACAGAGGAAACAGGATTAGAAAACAATTCCTTTAAAATTAAAAACAGCTTTCTAGGTTGACAAACTAAATACATTAACAGCTTCAAATAATAAATGCATTTAAAACAAAAACCTACAAGGACTGGAACACATATTTCTCAGGAATTCAGGGACAAAAGTAAAGTCGGCTATTTTACAGAAACAAACAAACACAGGCACAAAGGGCTTTTTTTTTAATCCGTGTTGGGAGTCTATAAAATGAACTGAACTCAGCTCATTGGGTGGGTGTGTTATGGCCTCTGTGCTGGAGGGTGTTCTTATGTATGTAAGCAGGAAGTTGCACCTTTTGGTCCATTTTGAATAGTTTGAGTTGTGGCAAGCTGAGTCCCAACGTCCACCCCTCACACTATGGTGGACATCAGAGAAGTCTCAGAGCTCCTCTGATGTCTAAAGGCCAGGCTGGACATTGGGACAGAGCTACAGACGGTGTCTATGAGGATGCTCTTTTCTCTTCATAGGGAGACTCGTAGACCTCCATGGGTGGGCAGGTGCACACGAGATGCTGGTCTCCATAGATGTCGTCGATCCTTGAGATGGTCGGCCAGAATTTGGTCTCAGGCCTTATGAATGGCTGCACGGTGAGTAGAGAGAGCACTTTAACAAGATGCTTTAAAAAGTTTCTTAAGCTCAAATATATTTCGGTTTAACGTTCTGCAACTGTGATATTTACATTGTTATGTAATTTTTTTTTATTATTTCACATTTGTGAAAAATGTCTCTTTGTCTTAGCTCAAGATCTTGAATTCAGTTCTCTGATCTTGTAATCAACAGTCTAGAAACCAAAGATTGTTTTCTCTTTACAGTGATAAAAACAAAGCAATATATTTTGAATTCTAAATGTGTACTTTTATAAAGCAAAGCAGTTGTAGATCAATTTCAACTGTAGCATCAGGTAACTTGGTAGAGAGGTGGAGCATGGGCATAGTTCTATATTATATTATATATTGCTGCAATTTACAAAGTTACATCAATGCAATACTGTGATATTGCATACTTTACTATTACCATGCAAACCTTTTAACAAGCCATTCACCGTCATTAGGGAAACGTTTAAATCAAATTCAAATTCTTTTCATCTTGAAAAAACTGGGGGAAAAAGATAATCTGTTTTTGTTTTTTTTTATTCATTTCCGTGTTTTACAGAAGGTTTACTTAAAAACATGACTGTCAAGTATTTGCTGTGAAATTTAAAAAAAAAAAGAGTTTTGGGTAATAAAAGAAAGCTTTCTTCAGATTTCATTGCCATAATGATTTCATGTGTCCTACTTTTTAACACTAGATGGCGACAGTCAAAGCAGTTTTATTTAACCAGGCTATACATAAAGTTTTAAGTTTAGGGCCCAGATTCAAGAGGAAGATCGAATTCTTTATTTGATTCCTGGAAACTAATTATGTCAAAGTGTCTGTGGATGAGACACTAAACTCAAAACTCCTGTGTGACTGCTCCTCCACTATCAGTGTGTGAATGACACACTCACCAAGGGGAAAGCCGCATACTCCCTGGAATATGGTCTGTCCCAGTTTGAGGATGAGATGCATGCCAGAGAGTGAGGGGCCATCTGTGCACAGAAACAGTGGCATGAGGACACAAGATAGAATCCGACAGGCCACAAGTCACAGCTGAACTTTTGTCACTGTGATGCATCGTTTCACCTCATGCAAATCAAGCTGGAAGTGTACCTTGAGTGGGTTGATGCGGGAGTCCATCCTCCCCTCCTCGATGTCGGCGATCTCCTGGCGGATAGCGAGCAAGGCGTCACAGAACCGATCCATCTCAGCCTTGTCCTCCGATTCTGTGGGCTCAATCATAAGCGTGCCAGACACTGGCCATGACATTGTGGGAGCATGGAAACCTGAAAACCAGCAGGCACACACACACAAAGTCCATCATATACTGTAACAAATACAGTTTTTTCTACCATGGAGACGGAATGTGCTCAACTCCACCCACCATAATCCTGCAGCCTCTTCGCCACATCAACAGCCTCAATATTGGCCGACTTCTTGAATGGCCTCACGTCTAGAATGAACTCGTGAGCAACAAAACCTGCTCAGAGCAACAACAAAAAAACAAGGTTACTACCACATCCTAAAATTAATTGCTTTATGTTATTTGCAGCAGTACTTTACCTTTTGTGCCTCTGAAGAGGATTTTATAATGACCTTCCAGCCTTTTGGCCATGTAGTTGGCGTTGAGGATGGCGACCTCTGTAGCGTGAACCAGTCCCCTTGATCCCATCATCTAAATCAGACAGAAAAAGTCTTGCAACTCAGATTTTACAAAAAAAAAACTGGTTTCTTTAACTCCTTTAAAAATCTGCTTTTAATAACAGCCTTATTCCATTGCTTCAGTTCATATGACTTTGGCATGAAGATGAAATGACAACCAGGTGACCTTACATCACTGAAAACTGGAGCCAGAACAGAATCTTTCTGTTACATGAGTTTCTGCGCTGACCTTGATGTAAGCCCATGAGATCGGCAGGATGGCGCTGGAGCCCCAGGGAGCGGCGCTGATGGTGCCCAGCGAACTGCTGCTGTTGACTGACTGCATGGCGACCACCGGGTGGCTTGGCAGGAAGGGGGCAAGGTGGGCCTTCCTGATGAGAAAATGAAGTTCAGTGTTTTCGTAAATAAAAAATAAAAACAATAGACGAAAATTTAACAGAGGATTAGCAGTAATGTTTAAAGCCAATGTAAATATTTAGATGCTGAATCTCACATTCAGTCGGTAATTTTTGGGACTTACACTCCGATCGGCCCCATGCCGGGCCCTCCACCGCCGTGAGGGATGCAGAAGGTTTTGTGCAGGTTCAGGTGAGACACATCAGAGCCGTAATCTCCAGGGCGACACAAACCAACCTGAGACACAGAGCAAGGAAGAAAGACATACCTTTTTAGGACTATACATTCATTACTCTGCATTTTCCAATATTTTCTCCAATCCAATCAACTTTTTTTATATAGTACAATTTAAAAACACAGGGTTACCAATGTGCTGTACATTTTCAAACATAATTTCAGTACTTAAAAAGACATACATTTCACACACAGCCAGGACATCTACACTTCTAAAGACAACAAGGTTCTAAGAATTTACCAAGGCTAGAAGGCTAAATAAATAAAAGCTAAAACACTAAAAGCAATTAAAAAAATATAAAAGGTACAATTAAAAAAAAAAAAAATGGTAAAAGAAGAAACACACTGAAAATAAATTAACATTCCCCAGAATAAAATTACAAGAAACAGACACAATTTTCCTGCCATGTTAAAAGCCTTCATAAGGTGTATAAGAACTGGAGAAACAGGTAACTGGGAGGAAAAAGGGCAGATATCTTACACTTGATTTAACAGTAAATGTTTTCAGATGTGATTTAAACTTTTCCACAGTTGGGGGCCAGCTTAATCTGAGTGGGAAGCTTTTTCCAAAGTTTGGGTGCCAGCAGCAAAAAAACTGGGTCAGCTCTAGTTTTAAGTTTAGATTTTGGGACGACCAAGTAGAACTGATCTGCAGACCACAGCACCCATGATGGAGTGTATAGTTCAAGCAGGTCTGATATGTTTGGTGGTGCCAAACCATTTATTGATTGAAAAACAAACAGTAAAATGAAATCTAAAATAGACAGGCAGCTAGTGCAGTGTAGCCAGGATGGGGGTGATGTCTTCTGCTTTTGTTGTGCCAGGTAAAAACCGAGCAGCAGCATTTTGGACTAACTGTAGCCCAGTTGAGCCCAGCATACAGAGCTTTACAGTAGTCCAATCGAGATGTAATAAAAGCATGAATCACACATTAGACAGAACTGGTTTAATCTTCAATAAAAGCCGTAATTGATAAAAACTGAATTTCACTACACTATTAATCTGCCTGTCAAGGTTAGTAATGACAGGTTTTACAAATGCTTGTAAGGGACCCAGATCAAAAGCAGAGAGATCATAAGACCTGTTAGGACCAAACACAATTACCTCCGTTTTGTCTTCATTTAATTTTAAAAAGTTAAAAGCAATCCACTCTGTGACCTCTTTAATCCGTCAACTGAAACAGGGAACCTTTACAACATATTCTGTATGTTCTCTTTTGTTTGTGGCTTTAAAATGAACTGTTTTTAAATCATGCTCCACAATCTCCCCCCCTTTTTAGGAAAATCAGGTCAATAGAGAAGGAAAAACCGGACAAGAAGTCTCTGTTCAAATGGTTTAACATTTGCAAAAATAAGCAAAAGTAACATGTCATGACAGGCAGTGAGAGAAAAACATCCTGTAATCTTACTGGACAAAAATAACTAAAAATCACTGGATTAGCTATAAAAACTGCAGATGACAGCACAAAAGCTGTAATCGGCATCCTGCAATGCCCAACGGTTATCCATTGACTGAGTGATAACATCTAAAAACCTTTATTCTACAGCCTTCAGTTCTCACAGCTACATTCCACTAATAAAGTTCAGATTTTTTTTCTCTCACCTGGGCATTCATGTTTGCTCCATCCAGATACACCTGCCCGCCGTTTATATGAATCAGATCACACACGTCTCTGATATTTTCCTCAAAGACGCCGAATGTAGAGGGGTAGGTGATCATCATGGCTGCCAGGCTTGCCTTGTGTTTGTCCACCTGGAGGAAATTAAATGATTTACAAGATATTATTAAGATTGTAACAGAGCATAATATATATTCTATTCTTTTTTTTAAAAAAAAAAACAACACTAGTGACTCTGCAAAGCTTCTTTTTCAATATTATCCAGCTGTTTTCATTACTCAGCTCTCACCAGAGCCTTGAGGTGCGGCAAGTCGATGTTGCCATCTTTGTCCACCTCCACCACCTGAACCTTCATGCCTGCCATCTGAGCACTGGCTGGGTTGGTACCATGGGCAGACTTAGGGATCAGACAGACCTGGGGCCAAAAAAAAAAAAAAAAAAAAAAAAGAAAAAAAAAAAACACTTTCACAAAAAAAACCCAAAAAAAAAAACAAACCTTTCCACCTTTGCTCCTTGG
>JBAMHW010000012.1:8460490-8475026 GCA_037177495.1 Rhadinocentrus ornatus
ACCCCCTGAACCTTCGTTTCTTCCATCTGAACACTGGTGTGTTTGGGACCGTGGGAAAACTTGGGGAGCAAAAAAACCTGGGGCCAAAAAAAAAAAAAAAAAAAAAGGAACACAAAGAACGCTGTTAAGACAGAAAATCACAAATACAAGCAGACTGTTGCAAATTGTAGCCTTGGGGTAAATCAATAAATGTTTTAATACTGATAAAAACAGCTATAGCTGCAGATTGATCAAAATATTATGAGAGGATTATTGTTACTGGTTATTCAGATTGCTCCTTGAGCTAATTGGTCATGTTTTATACACAAAAGGCATAAATAAAAAGATAAATGGACACAATACAAGCAAAACACACTCAGATTAATGTAAAAATTGAGCTGGCAGGAAGTGTTATTGCCAGTAGTATTAGTGGATGCATTTAATTTGTATAGACAAAGCAGGGGTTATGATAGTGAGGAAATGCTGTAACTTTTTTAGTTCTGACTATTTACCTGTGCCACTAATGAGTAACTCGCCTGCAGGCAACTAATTGATTTTACCCCTTATTAGGATGATACTTTAGGCATTTTGTAACTTAAGCACACAGGAAATGTGGGGCACTTAGACCTGCAGGTTAGCCAATGCTAACATATGACTGACTGCAAAAGTCTTAAAACATCCAAATATGGAATCTTGAACATAGGTAGCCTACAGCAGAAATCACACTGCTTTCAGACTCTTTGTTTGCACAGCTGACAGTTTGGACCTTGACTGGAATAAACCCATTATCTAAGATGTAGTTATGAGAAAGCTATTAAAAAACAAAGGCCGTTACACTGCCAGAAAAAATACGCAAGTCAGCCTTTATTTAATCTAAGGAGGGATGTCTTATCTCCTCCTGTCCTCAAGCTATTACCAATCAGCATGTTAGGATATTGAAGAAATTTCCTACAGTGATACCCAATACATGTTAATCTGTCATGTCAAAGTGACCCGTCATAGCAGCAAACAAACTGACTGTAGGAGCTCACACTGATAGAAGTTACACTTAGCTTGCACACTAATGCCCTATATTAACCTCTTTTTTAACAGATCAGTGAGTCAGCATTATTGAGTATAAAGCGCAAATTGACCTAATTTAATTTGAATTAGTCATATAAAAGCTGAAACACTGCTGGGATAGGCTCCAGCTTACCCCGCGACCCATAAGAGGAATAAGCGGTACAGATAAATGACATGACATATAAAAGCTTTAGGTGTTATCAAGTTTGATCAACTTCCACATATTTAGACTGATATTTGTCTGACTGCAGTCTTCTTATTTCATGAGCACACTTACACTTCTTGAGCTCTCCCCCTTTGAGTTCAAGTAGGCTTTTATGGCTGCCAGGCCAGCGTATTCTCCCTGAGCGCCGCTGGAAAACAAAGCAAGCATACCATGGTCATGCATCTCTCACAAACATAATCTCATCAAAGTCCAAAGAACAGTCTGCAGACACTACCAAGGGAGGAGAGGGAATGGATGAAAAGCTAACTTCATGATAACTCTTGACCAATGCTGCTGATAACAGCAGTAGTGGGTGTGTGGGTTCTCAGATAAAACCTAAAGCATGTAGTAAGCATGACATTTTACTAAAGGAATCCAAGCTAAAAATCTGTCTTAATGTCTTAATACTTTTCTCATGTGCCTAGCAGATCTCATGCTACAAATTTGTTAAGCAAAAGAGTGAAAATCACTTCAGGAACATGATATTGCACTTTTAAAAAAGGCACATTCACATTAGCTTTGTATTTCAAAGCAGGTGGTAGCGTACATTTTAAATACTGTTTCTAAGAATATAATACTTATTAGAGCTGAGTGAACAATCTTTTACCCCTTAGCTTTAACTAATCAGATCAACAAAGCTGCATATATATGATTTGCTGGGCCTTTATTTTTATAGACAGGTTTGTATGAACACTGTTATTATCAAACAGAACTGATGTGGACTTGTTTCTGGATCACAATGAATTGGCTTGAATTGATCATATAAGCAAAGTGCTTTGAGATAACTTTGTTGTGAATTGGCGCTATACAAATTAAGTGGAATTGAATTGACTATACCAACTTTATATCAAAATTTGTTGCATAAAGAGAAAATCCACCTTTAATGGTGTTAGTTTTTTAGCCTCTTTAAAAGGTGGAAATGCTTGTATAAGTATAATGCATGTAGGGCATTATATTTAATGTTTTATGTAGTCTAATCTCTCCAAGAAGCTATCATTGTTGATGCCACACCTTAAGCCTGCCCATTAAAATGGTCCAAAACAGACTGATAATGCACAAACAAAGTTTGAAGCCAGGCAAATTAGATTTCTTCCTGATTTAGAAAATCTAATGAGAAGATAAACTGATTTTAAAGTGACACCCAAGCATGAATATTAAATAAATGGTGTAGTAACCTTAACGAAATGTACCCTCCAAGACCAATTATGTTAGCATAGCATCATCAGTTCAGTCAGCAGTTTAAAAAAAAAAAATCATAAAAATTGGTAATAATCTGCCAACAAGAGTTTGTTCAGGGACAAATATATGGGTTTGTGGTCTCACCTGTTTGGCTGAAAGGAGATCTTGTCGTAGCCCGTCACCTCGCAGAGATCCCTCTCTAGCTGCTTGAAAAGTTTCTGGTAGCCCTCTGCCTGATCCAGAGGCACAAAGGGGTGGATGTTGGCAAACTCCCTCCAGGTGATGGGCTGAAAGAGGAAACAGAAGTTAAAACTCAACTTTCCACATCATGTTCAATTTCAAGTTATTTCAGGAAGGGGGTAGTTGCTCAGTTGTCATGGAGATTATTTAAATATGACTTAAAGCTAAAAAAACAAATAAGTGAAGCTAATGATAAGAAAGTAACTCACCATGAGCTCTGATGAGCTGTTGAGCTTCATGGTGCAGGAGCCCTGAAGGGAAAAGCATTTATTACCACAATACTCCAGCTTGAGAGTCATTAATTATTAGCATATCAAATTATTAACATTGGACTAACCAGTGGAATCATGCTGTGCACCAGAGAGATGTCCTTGTTCTCCAGGCGCTTCATGTACCGAACAATGTTGGTCTCCGAGTGGTAACTAAAGGAAAAGATTAACCAAACACAAAGTAGAAGTTTTAACTCATTTCTGTGTATTCTGGGACACAAACAGTCAATAAGTCACTCAATTTAAACCAAGTATAGACCTTATAAAAGGTTGGGCAAAATTGCTTAGTCAACAAAGTAAGCCTCAATGATCATGTCAAACAATGGAAAATGTATATTAGAAACTCTGATACCAGGACAGACTTTATGACACTAATAAAGATTAAATGTTCCATTTTTAAAAAATAAAGACAGATGTTGACTTTTTACAGCTTATTTTGCAAATATAGCAGAATCTGGTTAAGCAGGCTGTGAATAATGCCAGTTATAAATAGGAAAAAAATTATTTGTCACCAAATTTCCTGCATAAAACAACAATTTCAAAGTGCCACAGTGCAGTTTTAACACAATATTACTACACAAGACACTGTCATAAATAAACTGAGAACTGACCTATTGAAGACCTGGTGTGTAAGAAACTTGCTTGTCCTCTTGAAGGGACTTCCCATGATCCCCTTCACCCGCTCGCCCATCTTTTCTGCAATTAGCTCCTGCAAATGATGAAATTACAACAAAGAGATACACTACTTTCAGTCCATTATGAAAACGAAGGCAACAATGCTTTATGAGATAAATACTGAATTGAAAAAAATAAATAAATAATAGAAGCGCCAACATACAGCTGAAGATTCACAGCCAAAGACCCACAGCAAGTCATCCAAGTCCCTCTCAGTCACTGCCTCGTCCAATGAGACACCCAGCTGGTTGTTAAGAAGCAGGAATAGACATTTTAGAAAACTCTTCTCCACCAAAGTAACACAATCACAGAATACTGATTGCAATTGTTACCATCTCTTTAATATTTGTTGCTCTGCTAACCTTTTTAACCACTGGCATTAATTTTGCTGGAACAATTGTGCACATATTTGTTAATAAAGGACAGACAGAATGTGGCATAAAGGGAAATAGCAGGGAACCAAAAAGTATGCAATTATCATTATTCAATTTTATTTCCATTGTTTAAAGCTGTCTTTGTTGTCATTGCCCCTTTTAGGCTGACTTTCGAACAAACCCGCCTGATGCTCCACCTCTGTGCCTAAACCTGCCCGAACTACCAATGCAGTGTTTTCAGAGATCATGCTGATACTGACCACGGCCTCAGAGTAGACTCTCAGGTTTATCTGCCTCTGCACGGCTCTCTCCAAGATGTCTTTGGCAGCCACGCTGCAGTTTATTTTTAGTGTGTCAAAGAACATGTCGCTGTGCAGCCGGTGTCCTGCTCTCTTTAGACCTGAAACAAATTACAGGAATGAACTATTTAATCTGCGTCTCAGAGGGTGAAGCTAGAATATTTGCCAAAAAATGTTTTCTAACAATTTCCAATTTCATGGGTATTTTGTGTTTGAGGTCATCGTCTTGCTGTGTGACCCATTTCCTCTCAAGATTCAGATTTAGTCATATAATCTCAAATCATGATACTACCACCACTGTGTTTCAGAGACGGGATAAGGTTTTTGGGTTTATATGCAACAATTTTTCTTCTTCTAAACTAATAGAGTTCAATATTAGACTTTTTCTTTTGTTTTTATATCCTTTAGTACCCTAATTAGCATCAACTCTATTCTTTACTTGTACTATGACACACCTGTACAAACATTATTGTAGTTTTGATAGATACCGTCCATCACAGAAAACAGAGCATCTGCTCAACCAGTTGCCATCTTTTTTAATGAAAACCTTTGACTGCAAATTTACTTTTAAATCAGTTGCTAATCTGAGATGTTTATATTCAATTTTTACTCTAAAATGCTAAATATGCTAATAAACAATTCACTAACAGTTATATTTTTCCAACATCTGTACAAATAGGTTTTTTTTCATCTCCTTACAGGATTTAAGTAGAAATCCAATAATATCTTGAGTAGAAATGTAGAAAATGGAGCCACAACTGTCAAAATCTAACAATTAACAACAGGTCACTATATTATTTTTCTTTAATGAATACCTTTAAATTGGTCTTTGTAGGAGCTCAGACTGAATTTTACCTTCAGCAAGGATCAAAGCAGCATTGTGCGTCCTGTCGGCAATGTGTTTAAGCCCCTGGGGACCATGATACAGTGTGTACATGGCAGCCATGTTGGCCAGTAAAGCCTAGAGAGAATTAAAAATAAATAAACAAATAAATAAGGTGTGGTAAAATTAATACACTCTGTAGAACAACTACTGTAACTGGCTGACAGGCCAAGCCATCTTCATTATATAAACCCCACGAATAGATGCTGGAGTTTTCATATTTGACACAGACACACACTCACACACACCTGAGCAGTGCAAATGTTGCTGGTCGCCTTGTCTCTGCGGATGTGCTGCTCTCTGGTCTGAAGTGCAAGACGATACACTTCCTTACCGGCAGCATCCCTGAAATATCACGATCTTTTTTTACACACAGAATTTCTCAAGAAACATGTTGGGTTTCCTAAATGGAATTTCATTTTTTCTATAAAACAAAAATGACCCATTTTGATCCATGAATCTAATTTCTTTACCTGGTGACTCCAACCATTCTGCCTGGCATCATCCGGACAAGGTTGTCTTTCACTGCAAAGAAGGCAGCATGTGGACCACCATAGCAGAGGGGAACCCCAAACCTCTGGGAGCTCCCCAAAGTGATGTCCACACCAAATTCTCCAGGAGGACGTAGCACGCAAAGGGCCAGCAGGTCACTAGCACAGCAAGCCAGAGCCTGGATAGGAAGAGAGAAAGAAAATTTTTGTTTCATTGACTTTAGCTGGTAAGTGTGCAAACAGGGACTGAGCAGTGCAACCCTGGCCGCCTTTGAAATCCAATTAGACACTACAGGTGCAATCTCAGGTGATTGACATGTTACTGGTTCCAAATAAGTATGGATCACCAGTGTCACTACACCAGTTTGAAGTCAATTTTAATGTGGTTTCCCTAATTAGTCATCCTTTAAAATATTTACATTTCTAGAAGAGATAATGCTATGTATAAAAGCATGATGCTACGTAGCAGTGCTAATCCAGTTATTATACTATTACCATATAAAGCACCACATACTGCATCCCAAAACAACCAACTTACCTTTCTATTAACATTTTTTTTTTTTTTTATATATCACTTGGTGAACCAGTTCACTGGTGAAAAGATATTTTTATTTCTCATGTCTTTCTAATGTGACCATAGTTTTCACGGCAGTATATGTGTTAGAGAGAGGAACACAATCCTTTAATTTTCTAGCCCACCCTCTGGCTTTCCCATGTATAAATATTTTGCTCTGCCGCCGTGTGCAAACAGTCATTTCCTCAAAATAAATATTCAGCAGTGTCATCGGCAAACATGTTTATGTCAAGCTGCTGTGACAAGAGGCATTCATAGCTTTCAAGTGGATGGCATTTGGAGATGTGGACACTTTACTTTTAAAAATAAACAGATCAATCAAAATGTGTGCAAGACATACTTTAGAGCCCGTGTAGCTTAGAAAAGAAAATTATTTTCCTGTTTACATCTTGGTAACAACATCCAGAATTACCTAAAAAGTTCATCTGGCTTATTTCTCCTTTGCGTTTAAAGTTTTCTTACCCCTCCCTTGTGTGCTCGATCTACTAGAGCCGTGAAGTCCTCCACTCTGCCATCAGTGTCTGGGTACTGAAAAAGAACACCGCTCACATCTTTGCCGCTGAAGTCCATCTCATGAGGCAGCTTCAGGACTGTTTTCACTCCAATGTAGCTGCAAAGTAATAATGATGATGTGTAGTTGATGCATGAATGTAAGTATACAGATTAGGTTTTGTATTTACTGCTCATTCATGTAACTTCTCAAAGTGCTCATGTACAGATTGTGTGTTTGTAATACATACTTGGCCCTGGTTTGCACTACAGCAATGGTCTGGGGATGGCACCGTGGGTCAATGTAGAAGGTTCGTCTTTTGTTCTGTCTGCAAGCAAATAATGCAAATAATTGAGGAATCTATTACCCAAGCAAAACACAACACCTAGTTTCCTATAAACTGAAAATGCAAAAAAAGACCATTTTTTGCTTCTTAGCTTCTACCTGTGAGAAGTTACTTATGCACAAAGCTTTCACATCACATTCTGAGCATCAAAGATTGTTCTGTAACTTCCAGCATTTGTTTTTGTCAGTATTTGCAGCAATGTGCTAATTAATACCTGTAGCACAGCTGCATGGCCTCAGCAGCGGCAGTTCCCTCGTCAAGCAGGGAGGCGTTGGACACCGGCATGCCTGTGATGTCACAGATCATGGTTTGATAGTTGAGGAGAGATTCCAGGCGACCCTGAGAGACCTCAGGCTGGTAAGGCGTGTACTGAGTCACCCTGAGGACAAAAAACCCTACAATGAATCAACAGAACGAGATGGGACATGAGGACAATAGCCCAAAGTTGATGCTTTTCAAGGAAGCGGGATGGGACAGAGGAATGCATTGTATGTCTCCTCAGGTCCTGGGAGTTTAGAGAAAGCTTGGGAAGGGGTGTCTGATTAGGATTTGGCTGAAAGAAAATCTTTTTCAGCAGAAAGCTGGAGAGAAGCACATCAGTTTTCACATGAATCTTTTAGAATAAAGCCACAAGACGTCCAATTTAAAGGAGCGTTACTCAGCACCACAGAGATTAAACTTCAAATCAGTAACAAACTTTCAAGTAAACATGATTAGTAACATGATTAAATTCTGTAATAGCATCACAAGAATCCAACTCACACCACTTCTCAAATTTACACCTGAGCAGGTCTTTTTTCCAGACATCTGTGAGCACTCACCAGCCAGCGTTCTCCAAGAGGTTACGCTGAATGGGTGGTGGGACAGAGCAGTTGTAGTAACCCATGCCGATATAAGATCTCCAAACTTTGTTTTTTGACGCAATCTTCTGCAAGGCCTCCAGAACCTCATTCTCACCTAGAAGATCAAACAGTTTTAGTTTAACCAAACATCAAGTGGCAGATTTTTAAACTGAAATGTAGATCTGCAAAATTTACAATAAGTTTAGACAATTGGTCTCAAATGTTCTAATGAACGGCGCCACGTCTCTTATGTGAGACACCGACTGCTCAGGATGAAGACAATCAGTGAAGCTTGCAAGCAGTAAGGAGAATACATTTAGAGATGCAAAAATTTACCAGTTAAATCAACTGAATTATAGCCATTCATTTTCCAGATGATTATTAACTTGTGCTTATTTCTCTCCATCCAATAAGCCATTTTCTACAAGGAGCAAATCCAAATGGCTTGTTTCCTGATGTTTAGCCTCATTCCTGGCAATGTATGGCAACTCTGCCAGTGCACAACTAGCCTCTGAGATTCTTCTGGCCTTCCTGGCTGCCTAGCAACTCCAAGGAATGGACAATACCGCCCGCTTGTACCAAGTGGTCGGAAAATAAAGATACCCCTAGTCCTGGGTGCTGAGTGAGACGTTAGCCAGTGTACAAGTGGATATTTACAACTTATTCAAATAGAAAACAGGACACATTAAACTCTACTAAAGTATATACATGTGGCCAATTTGCCAAATCAATTTATTTTCTCTTTGCATTTTTTTTTTGTTTGTTTTTTTGAGTGAATGTGTTTGTTTCAGTAAGCAGTACTGCTTTCCCATGGTCCCAGAGTTCTGCAGGGCAGGAAAAAAAAAAAAGCCAGATTCAGAACCATCCAGGAGGTCTATTGTTAAAGAGAGAATCCCTCGTTGGCTTTGCAAACTGAAGCCCTTAAAAGCTGAACAAGCAGAAAAGTAGCACAGCCTCCAGTTTATTCCTTCAGCATGGCTTGTTGCATTATGAGTCAGAGGAGGGGCCAACACAAGGTCGGACCACAACCACCACCTCATGGAGAAAAATGCTAAAGTACCTGATCGGTAAATTCTTCTCACCAACTTCAGTGTTGAAACAAACTATGTCACATGATCAGTCTTTTAGGACTTTACAAAAACGTTTATACTTAGTATTTATTAAGATGATACAATTAAATTACACAAAATTTTCAAGAAAGTATCTGTATTAAATCTGCTACTTGAATTAATCAGTTAACACTCATTAACATGGGTGGATATAATTTTTTTTTTATAATGCTTCATGATTTTAACCTTGATTCTTGCAAATTTTCTTTACATCTAACAAATGATCAAGTCACCAACGCTTCATAAGATCAGTTCGCCATTAAAACTAAATAATTAGGATTTTTTTCTGCAAAAATAATTTAAAATGTTCTCATTTGTTGCGAGGGACAAAAAGAATAAACAATCTGTCCTCTGCATCAACGATGTCTTTGTCAAGCTTTTCTCCTTTCAAAATAAGAGTTACGTGATGGAATAACTTCGGTGCACTGTGTAGCGCTTTCCTACTTCCTGGTTCCTTAACCAATCATATGCGACTCCCCAAGTTGCCAAACCACAGCGCAGCGTTTGGTATTTGGCAAAAGAACCTGCAGTAATGATGTTTTGGCCAAGTAAATAGTGTGTTTGTCCTTATAAAATTACGATCTAATTTATTATGTAAGACTAAGGTAAAACAGCCGCTGTGTGGCACTTGCTGGTTAATGTGGTTAATGTTTACACAATTTTATGCAAAAGTAAATTAGCGTGTGAAATTAGCGCTAGCATTTAAAGCATAGCAACTTACTGTGTGTGAATCATCTTCACTCATCATCATCATGATATTTGCTGGTGCAATCGTCTCCGTCCTTTATAGACTGTATATAAAAGAGCCGTCCTCTCACTAACCGGCAAATCTAACTGACCTGATCACAACGAAGTTTTCATAAGTAACTAAATTAACATTGTTTATGTGATAAATGTGATCTGATAACGTAACTTAATCACGATGCAACAGAAATCTGTGCTACACCCCCATATTCAACCATCATGACTTAAACACGACTAAAGGTAGAAGATGTAAACTTTTATGGAGGATTTACAACCACGTTGCAGACGCTGTTCATTGTTAATAAAATGACCCTGAGCCTGGTTAATAAATAAACTGATTAAATAATTTGTTGATTAAATAAGTAATGATTAATTGAGGTGCACTGCATAGACTAAAACTTAATAATTGTGGTTATTAAAAGTAAGTGAAAGATATTTATTGAAAAAAACAGATTGTCTTAAATACTTTTACTTGCATTTATTTGATTGAATTGATCTTTGACTTGTGCACATCATTGTTGAGTGGGCAGAAATATTGTAGTCAAATGCAAAGAACACATTTGCATTTGAAAACATTATTTTTACATTCAGTCATCATATGGAAGTCATTCACTTCGTGCGTTTGGTTAATCGCTTTCATTTTATGCTGGGCTAATGATATCGGTTTATGTTTCATCTCGAAACTAAGCCGAAACAAATTCGTATAAACTGACTCAGATGCTGAAACATACACATTTTGAATTGTAGATAAATGCGGAAAGAAACGCACACATCTAGGCCAATCTCATGCAAAACACACTGAAGTCACCTTATTAGGAACCCCCTCGGCTGTGATGTAATGTGAACGCTGCAACCAGATTGAACTGGACTTGGGACCGGAGCTCAAGGCTAAACTTTACACTCCAGTTGCCATCCTATGAGCATCGGCTTCCCATCAGGACATTGGTGCCGCTCGCCGAGTTTCGCAAAAACAACTCCAAATATGTTCAAAGGAAGACTTAACAGGGGAGAGCGCTCCGCGGCACACAATAGAGGTGCAACCTACATTTCAGCCACTCGGCTTCATTCTGCGCCCACTAGATGAGGAGGATAACGGCTTCTCAGTGGGATTAAAACATTTTCTTATAAAAGCATGTTTTGAATCAGGTTTTGCAATATTTAACCATTTAACCTTAGACCAGAAAGCCTTAATACGAGTAGGCTACTTTTGTAATTATCACGATTTAATAGGTTATTTAAGTATGCATGACTATATTCAAATAGGACTTACAGATTGGATCATCCATCTTCAAACTCCGCTGAAGACGGATGGAGGCTGGAACTGTGTTTTCGATCATGTGGTCGATCGTCTGTGAACAAAAGCATCAAATAAACGCGCGCAAATCGTGTCAGTAAATCATAGTTATTTGCTTCGTTTAAGTGAAACGAACTTAATGTGATGGAAATTAAAGCAACCACGTTTTTCTAAGATGAGTGTAAAATTTACCTCGAGTCCCAGTAAATCCAGCATCTCTCTCTTCTCCCGCTCACCTGGACCAATGTGCCTCTCCGTAAAATCATCGTGTCTGGGTAATATTCTGTCTATCTGCCTGGAGGAGACGGCACTCGATGTCCTCAGACCCCGGGCTGCTGTTGTTAGGGACGCTGAGCTGCGTCGGATCCTGCACTGAAGTTTCCACACCGCGCGGCTCTTATCACTCAGATGCCTGCACGGTGCGCTGGGATTCACCGACTTGGCCAGGAGGACCCCCCAGGACTTGGCGCAGCTCTGCATCTTTTAATTCACCTTGCGAGACTAAGTCTGTTGAAACCAGCAAAGCCTTCTCGTCCCCCTCCACTCAGAGTAACGCGGTCCGTGTGGGTGATACTACCAACTCCTTCAAACTGCAGAGTTTATACAATAGCACGGTCGTACAAAAGCGGACCAATCGGCGCGGAGGTGCTGCGTGACGTAGTGACGAGCCCCGGTAAACCAGCTGCTGAACTTTCTCACGTGCCAAACTTCCACTAACCAAAAGGAGTAATGAACTGAGATGTATAATTCCAATGATGTTTCAGCTGCCTGTTTCAAAGTCCAAAGTGCAAATGGACATCAACCAACGGCATAGATGTACTCATAGATAGCGCATGAACTCAACACGGTCAAATAGCGTCCCAGAAATTAGACTTAGCCCATCTGCCAATGAAGTAAATGGTTGACCATTTCCCAACATAACATATACACTTTCATAAAATAGCCTGGGGCTGCCTCTCATTTTCTTTATAGGCTTTCTGATGGTCTTACTTTAGGCATTGGCTGCTTGTTCACTTGTTACTTCACAATTTCCATAGTAACACGTTTCTTTAAGTGACTGAATACTGACCTCTGAATTCATTAAAGCATTAAAAACACAGCTAATGCAGGAGACACATCTTTATCCATACAAAAACAACTTAGGAAAGTAACTATGTAGAACTGATATTAAGGCACCTTGTTGCTAGCAGCCTGTCACAAAGACACATTATTTGTTCCTATGTCAAAGATGTAAAACATGATCAAATAATGACTAGAGAAGTGAAGGATAAAGGAAGTGTCAGGTCTAAATTAAATGTAATTAGATGAAAAGTGATATCCTTAATAAAATAGGAGGGGAAATCCAGCAAAGACCTTGCAGATGACCTGAGATCCATCTTCTGTTAACTGAAGCTTCATCAGAAATGGTCTTCTTAAGGAATGGAAACGTGGAGAAAAAGCTAGATATGCCAAAAGCCACTAGAACTGGACTGAGAATCAGTGGCAATAGGTTTGATGGTGTGATGAATCCTCTCTAGAGCCCAGACCTTTAGGAAATTATGTTGCTCTGTCTTCACCATTGGTTAAAGGAAAGCTCTATGTAAAATGGTCATTTACTGGTTAATTTTGATGTGTAAATTCACTAACCATGATGCTTTTAGGATACTTGCATTTAGATCTAATTGAGGATAAAATTTCTATCATGTAGTGTAAATAATTTAACATCTTAGAAAAGCTGTGTTTTGCCATTGTGGAAAACAATGTGTAAATAGATAGAAAAAAGGATCAAAGGAGGACCAAAAGCAGTTTGTCACAAATGGATAACTCTTTGTTATCAAATGATGCTGAACATAGCTGGCAAGAAAAATACAAACAAAGGAGAAACAAAAGAATTGTTAGTTTGTTGTCATCCTCTCTCCTCTCTGTACTGCAACTTTAATTACAAAATGTATTTCATTAAACTGGAACTCGTATGTGGGGAAATCTCTTCAGAAATCTAAATTATCTTTTCCCATTGGCTATAATTGTAAAAGAGAACATTACACAATGCTGCCTGAGTCAGATTTTAATTATTTAGGACAAGAACAAAACATGTTTATGAGAAAAAGCAACAAGCGTAACAAGACACATGATCAAACTATTTGTACACGTTGTAACTAGTTTCCTGTTGAACCAGCCTAACCATGGCACATGTACTTGTTTTTGTGTTACAGGTCAGATCTGCTGTGCACATTGAAACAGCTACTATTTAACATTTACTCACCAGATTGCAAACTCAATTTAGATTCCGAAACAAATGCTAGAGGTTTACTGGTTTAACTAAAGGTATGGATGAAGTTTCATTGGTTTATGTTTCAAGGCTGGGAGGAGGAGACTTAGTGTGGCGGTTCTATCTAGGGGTTGGAGTGATCCAAGCTGACCTACTGAAGACTGAATGGATGGATAGATGGATGTGGAAGAAGGAATGAATGGTGGAATGGAAGGTGGGGAGAATAAGCCTTAAAATGAGAAGGCTCACCAGGTGATTGGAGGCGTTTAAAGGATATTTATAGACTGCTCCTCCCTGAGCCGCCACCTTACCATTGTGGAGGAGTTTGTGCGTCATCCTCTGACGATCCTAGTGGCCATGTTGTCGTGGTCTTCATGCCCCTGGTAGGGTCACCCATGGCAAACAGGTGTCTAAGGGAGGGACCAGAGGAAGTGCGGCTCAAAATCACTCCTATGATGATAAAAAAGCAAGGACCAGAGTTCCATTGCCCGGACGTGGGTCACTGGGGCCCCCCTCTGGAGCCAGGCCTGGAGTTGGGGCACGGAGGCGAGCGCTTGGTGGCCGGGCCTCTCCCCATGGAGCCCGGTCGGGCTCAGCCAGAAAGGATGACATGGGCCTCCCCTCCCGTGGGCTCACCACCTGCAGGAGGGGCAATAGGGGTCGGTGCAGTGTGAGCTGGGCGGCTTCCAGAGGCGGGGACCCTGGCGGTCTGATCCTCGGCTGCAAAAGCTAGCTCTAGGGACGTGGAATGTCACCTCTCTGGTGGGGAAGGAGACTGAGCTGGTGCGCAAGGTTGAGCGATTCCAGCTAGATATAGTTGGACTCACCTCCACGCATGGCTTGGGCTCTAGAATCACTGTCCTTGAGAGGGGCTGGACCCTCTTCCATTCTGGAGTTGCTCTCGGTGAGAGGTGCCGAGCGGGTGTGGGAATGCTCAATGCCCCCCGGCTTAGCGCCTGTACGTTGGGGTTTACCCCGGTGGGCGAAAGGGTAGCCTCGCTCCACCTTCAGGTGGGGGGACAGGTCCTGACTGTTGTTTGTGCTTATGCACCAAACAGCAGTTCAGAGTACCCACCTTTTTTGTAGTCTTTGGAGGGGGTGTTGGAGGGCACTCCTTCCGGGGACTCACTCGTTCTGCTGGGGGACTTCAATGCTTACGTGGGCAATGACAGCGAGACCTGGAGGGGCGTGATTGGGAGGAATGGCCCCCCTGATCTGAATCCGAGTGGTGTT
>JBAMHW010000012.1:8475126-8496679 GCA_037177495.1 Rhadinocentrus ornatus
CGTGATTGGGAGGAATGGCCCCCCTGATCTGAATCCGAGTGGTGTTTTGTTGCTGGACTTCTGTGCTCGTCGTGGATGGTCCATAACGAACACCTTGTTCAGGCATAAGAGTGTTCACATGTGCTGCCCTTTGTCACCGATTTTGTTCATAACACTTATGGACAGAATTTCTATGAGCTGGTGAATGTGGCCGATGAGAGGGAAGGTTTCCCTGCTTAGGCCGCAACCTGACTCCGGATAAGCGGCAGATAATGGATGGATGGATGGATGGATTTATAAACTGTTGTTGTATGACTGCAGTTTTGTATGTAATGATTGTTCGGTACTGCAGTGCAAATTACTGTGCAAGGTGACAATTAAGTATTATCTTTTCTTGTCTTATCTTATTATGCTTAATAAAAACCTTTATGTTACATATAAAATAAGCTTGAAGATGAACTAATAAACAAAACAAAAAAAAAGAATGTGAAATAACCACATGGAAACTATTTTTCTTATTTGCTAATGGAATAAAAAGAATAGGAAAAGACCAATTCAGTCCTGTGTTTGCTGCTACAGTAGCAGAAATATGGACTGACAAATACATGCTACTAATAAAAGAAGACTAAAGAAATAACCATTAGTTTTAGCAGCCTTTAATGGAACAATCGGTATCAAACTTCTGCAATCCGCGGCTCTGCTGTTCTTTCTGGTTTTGGGAGCGACATCAGTTTTAATGCACCCGTGTTTTTCTCTGCCATTTGCATTCTTATTTTCTTTTCTTGTAAATAAAGGACACCTGTCCTTAACATAGGTATGTGTAAGTTAGCTTACATAATTTTCTTACTTGTAATATTGGTGATCTCTGCTTGAATTCAAATGAAAAGATAATAAATGCAACTAAAGGAGGCATTGGAGCATTGCAAATAAATCCATACAGTTATTAATATTCACATTTATTATATTAAATCTTATTGGTGCTATTCTGTAAAGTTAAATCAATCTGTTTATAATTCACTAAAGTTACTGAAAGAAACAAAGAAACTAGACATACAAGTCTTTTTCTTCAGTGATTAATCTAAATCCTTGTCTTGGTTAAATGTTTGGTTTAGGCTTTGAAAATTTCACAAAACAGCACAAAATGTAGATATTCCTAAAATTTCTATTAGACATCTGCTTTTTGTCTAATAGAGAGTAAGCTACAGGACATTAAATTTACATTAACGCATTTTAAACAAAACCTGCAAATGCTCAAACTGAATGTTGCAACCAGGCAGTTTTTACTGTTTAAAAATAATAATGTGTTTAAGTGGTTAAATAAGGGATTTCAGCTCTAGTAGACAACATAAATGTCCATCTACAGGTACCTCTTTGTTTCTGTAGGGGGATGTGCCCTTGCAGTCACCACAATGGGCAATTACAACATGCTCCTGTTCACCCCCACCGTTGTTTTTACTCTGCTTGTTTGCTTCCTGAATCCCAACTGTATACACATTAGTTGCTTAGTATCCAAATGTTGTGGCAAACCTTCTGGCACCTGTTTACACAATAGAAAGAGTACTACCTGCATGAGCCTGTCAGTATCACGATTTCCAGTGCACCAATTAAACTGAAACACACGTCAGAGCTAGGCTACTTTGGTGCTATATTTAGCGACTTTTCAGACACATCGAGTGACTATATTTCAAAAAATATAATTTACAATATTAAAGTCTATGTCTATTATTTGATTCAGGCATCCACTAAAATCCAGTTAAATTTAAAAATTTTGCTTTTTGGGCCGAATATTGTGATTAAATTGTGATTAACTGAGATTAATGAATTACAAAGCCTGTATTTCATTGGATTTTTTAAAATCGAGTCCTTTCCCTATTTTGAAGTTGATAATATGGAGAAAAGGACCCTGTAACCAGTTAGATTTTGTATAACAGGATGTAACAATGAAGACAAAGAGAGATATTTCTTACATTTTATCTAAGGCAGAAGAACACAGATCAGGCTGAGACCGACCCAACAGCTTCCAAATTGGAGATGGCCACAAAAGTCATTATGGTCCAACTCAAGGATCCAGTCCACCGCCACCACCAGACAGTAAACCCATACTGATAGGGGGAGAAGCTATTGATCCCTCTACTACGTAAAGTGCCAAATACTGCACCTCAAAAGAACCAACTGGTAGACCCATTGAGAAGTACAAATATTTTAACTTGGTGAACCAGAGTACAAATGTAACTATGTTTTATTTTCAAGAGTGTAACACTAAAATAAAAAAATGCATTAAAATTAACTAGAAAAATAGTATCTTTTTTCTACCACAAGAAGAAAAACGATTTTTGTTCTGTATTTTGAAGCATTTAACCACTTTAGTTTAACCATGTACTGTAGATCCTAAAGCCCTCTATTAGTCTAACATGCCCATGTTGTCTAAATTGTAAAATATATGACTGAGAACTTTAGAGCAGCTACTGAATTGATGCTGAGATTGTTTCATCAAATACATTAGGCATTGTACAAGCTAAGTTGTTGGATGCCATAGTGATTTAAAACTTTGTATTATAGCATGAAATGCACTTCTACACTTTCCGATTGATCTTGGCCATGTCCTTACTTATGCTTCTTACTCAAGAGAATCACCTCAGTGTCTATGGACCTACAGGAACATGTCACACTAACATGCAGTTTGTCATCCAGAAGAAAGCTTTGTGTGACAGTTCTCCCTCTCCTCAGCTATATCCTCAGCTTCACCACACTTGGAGGTTGTCTGTGCTCTGACAGCCAATTCATGGCCCCAAATGGAGAAAATCAGCCACATACCTCCACCCAGTCCACTGGATGTGGTCTTCCTAAAGCTTTATGCAGGTATTTATGCTGGAGGGCGTCAGATTCTGCCTGGTCTGTTTTCTGAAAAACAACCCATTCAATCCTTTGAACTCTGCTGCTCTAAATGGCATATTTTATAGTATTTCATTATTCTTCATTTTATTCTATTAATATTACTAACTTCATTTAACAACAAAAATAAAGGGATTAAGTTCCTGTTGCACAAGCAGCATTTATCTCCAGCAACACTGATGGCTGTTAGCACAGATTTAGCTGAGTTGCTTGTGGCAAAACAATCAGGTTTTATTATGTTTTTTTCATCTAATTAGCAATCTTTTGAATGATTTATTACAACAGGACTGCATGGCAGTTTAAAACACTATGTAAAAATTCAAGCATCTCTCAAACTTAGAAAATTCAACTTAAAATTGAAGAATTTTCAAGCATATTTTGGTTTCAATCAGCCAGCTGGAAAAGTGGTGGGGGCATGTAATAAAGGACAAGTTTTCAGATGGGTACTTAATCCCATACCCTTTCCACTGCAGGGCCAGGTCTGATTTTAATGCAGTGCAGTCTGATTGCCTAAATATCAGACATTTTAGCTAATTATCAAATTTTTATAATGATATGTTATGTTGCGTATTATGAAAACAATTATTATTTGCTGTTTTTATTAAGGTCATTTGCTTTTCATAGTGCTGAACCACCTCTTCATCTTTATTTTTGAAAGTCTCAGCATCTATGGGATAAAATAAATCTGGGGTGCTCGTGGCTAGCATCAACAATCTCTTCTAAGAATTTTCTCCAACTTTTTATAAACATGATGCTGCAATCAAATACACATTTTATTCAAAATACTATATTTCTAAGTTGTAACATTTAATAGGTTGTCTTTTAAGTTGCATGTAGGAAATAATGTATAAAACATTGCATTTTGCTTTTACTTTGAATTAAATATGCAAACAGTGTGGTAGAAAAAGCTGTGCCATCTACAGGTCTGTGCTGCTTTTATCTCCAGCAACTTGGTTGCTGAAGCTCTTCAGAGTGTGACCTCTCTCACCAATCTCTTGTGAAAAATCACTGGCAGCGTTTACTGGCACATAGTGGATGTTCGTCTTTCTTTCAGCATGAAAAGACAAAGACCTAAAGTAAACCAGTGACTCGTGAAGAAAGACCCAGATATTTATTGTTTTAGGCTATAACAAAGCAACAAGGCCAGAGGCGGATGATGCATTTGTCAAGGTGGCAACAAAGTTATGACGCCCCCTGGTGGTAAAGAAAATAAATAAAATAAAATTTAAAAAGTCATCTTTTTTGCACCACATGAATCCAATGAATGTTTTATTTAATGTGCTGGAAACTGCACAGTCTTACTTAGCTGAATCCTTCTTCGTTTTGCAACTGAGTCTCTCTTGATTTTTTCCATAAATTGCCTGCAACAACGCCAAAAAACAACAAGAGTCCCAGGTTTCTGTTTGAAGTAAACTTCTTCCAGCAGTCTTCTGTTTTGCTGATGTCCACTGTGTAAATCTATGAGAGGAAAGCAAATGTGGTATTTGAATGTAAAAAAATTATGTCTTTTTGTTTAAAATACAGTAATACCAAAAATAAATAAAGGTGCTGTTATTTGAAAACTGAACTCTTCAGACTTTTAGCAGTGAGCATGCAGATTACGCCATGTGTCCTACCTGGTGTGCCAGGTGAAAGGCCACAGCTGTCAGTGCAGAGTAGTAAGGAAGAGTCTGTTCGACATTGATGCCGGCCACCACAAGCCCTGACATCATGGCCACTGTGAAACCACTCAGCCAAAGTTTGGTATGCTCCTGGAACTTGAGTGCAGTGGATTTGACACCTACCTTGATGTCATCCTCTTTATCCTGGTTATTAAAGAAGACAAGAGTCCAGACAGGATTAAACTGCCCTCTTCCCTCGAGAATTGCTGACAGTGGCAAAAGGTGTAAAATAAAACCTTTAGATTATAAATCATAAGGGGTTAAAGAGATAATTTGCATCTTGAAAAACTGTAATATAAACTGAAAGCTCATTATGTACGTTTTTGTCTTAATTACCTTTTTATCCACATCATTCATCAAAGCATGGAAACCACCCTCCACGGTTTAACCAGCTCAAACACAACACTACAGTTATGCTGTGTGATAATGAGCATTAAAGAAGTACATATTACATACTTTGTGAAAGACTGTCTAGGGAAAATGTACACGAATTTAACTCCAAGCTAAAAGAAATACAACAAAAAGAAACAATATTAGTATAGATTTGATTATATAAGTTTTTATCAATTTGATTTAATAGTAACTTACTGGCCTGAAAAGCAAATAAGAAGAGGTAACCATTACTCTGTCAGGGGTTTGATCATGGCTGGTAAGCAAAATTTTTTACTTCTACTTATTTTCACTTTCAGCAACTATGATCCAGATTTAATTAAAAAACAGTGAAATAATGTTCAAGTTGACACAAATTCTCCAGCAGGTAGTAATGCAATATTATGCCATTAAAGTAATACAATTATACGTTAATACAATTATGTTGAATTTGTAATACTTAAAATTGTTTAATCGAAAATGAGTTTATTCCATCTATTGACCGGTTTCTGTGCAATATCACAAAGGTGTGCACACGGCTTTTGGGCAGAAATACTGGACAGATGACAGGACAGTTCCCTTTACCAGCCATCTTAAGGGGTGGATGGAAACTGTTCAAAATTCCAAGGGGATCACAGTACTGTGTCGAGGGCAGAAGAAAAATTGGGATTTAGGCCAGAAACAGTGCAAACTGCAGTCTTGCAAGGCAGCAAAACCTCTGCAGTCCTTACTTTGGGTCCCAAAATGCCAAACTCTGATCCAGTAGGATCATCTATGGAAACTAAATTATACATATCCAAGGATTCACCTGCATGCAATTTATCATTTTAAAATCAATCCGTGACATTGTCAGTGATGTGTATCAGTTTGAAATGTGACAAGAACTGGCTGGACTGATTTCTCTGTTAGCTTGCATCGCTCCTTCTATTTCAATAAATCCGTCATCATTGACCACTTGAAATTGTGAACAGCATCAACCATATGAAACAGAGGAGATGTACAAGGCCTGCTACACCACCTGATGAGCATATATTGTATCATATATCATCGTCCACATCACTCCTGAGAAGTACAGTGGGAGGCACACAGACCAATCACAGGAACCCTTCACAGCAGACCAGCCGAGCAAAGCGCCCCAGTTAAAAGTGAGACCTGAAGAGAAAAAATGGAGGGAATTAAACTTTAGTTGTGCTGACAGAGAGAAATTTTTAACTCCAGATAGAAAATGCATAAGATTAATTTCTGCATGGTTCATACCCAACACAAGCTGTGGCCAATAAGTGATCCTTTTCATCAGCGGGTAGGTGATGACGAGACATAATGAAGAGGCACCTAGAGCTATGCTGTCAGGAGTGTATGAACACTTTTAATTAAATTAATAGTTACTGCTTATCAGAAACATTTAATTGTTTGCACTTTGTTCGAATAAACTCAAATCAAAGCTTGACAAATCTCCATATAGCATCCAGGAGTATGACCACAGCCTCTGCTTACCTGTAATAGTTGAGACACAAAAGAACCCCGAGTGCAAGAGCGAGCTGCCCACCCAGGAAAACAAGTGCCTGCATTCGGGAAATCTCTCCTGATGCAATGGGTCGCGAGGCCGTTCTTGCCACCTGCAAAGAAGACACAGGAGTATGTACTTCTTTATTTCATACAGCAATACTTTTAATCTTTTGTGGTAACGAAATGTATGTAATGTTGATTTTAGTTACATCATCTAGACATGTATTGACCTTAACACTGTACATTAAACCTTGCAGTTTTCATAGTATTTCACAACAAATATGGTTGCTTTAGAATGCATACCATATGCTCCTGCAAAGTCAGTGCAGAACAGGATATGAGAAACATAACACAAACACCACTCTTTAAATGGACTATGTTTTGCAACATGTCATCGGTAACATAAATGTGATCATCTATGGTTTGCTGATTTAACACCATAATCAGAATATAGCCATATTCAGTATAAAGGCAGTAGTTGGAATGGGGTTTTGCATGTTATCACATGTACAATTTGCTTACATAAAAAATAAATAAATAAATAAATAAAATCACTGAACAATACTTGTTTGTCAAAGTCTTTATCCCACATGTCGTTGATGGTGCAGCCGGCTCCCCTCATCAGTAGAGCACCTGTTCCAAATAGGGTGAGCATGCCCAGTTCTGGGAGGCATCCAGGCTCTGAAGCCAGAGCGATGCTCCATGTGCACGGCAGGTACAGCAGCCATGTCCCTGCAAGACAGATTCACTAATACAGTAATACAGGATAATTATATAGAATGTTTGTGTAAGGACAACAAAAAAAGAGGAAACAAAGAAAACGGTACTCAGCTAAGAAATCGTTCTACATAACAAAATATAATCAATGACAGGTTTGGCTTTCTGACTTCTAGTTGGAGATGTAAAAGTGAAGTCAAACATGGTTTTTACCTGACTTTTTACTCAAAACATTTTATGCAAAAGGATTGGCTCAACTAGGTAAAACCTAAGAGCCAAACAGGACTTAAAGATTGTTCAACCAAAAGAAATAGAATACAAAAGTTATATCTTTAACAGCTTTACAAGATCATTTTAGTCAACCCTGTCAAAAAAAAACAGGCACTGGTTAAACAGAGTGAAAATAGTGTTGAAATTTAGGCTGGCGTTGAGCTTGTTTGGTGACTAAACTCATATTGTTTAAGGGTAAACATGCTTAGTTTACTGTTTGATAGACTGGAAACGGTGGAACATCAGTACTAGATATCAAAATGAATACATTTTCTACATGACTTTTAAATAAAGTCACGAGACGGAAAGATGTGACTGAATAAATGTACAAACCAATAGGTTTGTCCAGCCTCATAAGTCGGAGGTATGGCTGGACATGGGCTGGTGCTGAGTTCACAATGGCAGCAGCTGATAGACTGAAAGACCTTCTTCCATTATGTGGTGTTAATCGTTGTCTTATAGATGGACGGACTGAACTCTGGTTACAACGGACACCTCTCGGAGCACTAGACGCAGAATGAAAACCATCAATACTCCTTGTTACATCGCTTTGGAGGAAGCCGTTTGACAGGGTGAACAGACACGGATGACAAGTTCCGTGGTGAATCGTCTTCAGGACGGTCGGAATAAGCCGGCTGGTCAGCTTGGCACAGAGCATCGCGTCACTTTTTGGTCAAACTAGCATTTTTTAATTAAGTTTTTTATATTGACCACGAATAAGTTAACCCTGGGAATAAAGAGGAAAATAATAACTTGTAATAAACACTATTCACCTCACACGAGAATGAGGTCGCTGCGGTAAAGCCTGCCCGGTGTTGTGGTACGTCCGTTTTCTTACTCCGGGTGAAACAACGTCAGTCAACGGATCGATAAGATTTTGTAGGCTTTGCATTTGTTAAGGATAAAGCTTCGCCACAATTGTGTAAACTGTGCTTTAACAACTTGTTGAGCTCCAGTTATAAGTTTGGTTATTGAGCCTAACAAAAAAATAAATAAATCATTAAAATGGCTTAATTTTGCCCTGCGATGGACTGGTTACCTGTCCAGGGTGTACCCTGCCTCTCACCTGAAACACTGCTGGGATAGGCTCCAGCTTACACCGCGACCCATAATAGTAATAAGCGGTACAGATAATAACTGACTGACTTAATTTTAAAATGTGAAACACGTGGTCTTTGACCAGGCATAAAGAATAAGGCGTGAAGTTTTAAAATGTTAATGACATTATATTTCAGCATTAAAATGAATGTTCAGATATAGTTTTTTGTTATATCCTAAAAGTACGTAAACATAGAAACATAAGCATTGCTTTTACAATTCATGCCAGGTGTGCTAAATATATAAACATCTAAAACATGAATGGCAGGGGTCCCTGAAGATCAGGCACCGAGCATGAAAGATATATATAAAAGCAATAGGCACTTAGAAACAATGGGTGGCAGTATAGTAACATTGTAAATGAAAACAAGCTGTTTTCCCCCGAAGAAGAAAGCCGAAGAAGCGGGGGGAGGAAGGAAGGCCAGTGGAAGTTGTTGCACTCGCGGGAAGAATGGCGGAAATGTGCAGTCTGTCCGTGTAAAGCACAGCAGCGAGTCAAAACATTTCCTCATACGCTTTGTCCCGTGTTTCTGTTCATGTGTGAGTATATAATTTATCTGCGCCAAAGTGTCAAATCTTATTTTTGTCAAATTAATAATCGTTTAAGATGTTTTACTCGTGTTTTCACTTAAGAGAGACGTTTCTCCCGTTGAACGTGCAGGACTGAAAGTTAGAAGGTTAAGTTGTTCCATGTGCTGAAAGTTAGATTTTTCTTGATACACTAATGGATTATTATCTACTTTTAGACTCCCCCATCAGTCAATGCTTGATATGGGAGGCACGTATACGGAGTAGAAACTATGTCGTAATGTCGTGTACCTTCAATTCCTCAGGTGTTTTCCACTTGTGTTTCTATATGAGCAGCGGTCGAATGAGGGGTGCAAGATGCAAAGCGGTATGCATTGTGCAAAAGTATTTTTTCTTTGTTTGTTTTTATGTAAGTATAATTGTCGATGTCCAGCTTAGTATTTAGCCTTATGTCTTCATACCTCCTCAGATTCAATGCAGTTTTCTGGCTCTGGACACATCAATGAAGTCAGCTACAAGACTGTCACTCAACAATCTCTGGACAAGTCTTTCCAGTGCAGCAAATGTACACTAATCTTCAAGTCCAAGGTGTACCTTTTTGAGCATCTTAACAAGGTGCATGGCTTAGATGTATCTGCTGCTCTTAGAAGTGCTGGTTTGAAATCTGCTGAGACGTACAAGAACAGCAGCAGAAGTTCAGGAAAACACATTAAATGTCAGCAATGTCACTTTAATGCTTGTAATCTGGAAGTTTTAAATGAACATAAGAAAGAGTGCAAGAAAAATGAAGATCTAACTCTGAGTGGAACATCAGTAGTTTCTGAACAACCGGAAATCAAAATAACTTTTACTTCAACAAACCAGCACAATGAAGCTGCAGAAGAAGAGGGGATGCCTTCGATTGTCTCTGTTGTGTCTCTCTCTGAAGCTCAATGCACGCTTAGCTCACCAAAAGATCTGAAAACATACAAGAGGCCATCACAAACCATCACCAAGTACTTTGCAGAAGAGTCTGGATCAAATGGGAAACCCAATGTAAAGTTCACGGATGAGACTGAAGGGACTCTAATTTTACAGGACTCCCCCTCAAGCTCCAGTCCCAACAATGATGGTGTATTTAAAGTCACTGCTACCCCCAAGATTGATATCAGAAGTGGATCTTTCACTTATTTGCAATATGAACACCTCATGGTTGCTGACCTAGAACCCAAGCCCAAAGAACAACTTGAAGAAATTGCTAAAAACCTTGCCAAGAGGACTAAGAATGAAAGTTCAGAAGGTCCTGCTAAAAAAGCTAAATCAGGAGATGAAAAGACAAAAGTTCTAGAAAGCATAAGCCCATCTAAACAACCTTCTAACAGCGCAGAGTTTTCATTTGAAGTAAGTGACGAAGAAGAGAAAAACGTTGAAAGAGCCCCGCGAAAACAAAGAACTTATTTCTGTAAGCACTGTGATTACAGCAATGTGAGCTTTAGTCAGGTGTCTTTTCATTATCAGAGCGACCACCCTTTCATCAGATGTAAAGCTGTCTACATTCACCACCCAAACGATAAGAGTGCAACATTTCGCTGCCTTGTGTGTCCGGTTGAGTTTCAAAGCGCAATTGACCTCAAGTGGCACTATGTGGAAAACCATCCAGAGGCCCCAGATGTATTTAAAATGAAATCTAGTGAGCTCAACTTGTTTTTTAAATGTTTTGAATGTCCATTCACCTCCACTGACTCAAAAGCTCTGAGACAGCATTACAAGACCCAGCATCCGGCTTTTGACATGGGAAATTCTTTAATGTTCTGGAAATATTCAGCAACTCAATGCCAGGTGGAATTACCTCAGCTGAAAACATGTGAAAAAACACCCAGTCCAGAAAGATCAAGGGAAAAAACACCCGAGAAAGCTAATTCCCCAATGAAGGAAGCCAAAAATACACCTTCGCCTCAACAACCCACCTCCAATGGATCAGACGTGGCCTTACATAAATGCATGAAATGTGAGTTTGCCCATAAATCAGTTGTAGTTATGCATGTTCACTATCAAAAAAACCATCCAGATGAAGCCATGACAATACCTAAAATCAAGCAGTTGACTCGTGTCACATCGCATTCAGCATCGCAACCGGCACCTGTAAAAGAAACTTCAGAGAAAGCAAAAGACAAACTTGGGCTTTCACAACAAAAGAAGGTGTCATTGCCAGCGTCTGAGTACAAACCAGAGGCTTCCAAGAATCATACAGCATCTCCAGGAATTAAAAAAGTAGAATGTGTGAAGGATGAAAACAAAACAAAGGCTCTGCCTATAAAATCCAAAAGGACAATATCTGCTGGAGTGGACCGTTTGTCATGTAGTTCACCAGAAAAACTGATGTACTGCCAGTTGTGTGATTACACAAGTACCAGCATTAAAAGTGTTGTTGGTCATCATTGTGCAAAGCATTCACTGATCGCATCAATAACTAAAGAAGAAATCATATCGTACAGTGCTAAGGTACGCAAAAAGAAGAATAAAGCTCGTCTTCAAACTGGTAAACGTGGGAAAGTACGGAGTGAAACAGAAGCTAAATGTGAAGAGGATGATGTTGCAAACGTCTCTGTGACAGGACATGTTGCTTATTTACATGCAGAAAAACTCTTCTACTGCCAGGAGTGCAACTTTGGAAATCAATCTGTGTTAGGCGTACTTAATCATCAGAACAAAGTACATAAACATATAAATTCAAGCAGTGACGTTGTTCTCGAATACACAGCTTTGATCCGTGATGGAATTGAAAAATCAAAATGTCCTGCAAATGGCTCCTCGTCCTCTGCTTGTTTACCTCTGCCTCTCATTAACGAAGGTGATGAAGCTAAGTTTTTCTGCCCTTTATGCAACTATAGAAATGGCAGTATTGCCGAAGTAATGCACCATTGCACTGGAAGACATCATGTTCTTGATGCTAAGGCCAGCATCCAAGAGTACACCTCTAAGGTTCTCAAACAGGTCGGGAAATCGCCGCTAAAAACAGTTGTGAACCAAGAAGTGAAGCTAGTGGAGATGGACAAGAAAAAAAGAAAGAAACTTGTCAAATCCTCCTTGGGTTCAGCTCCAGCACCATTAAGTGACTCAAAATCCCCGAAGATCCTGCAGTGCTATAAATGCCAATACAGCGCTAAATATATGTTTCTTTTAAAGAATCATTTGTGGAAATCCCACCAGTCAAATCGCTCAATCACGGATCTTTTAAGAACTTATTTTCGACAAGGGGTGATACAGTCGGGCTATCACTGCCAGTGGTGTGGTTTCAGTCATGAAGAAGCAGCAGCAGTCCTTAAACACCTCCAGGAGCAACACCCAGAACACAAATCAAGTTTAGAGTATGTAATAAGTCGGTTATATGTTGGTCTAGATGCATTGGTTCCTAAAAGGAAGAAAGCTAAAAAAAAGCCCACTCGTCATGACACCCAGAGATCAAGAAGAAATGAAGCAGGGATGCATCTGTGCAGTGCATGTTCTTATAAAAGTGTCTCAAAGTCGTGTCTTGAATTCCATTACCAAGCTGCTCATCCTGGGTTGAAAGAAGATGGCTTGGATCTCCTGAATGACAAGAGGGCGAGTGCACACAACCAGATGGATGACCTGAATGAAATGCCTGGCTTATTTGAATCCTTCCAGGTGCCTCTCGAAGATACTGAGGAAGTCATTTCATCTTCCCCAATCTTCAAGTGCTCTTCCTGCGCTGCAAATTTTAATACCGAACATGGTCTCAGCACTCACTGTGGGATGAGACACCCAAAGGTTGTAAATGCAGAAGAAGCACAGAAACAACAAACGCAAAACCAAACACGTTTGCACGTCTTCAAGTGTCCTTATTGCACCTACATCAATACCGCCTACCAGGGAGTTCTCACTCACTGCCAGATGAAGCATCCCGACCTGAACTCCAGGGTGGACAGCCTTCATGTGGATATTGCAACTCTACAAAATCAGGATGAATTCATGAAAAAAAAAGATACTGGTGGCACTTGGAGGTTTAGTGGATTCCTGTGTAAAACCTGCCCACAAATCTGTGCGACGTTGAATAAACTGGAAAAGCACAATGAACAGCACCTCAATGAGACCAAACCAAGCTCTCCAACAAGCGATCTAAATAAACCAGCTCCTAAAACCTCAGCTGTTAATACAGTAAAGAGAAGTAAGATCCTCAAGACTCAGCAATCTGCATCTAAGGCTTCGCTTTTATCTAAGAAAGCCTCAGTGAAATGTTTGCACTGTTCTCATAGCTGCAACACAAAAAAAGCTCTCAAGCAACACATGTACATTCAGCACAAGAATGCAGTCTCAAATGAGTTTGTATACAAGTGTGAGCTGTGTCCCAAATTCTACTTCACTAAAATACGAATTGGAAGACATTATTCGAAGGCACATGGAAAGAAGGCCTTCTTGAAATACTTTGTTTCTGTATACAAAAAGAAGGCTTATAAATCTTCATCTCAGAACCACCCATTAAAGCCGGAAAGTAATACAGCAGAAGTAAAAAAACTAGCTTACAGATGTCCAAGCTGTCCGTATGTGAATGCTAGTTACCATGGAACACTCACTCACTGCCAAATGAAACATCCCAACACTATAGTAAGAGCCGAGGCACTTGAAACGGGAGAAATACTTGTAGCCAACATGATTGGGTGTTCATTGGGAAGAAGTTCCAACGAAAGAGGTTACATGTGTAAAAAATGTCCACAAATTTACCCGTCATTGACAAGACTGAAAATCCACTGCGAGAGGGATCACAGGAAGAAAGCAGCTTCTAAGCTTCAAGCTAAGACTGAAACACAAAAGCAACCTGTGAACGTCTTGCAGCGCTCAGTATCGGAGGCTGGTTCTTTAGAAAAAAAGTCATCAGAAGTCAGCACCACAGAAACTGTCCCCAGTTCGTGCAATCCCAAGACAGCTCTGCCGAGCTCGGTGTCGGTAAAGAACAAAAAGATAATATACAAGTGCCAAAACTGTACTTACACAGCGTTCCTTCGAAAACACCTGCGTTGTCACTACAGAAATAACCACAAACTGGATGCACGTAGTACGTACAAGCTGATGGAGAAGTATAACATGCGGAAATGCAACTACCTGCCCCGGTGTGCCGTATCTGACAAAAGAGCGAAGGCCAAATGTAAGATCTGTCCAGACTTGATGTTTGACTCCTCTCAGTTGCTCATTGACCATTACAGGGCTCATCATCGCTTGGTTTGCAAATCAGACTTCATAGTAATATCACTTGGGTTGAAGTGGAAAACTACAGGGGTTTACAAATGTGCGCACTGTAAGACAGTAGTAAATGGAACTAAAATTCTTTGGCATCACCTGGAACGCCACAAATCAAGTATGGCAGAGAATAAAGAGAGAGAGGCACCTGCTGACAGTGCTGCATCACAACCTAAATCCACCCAAGTAAGTGTTGATGTACACTTGGTATTTTTCCATGTGATTGGGTTATCATTTCAATCTGATCTCTATTAATCCTTTTAAATTGCAGCTCATCAGACAGGATGAAATGCTCTCCCAGCAGAATGTAACATCAGTAGAGAACCTCGCTTTGCCACTGAGTCCTCATTTTTCCTCCTCAAAAGCCACTGATGTTGAGCCAGAGGTAGAAGATAAAGAAGAAAGATATGCTTGCAAACAGTGCAGGAGGACATTCATGTCTCTGAAAGGTCTGCGTGCACATGAGCGCAGCCATGCAGCCATGGCAGCCATCAAGAAGGACAATTTGGCCACTTCACAGTTGAGGTAAAGGTCCTTAGTTTAACCTCAGATCCGTCAGGGCTATTGGGATATGGAGATTTAATAAAATAGGTCTTATTTTGTTTTTGTTCCTCTCCAGTACAAATCTGTTTTGATTTTCCAGTTAAAGAGAAAACATAAAAAAAAAAATTATTTTAGGGTGAGCTTATTAAGCTGTACAGTGCCAATAAAAAAAGTGTATCTTTAACACAAGCTTTGTTCAGAAGTAACTAATTGTCCTTTTCTAATCAGAAACCACTTGTTGTTCAGCTACTTTTTATTGTGTCTTTTTAAATATATTTCCTCCATTATCTCACTAGCATCTACAAGTATGTCCTCCACAAATCTGGGATTCAGAAGCCTTTCCGATGTGGCTGCTGTGCTTATCGGACAAATCTTTTGGGCCTTTGGAGGAGTCACTTTATGAAAACACATAAAGGTCAGAATCCCGTTTATGATTTGGCTGTTCCTGTAATCCCAAGCCTTTACTACTTATTTTCTCTCAGGCATGGGGATTTCCAGATTTCCTTTTATGGTAATTAGACTGACTGTTTAATTCAAGTTACCAGTTCATGCTTTAAAGACAATTATAATTATATGATGTTTCTACAATAAAACTGCTCAATTCTGGGTTAGATGTGGCTTATGTTTAACTAACCAGTGTCTAGTTGAAGTGTTGCTCTTTGATAACCAACAAATGGTAAGACTGGGATGTTTTTGTGTTGTAAATACGAGCTGATGGGAATTTACCAGATTGTGCAGCCAGAGCAGTGATTAGATGACGAAACAGAACTGGCTTTAAGAGATTTCATGCTAACATGCTGTCCATGTTTATTCTGCTGCTGGATCAACAGATATTGTTCATAATGATGACGTTGAGGCAGACAACAAAGATGAGACCACTCAACGGCCCAGTAGTGAGCTTTCTGATACCTCAGAGAAAATAATTACTTTACCTGAACCTGATGAAGAACTTGAAGTGGCTGAACGTAAGTCCACCCGCTGATGTAGCATCTTACTTAATGTACTTTTTTTTTGCTGTAGTGGCCATAAAGTACTAACAGGTTGCGCCTCCTTGCACGCTGATAGAATCGCTGTACCTGGAGCCCCCTGATGTGCAGCGGCAGTTGAACCAGTACAGCTTGATGGCACTTACTTGCACCAAATCTAATGAGGCCGTGCAGGAAAATGGCCTGCTTCACTGTGAGATCTGCAATTTTAAAAGCGAACACCTGTCAAGTATCCGACGGCATTACCTCAGCCGCCACGGAAAGAAGATCCTCAGGTGTAAAGACTGCAACTTTTTCACTGGTTTACAGTAAGTTGCATCCACGAAGAGCATTCTCACTACACAAAAAAGACAGAAAAACATATAGCATATTAAATGCTAAGGGGAATTTCAATTTTCAAGTTAGGTCTCAGGTCCTGGAGATATGGAATCACCACTGGCGCCAAAATCTTATTGCACTTGCACGTGATTAAAGTAACACTCTTGCCAGAAAGTTACGAAATAACAATCCCACTGACTTCTGGAGAGAGGTCAAGGCCTTGAATAATAATAAAACCCGCATTCCATCTTACATTGAAGGCGTTAGTAGCCCAGAAAAAATCGCTGAGGTATGGCGCGAGCACTATTTTTACCTTTTTAACTGTTAAAAGTTACCCAGTTAGCATCAGTCAGGTAAATACTTCCCTCACTGCAGACTTCGTGGTTGGGTGGCAATGTTTAATGATGCTATTAACGCTTTGGATAGCATGTGGTATGGACTGCATTACTGCAGAACATTTAAAATACGCCAGCCGTAGGCTCAGACCGCTGCTGTCCATGTGCTGTACTGGGTTTCTGGTACATGGTGTTCTGCCTCATTCTATCATGTCTGTAATGTTAGTGCCTGTCCTGAAGGACAAAGCTTGTAGACTCAATAGTAAAGACACTTATCGACCTATTGCATTAGCCAGTATCTTGTTTAAAGTATTAGAGAGAATACTCTTGACAAAACTAGAACTGTTATTCTCACCACTGACATTTAGTTTAGTTTTAAATGAAAACACAGTACTGACCTGTGTATATATGCACTTAAAGAGATTGTACTTAATTACACAAGCCATAATTTGTTAGTATTTCTAAGTTTTATTGATGCAGCTAAGGCATTTGATAGAGTTAATCATGAAAATTTTTTTGGGAAATTACTAGATAGAGGTGTTCCTACATTTTTGGTTAGTTTTATCCTTTTGGTGTGCCCATCAAACATTCCAGGTCAAATGGGACAATGTTGTATCTTCTCCATTCTGTGTTAGCAATGGAGTTTGTCAAGGATTTTATTTAATGTTGATATGGATGAATAATCCTATCAGTTAAATGCACAAACACTGGATGTCTTGTGGGGAACACTGTTGTCAGTCATCTCGTGTTGCTCAATCCATGCAGTGCTGTTTTACAGCAAATGTTGAAGGTGTGTTCTCAGTATGGCATAGATTATAATATAGAATATAATGCTAAGAAAAGCCAAATAATGATAGTTAGAAGCGTTGGGGATGAGAAAAAAAAACTTTCCTGTATTTTATCTGTCTGACAGTTATCTGTGTGGGAGGAAATTAAGTACTTAGGTCGTGTCATTTCTAAAGACTGGAGGGATGACAGACATCCATCGACAGCACTGAAAAATTTATGCTCGAGCTAACATGCTGATAAGGAAATTTTCTATGTGCTCTGATTCTGTGAAGTGCTCCCTGTTCAGAACCGTTTTATACTGGTCAGCTATGGTCAAACTACAGAAAAATGAGTATGCAGAGGCTCAAGGTCGCCTACAATGATGCATTGAGGTTGCTATGTGAGTGAGTATGAGTGCCAGGCAGTTGTTTGTGGCCACAAGGGTGCCAACTATTGAGGTACTCTTAAGGCAGCTTATGTTTATGTATCTAACTTCTAACCTGAGACAGCTTTGTTCTAACAGTTTGTATGCTTTTTAATGTGCACTAATCTTGTTTATTTCTTTTTTTTTAACTATTTATTCTGTATGTTGTTTGTATGTTGGTTTGTTTTATTGACACGTGTTTTAGCTGCCAGTTGAGCAGTGCATTAATGTGTCTAAATCATATGTAGGAATATAACAGAGTTCATACTTATATCTCTAAGTTGTCATTGAAAACTGCAACAATTGTTTGCACTTTTTGCATTTTCACTTGTCTTTAAAAGGAAAACCTTGGACGTCCACATGGAGACCGGCCACTCCACCTGCCAGTCTGAACCTACGCATCAGAAGGATCTCCGCTGCCCCTTTTGCCTTTACCAGACCAAGAACAAAAACAACATGATTGATCACATCGTGTTACATCGCGGTGCGTCAGATGCTCGACAGGATTCACTGTCCCACCTGCTAATAACCCTTATCCATCATCTTATCATGGCTTTGTGCTTCTTCTCCTTTCAGAGGAACGTGTCGTGCCAATAGAGGTGCGTCGGCCAAAACTGTCACGTTACCTACAAGGTATTGTCTTCCGCTGTCACCAATGCACCTTTTCGAGTGGTAATGCTGAAAACCTGCGTTTGCACATGAGGCGGCATGATGACATCAAGCCTTACAAGTGTCGGCTGTGTTACTTTGACTGCACTCTGCTGAGCAACCTGGAAGCACACCTGAGTGATAAGCATCAGGTAAAGGTTTTTTTTTTGGCCTCTCAAGACTTCTATGCATGACTGGAATCCATTCAGTTCTCTGGAAACATTCATTTATCCTCTTTGAATGTAGAGAGGAGTTTTGGACAGCTTATTTTTAGTGATGCAAAGGCATCAATGGCTCCAAGTTTCAAACTCTTTAAATGTGATTTTAGTAGTAGAACTTGGGTCTTCGTTAAATTTATTCAGTTTTTAGATAAACAATGATACAATATGTTTTTAATTCCAAAAATCTAATGCAACATCCTGCTTATGGTATTACTTTTGCCCTCCAACACTGGTTTGTCAAGGTAAGAATTGATGTTGTATCTGTTATAACTCATTATTTCCTTTGCGATGGGGGATTACATCCAGGGAAATAAATATAGAGCCATCAGTCATCATTTAGAAAATCCTGACATGCTTGCTGGACCATGTTTAAGTAGAAATCATCCCTGAGATCTTAACGCTTGAGTCTAATATCCTTCTTTTCTTTTGTGCAGGTTTTGAGGAATCATGAGCTCGTGGGTCAGGTGTCCCTGGATAAACTCGAAGCAAGGACAGATATTTCAGAAAAGCATGACAAACCCAATAATTACAGTGAAGATGCAGAAAGCGAGGAATATTTTACAGATTGCGATGACATTCCACAAACTAAAAACTTGGTAGAGAATGACACCAAAGAGAAAATGTCTACTCAGGCACATAAGACGGTTGAACAGGATAAAAATGAAGAAAACCCAACCAAACATTCCATTTTAGATATTCAGTATGACCATGCACATCCAAACACTACTGTTCAAAATGAGCACAAGAAGGACCCTCTATCACAAGTAGGGATTGCAGCTTTACATCAAACTGCAAGAGCGCAAAATGTTGCAGAAGCTAATAATGCAGAAGCCCAATATGTGGATTGCAGTGGTCCACAGAAGGAGGAGCAGAAGAATAAGAGCCAAGATGAACATAAGGAGAATGCAGCAGATGAAAATGCTCAGGATCACAAGCAGCATCTAAAGATTCCTCATCATAGAATACTGGACATTGAGGCAAAGGTCGAAGACGACATCCTGGACCATATCTTACAGTTGGATGGGGGTGGCAGCATGTACAAAATCCATAAGACGGCAGATCAGATGAGGACAGGCAAAGAGGAGCAAAACACCGAGGCTCAGGCCATTGATTTGTCACTACATAAGAAAGACAACATCCCCTCGGACCAAATTCCCAAAAATCAAATAGACACAAACTCCATCTCAGCTTTATCAAAGGCAAATAATGCACAGAGAAATAGCCCCAAGGCTCAAGGGTGTTTCACAGTAGAAAGGCATTTGCTGACTTTATCACCCAGTTATGTACGGCTTAAGTTAAGCCATCAGGACAGTTTGGGTGCCTTGTTTGCAATTTCCAAACAGGAACAAAAACTAAATCCAAAAAACTGCAAGGAAGCTCCTGAGCCTTGTGGACAGATGTCATTGCTTGAGAATAAATACCTGAACCGTCTTGATAATTGGGCCCTGGAGGAAGAGGAGACTGATCATCTGGAGCAGAAGCAGGACAGAGAAGATGACATGAACGCAGAGACCTCTTGCAAGGACCAGGATGCTCTACATGTCAACAAAGGTAAAAATAAGTTATAGTTTTTTAGAACAGAAAGAGTTTGAAGGGAGGATTAGCATCAAAAGGGTGCCAGATTAGCTGTATTGCTGTGTTCAAGGAATACAATCACACCTGAGCTGACCAGGATCCAGTTAGAAGTGGGAAAACCAGTAGAAGTTCCTTGTTTGTCCTGCTTATCAGGCAGTTGTTGGCAATAAAAGCTGATTACTACTGATTTATTGTGTTAATACTCAACTATGGCATAACCACTTTCTTCCCAATACACAATGTCCATCATGTGTTAATAATACGTGTGTGACTGGTTTAATGAATAACAAACATCAACAGACGTGGGCAGCCAGGGCTAGTGAGATTCCCCCAACGTTTTGAATCAGAATTCCAACTTTGGTGGTTTTCCACTTGATTTTTCTTCTACTGGGAACTGAAAGTTCAAATCAAACTTAAGTGAACAAGTGCAACAAATAATTATAAGACTCAAAAACTGGAAGTTAATTGCATTTTATGTTATTTGAAGAAAAAAAAGGGTACAGTTGTTTTGTCTTGATGAAGTCAGTGAACAGTTTATAATGTCATAGAGTAAAACAGGAAGAGGAGCTAGTATAGTGATTAATCTGTAAATTTATGCCTTCTTCCTGGTGATGGCGCAGACAAGGAAGCTCTATGATTGTGGCTTGTCAACACTGGTGTATTATGGCCTTTAAGGGAAATAATTAATGAGTATGTGGTAAGGCGGTAAGGAATTTATGGGAAATGTTTACTGAAATTAAAGACACTTTTTTCATGTTTTGTGCTAAATAAGATTAATGCTTCACTTTAAGGTTGAACACATTTATGTTGACGTTTTAATTAGGCAGCAAAATTGATGCCTGTCCTTTGTTTTGTAGTTACTAAAATGCAAAGGCTATCACTTTATCCAGAACGCTATATGTTTTGGGAGGTTCGAACCTGGAGGCGGTGGCCTTTCTGTGTGGAGTTTGCATGTTCTCCCCGTGTATGTGTGGGTTCTCTCCGGGTTCTCTCTAAATTCTTTCTAGGAGTGAGTGTGTGTGAATGGTTGTTTGTTCCTATCTGTATTGGCCCTGCGATGGACTGGTGACCTGTCCAGGGTGTATGAATGAATGAATGAATGGAAAAATAAAAATATTCTGGGCTTTAAATGAAGACTTTATTAATGCTGATTACAATAATAGTTAACACATATTAAATAGAATAAATATAGTGTATACAAATGAAGGTTAGAGATAGTCTTCACTGGATTATAGAAGAATTAATCGGCTTTAACCGTATTTATATAAAAGAACGTTATTATGTCTAAAGATCGGATCAGATTGGATTAATAATTTCATGTTCAACTAATAATGTGGCTGGTTAGCTCAATTGGTAGAACATCAGTCTCCCATGTGAGAGACCAGGGTTTGAATTCCCCAGGGGAAAAACATTAACACCTTCCAGTTGGGTCCTTAGGCAAGACCCTTAACGCTACTGCCTAACCATTGTAAGTCGCTTTGGA
>JBAMHW010000012.1:8496779-8521581 GCA_037177495.1 Rhadinocentrus ornatus
ACCCTTAACGCTACTGCCTAACCATTGTAAGTCGCTTTGGATAAAAGCGTCAGCTAAATGACTGTAATGTAATGTAACAAACTCCAATCACCCGAAAGCTGTAAATCCCAAATACCTCCCAGTGACCCCTTTGTATAAAATCTGATTTGAAGTGTTGTTCCTTTTTTCTGTAAAAATCTGCTTTTTATAAACTAGATGGAAAACCTGAAGACATCCTTTGATCATTTAATAAGATTGTTTAATCTTGTAAACATCTTGAATATATTTCCTTACAATTTAATTGATGAGTTCCCCATTTCTAGTTGATATTGTGCTAACCCTTAACAAATTTAGGAGACATTTTGTTTGCACGACTTCAACATTATAATAAAGATCTTAAAGCAATAGTAAAGTTTTGTAACATCGTGTAATCTTGTTTTACAGATGTGCAAATGACCATAGATGAAGCTGCTGAAGACCTGCATGAGGAAAACCGGTTCACTTGTGATTTTTGTGGCCGAAACTTCACAAACATCCATGAACTGAATCGCCACGTCTTGCGTCATGGAATGTGACATTTTCCTTTATGATGTGGATGGTTGCGGCAGCTTCCATTGTTATGTGGAAAGTTATATTTTGTGTTGAGGAGCTGCCTACTTTCTTTCTCACTTACCTCCTTTTTGCTAAAAAAAACAAGTTTCTAATAAATCTTTTGTTATATTTTGTAGATTTTAAACCTTTTGTAATGGAAGCTTTTATGGAACACTTGTTATACACCGGACTACATATGATTGCATCAAGAAATTAAACTTGACAGCAAGATGATGATTGTATCAGTTTGTAGTAAAATCACATTTAGTTTAGTCTTATTAAATACATTTATATACTTTTTTCTTTCCCATATCCAAACAGTTAATCCATTAACTTTCGAAAAATGGGTAATATGAGGTTATTGATTTAAAAAGAAAAAACTGCTTACGATTTTTTTCTGCTGCATTGTTGCATTAAAAATCTGTTGAAGGTCAGTACCAGACTGTATAAAATGTTTGTGCTTCCTTCAGTTCAGTTCTGCGTTTAAACTTATCTTCATGTTTACATCTGAAGGCTGTAATAATGGAGGTTAATTCTGTTTATTCGTTTTCTATTTGGTATATGTTTTAGCATTTTACATTTTGGTATCATTTCGGGTATTTTTTTTTTGGGGGGGGGGGTAAAAGCCTGATGGCAGCATCCACAGTTAATTATGTATTCAAGGTGGTTTTAAAGCATTCAGGTGTCTGTAATAAAGTACACAATCATTTATATTTTTACAAGTCTCCCTGTTCGTTGCCTTTGCTTAAGCAACACTGTGAATGTAAATGGTTATTTTTTTATTATGAACTACTGTAAATTAATTACAACAGGAATATGTAAAAACATCAGCTTTTGTTGTTAAACATTTAAGTTTTCTTCTAACGCATCTACCTTTTTCCTTAAGAAATTACGCACGCCGAAAAATTACCACTAAATACTGTTTCTAAAAAAGTATTGTAAGATAACTTGAACCTTTCTTCGCGCTTTAATAAAGGAAAATTTCAAACATGAGTTTGTCGGGCAAGTACAGCAATAAATAAATAAATAATAGATTTTTATCGCGTATAATCACACTTTGCGAAAGATGCATGCCACGATTTTCTGTTGACCTGTTCTCGAGGCTGAAGCACAAAATTACGAGCCGGTGAGGATTTCCTGAAGGCAGCAGTTTGTAATGTGGTTGATTACGACACATTCTTGTCATCCAAGTGTAAGAGCACCCCGCTTCCTGGTGCGGACTCATAATAATGAATATCTGAGGGCGAGAAGGTAAAAGTGATCGACTCCTTTGTGTTTGACCTGCTGTTCTGGTGTCACTGCTCTGCGGAATTACTGTAAGTAAAGTCGATGTTAGTGATTCTGTTTGGACGAAAATCCCTAAAAGTGGGGATGCTCATTCATATTTGTTAGTAACCGATCAGATCGATACTTTGTGGAAGACTTTATTTTAGATAATATGATTTGCATTGGAACACATGTTTTATAATCAAAATGTTTCCTTATGGGATAGTGGTTGTGCTGGAATGAGTTCATGCAGGAGGCGGACTGTCTTTGAACATGTACCTAAACTGGTTTCTTCTTCCTTGAGCAACTACTGTTTTTTTTTCTTTTTGCCCGTTTCCTGATAATTCAGAATAAGAAGATGATATATATCATATAAACTTTTATTTGTGTTAATTTGTTTGTGGAAACTCTCCACAGGAACAACTTTCAACCGACTTCTTTATATTTCCATTGATGGGTAGCTTGTTCATGCAGTAATTTATTTATTTTTCTAAATCTAAAAATTAACAAAAAAGTTTTCAAATTATACAAATTCTGTTAAAAAAAAAAAGAAGAAAAAAACAAGACAGTAAAACAGTACGAAAACATTAAGTAGTGATATATAATAAGTCATTTATAATATATATGCTAAATAATTATGAGGAAAAAACATGACAAAAATGTAAAAACATAAAAACGTTATTAACGTCTACATTTCTATAAATATTTCTTTAAACTCTGCAATAGATCTGTTGTTGAATGTGACTGAGTTGTTTTTTTTAAAACTTTTTATTCTTAATTTTTATTTGATTAGTACTTTATTAGAAGTCAAAAAAATATTTACACTGAATTTATAAGCTGAAAGTTAGGTTAATCATTTTTGTTTGGGTTTGTTTGGGAGTAGATTGCTTGCTACAATTTCCAAGAAGCCAGCATGTAATTTATAATAACTAAAATGGAGGAAGTTTATTTTCAGTTACTGAAATTTGCAGTAATAACATTAGTAATATGATATTAAGGTATGATTTTCCAGGCAATGCAGACCTATAGGCATGCTGTATGTATAAGATTTAATTTGTTTAAAAGTGATCTGCATTGTAGGATTCAAGAGCCTTTATGTGTTACATGCAAATTTTAAGTACACAAATCAAATAAAATAAAACTTTATTTATAAAGCACTTTTCATACAAAAGCAGCGCAAATTGCAGCACATAAAACATATTCTGAATATATATAAAACTTTTAAACACTTAGGTATAAAACATCAGCGTTCAATAACGAAAACCTGATCATACTCTTTCTCACATCACACTCACACCTACACACCTAGTTTATGTCTCTTTAACTGAAACATCAATACAAAAACACAACTGGAGATAAACATCTGGCTTTATGTTGAATTGAGGAAACAATATCTTGGGGATCTGTCCACACCAGGAGCTGCCTCACAAAGAACCACAGAGGGTGTCACCACTGGAAACCACCCAGATCAATGTAGGTTGGGGCCTACACCACAGCCAAGGCTGCAGTGCAGAGTCCCCCAACTTTTCCGAGCAGGGTGATCTCCACAGCAACGACCTGTAGACCGAGTAGACATGGCCCCCAATGTGGAGGATCCCTATGAGGAAAACAGTATTAAAAATATACTAAATAAAACAAAGTATATAAATGAATTAAATAAAGTTTGGCTTTAAGCCAAGCTAAAAAGGTTTTGAGCCCTTTTTTAACAACATGGACAGTCTCTGCAACTCTGAGGTTCTCTCGTAGGCTGTTCTACAGAGGAGGACTGTAATAGTAGAACGCGGTCCCGCCATTAGCATTAATTCTAACTTTAGGAACGACTAAAAGGCTGGTACCAGAAAACCTCAGGGTCTGCAAAGGGTTCATAATTGTTGGGAGGGTTCAGAAGCAGGTCAGATAAATAAGAAGGCCCAAGACCATTAAGACATTTATTAAAAACTAAAAGAACCTTAAGATCAATTACTAGCAGGAACATTGAGACTGTCCTGCTTTGTGCGAGTGAAATGTATAATAGAAAATCAATAATAAAAAAAACAAGATAAAAGAATCTAATAAAACAATTATAGTATGATACCATGCAGCCAGGTACCGTGGGATAACTTAATAGAATGGATTAAGTGTGGTGATGTAAAAAGTTAGTGAATTACTTCTGATGTGTTTGTGGACTGAAGAGTATGTGTTTGTATTTGTGTGTTAACAGAGGAGACACTATATTCATTTGGAGGAATGTCAGCTGTGAACAAATCAGCAGAGGAGGGAGGCTCCTTCTCATCGAAGGTCATCGGCTTTGTGTTTATCATCCTATTGCTGGACCTACTGGGATTTACTTTGATTCTACCTTTGCTGCCCTCCATTTTAGAACATTATGCACAAACAGAGGTTAGAGGACTTGTTTCTGGATTTTATTTTATTATTAAACTGCTCTACTGTTATATACTTATCATCAGACTGGTTCTGAGAGATAAGTGTGAAACAAAAAATTCTGTAGAAAAGAAGCCATTTTCAGTGGGATTCCCTGAACACGATGCTCAGACTGCAGTGTCCTTGTACAAAGGGGGTTCTGTATGAAGAATCTCTTCCATAAAAACCATAACCAGCTCATGAGTGATTAGATTAGTTGCTAGGGGCTCAGCATGCTGACTCATGCTGACCTGCCCTCTACTTGTGTGTCTGTAGCCTCTGTGTAATGTTTTTGTGTTTCTTTCTTTTTTGGAACAGGATGTAATTTATCAGTCTCTGCAGAGTGTTGTGGACTGGTTTAGGGAGGCCGTTGGAATTCCTCTAGAAAAAAAATACAACATTGTCCTTTTTGGAGGTTTGTTGGATTGATCTTACAACAAATGCAGCAGACATGGAAACCTTATGAAATTTGCAGGGGTAATTTCAAGTTTAATTCTTCCTTAATTTGCCTTTCAGGTCTTATTGGGTCACTGTTTTCTTTCCTGCAGTTTCTGTCGTCGCCTGTAACAGGGGCTCTGTCTGACCGATATGGCAGACGACCCCTGCTCATTCTTACCACAGTGAGTACAACCGTACAACATAAACCTTAATTTTGCTAAATGTTTTGATAAGAAATTTCCTTGTTTTTCAACAAAGTAGTTAACTTATGAGTGATATTCTTCTTTCTGCCACCAGCGCAGAGTCATTCAGATCTAATTGGGTGCCTTGTGTTTCAGTTAGGGTTGATGTCATCCTATGGGGTCTGGGCTGTTTCCCGGAGCTTCAGCATGTTCCTTTTGTTTCGGGTAATTGGGGGCATTTGTAAGGGCAACGTCAGCCTGTGCACTGCCATCGTAGCTGATCTGCCTTGTCCAAAAGCACGGAACAGAGGAATGGTAAGCAGAGATTTCCGTTTTTTTTCTGTCCTAAATGTAATTTACCAAGTCAATAATATTTTCTAATATCTGTTATATAATTATTGAGATTGTTTACTTTCATAGTATACAGTTTATACCTTTGTTGTTGTAAGTCAGACTTTTATCTAAATGTGTCAAAAAGTATAATCTGACCTTATTGTAACCAGGCAATGATTGGCGTTGCATTCTCTTTGGGGTTCACTGTTGGACCTCTGATGGGTGCCTACTTGGCCATCAGCTCCAGAACAACAGGAAATGTCATCAATGAAACTCCAGCTCTGCTCGCCTTGGCCTTCAGCATGGCCGATCTGCTATTCATTTGGCTGATGCTGCCAGAGACATTAACAAAGGATGTAAAGGTTAGTTTATTAAAACACTTCGTCTGTGCCAAATACAAACACAGAGGCACATGTGTGAGGATTACAAAGTTTACCTACTCAGAGGCAGTTTTTCTACAAGTGTTTGTGATTTAATTAGTGGCAGAGTAGATATTAAGCTCTCTAACTTTAAGTACACGTGCAACTGAAATTGCTAGTTCAGTGCTTTTAGATAGTCTGCTAAATTTACTCACATTATTACAAATGAAAGTAATCACATTGCAAAATGGCCCAAATCAAAGTTACCTCATCAGTCTAAGTCTATTAGCTTAACATTAAGTCCAAAAACAAAAACAAACAATAAACTATATATGTTACTTACTAGGAAGTTGCTAGATGGTGCTGAGAAAGCACACAAGCCAACCCCCCATGAAACAACGGTGAAGCCAAGCTAACTCTTTTTTCATGTTTCCTGCATTTCTAAGCTCATGTAACAGGCTAAAGACCACAGTGGACAATAACACTAAGGAGGACATCAGGCAAAACACACTGCACTGCACACTGAAATTAAAAACTCAACACAGACGTCTCTTTGAGTGTTGAAGACTCACTTAAAAGTTATCAGAAGCTTACACTGTAGGGTTAAAATATGTTCAAACTGAGTCAGAGGGTATATTATACATATTTACTGTTTTAAAATATGTCCTCAGATAGCAAACATGTTTGGCCCAAATATGGCCCACATCTGCAGTTTTGTTTGGCCCTTATTTGGCTTTGACTTGCTGAGTTGACTCAACATGAGTGTGGCTGCCAAAAATCAGCTGCATGACCACTTGCTGTAGTCTATGTCCGGGCTTGCTCTTCATATTTGGATAGTTTTTGGCATACACAACACTTTCTGTAATCTACATCCAAGTCAAAATCTGACATCTGGACCACACGTGGTCCACACCACACTTGTCAATGCTGTAAAAAATACTTTTAGATTTTTAAAATCATAAATTCATCAAAAAGATCCATGTTTGGGTCCAATTTGTTTGAGTAGTTGATGCGCTGATGCCAAAAATATTGGAGACTGTTAAATATGTATTATTATTCAGACATCTCCATAATCTGTGATACATCTTGAAGATTTAGAGGAAAGAATAAGTTAATCATTTTTGTGCACAAAACCTTTCAAACACATCATAATTTATTCGAACAAGTGTGCAAGGACAGGATTTTCGTTTAAGGAAATGTTTGATTCTTGTAGCCGATGAGTCATTCAGGCTGAAATGTGTTAACTCTGCTTAAAAAAAAGGAAAAACTGTATAAACTCAATGAGAACACGATCAAGTGATTGCAAATTATTATCTTTTTGTTTAATTCCAGGCTTCATCTTCAGAGTGTGGGGGTTCATGGGACCTCCTCAACCCGCTTTCTTTGTTCCATTTTTCAGCTGTTACTAGGACAAAAGATCCACCTTCAAAAGAAAGTAAGTACTAGATTTCTATGTAAGGCAGAGGATCTTACCTTATTTAACCCATCTATAAAATGTGAGTGAACTTGATTAAATTTATTGGAGGTGGGACTGTGTTTTTATAGGAATGCAGAAGGTCCAAGTATTAGGTCTGGTTTATTTCTGTTACCTCTTCCTGTTCTCTGGTCTGGAGTTTACTTTGAGTTTTCTGACTCATCAGCGCTTCCAGTTTACAAGGTATGAACTCAAAGCTAAAAAAAGCTAACTTTTATCAGTCATAATAAGAAAACTTGGATGGAAACTTTAGATTTTTTTTCTTTCTCAACAGTATGCAGCAAGGAAAGATGTTCTTCTTCATTGGTGTTATCATGGCTTTAGTCCAGGGGGGTTATGCTCGAAGAATCAAGCCTGGGCAACATATCAAGGCTGTTCGTGTGGTAAATTTGTTTGCGTGATAAAAACTTATAAATTCTGGTGGAATGAAACAATCTTCTGCAGAAATGTCTATTTCACTGACAAATGTTTCTTATTTTTAGGCAATTGCAACATTGATCCCAGCATTTATCCTCATTGGGTTGTCATGGAATATAACAATGCTTTATATCGGCTTGGCATTATACTCCTATGGTGAGTCATGGTTTTCTTTCAATGAGTTTGACCAATAAAAAAACAAAATGAACATTTATTGTCTCCTTGATTATATGTGATATTTACAGCATGTAAAATGCATCAGGAATTCAAACTGATAAAAACCCTTTAATAAAGCTAATTTTCAAATAACCAAATCAATTATCTAGTGTGTTATTTATTTATTTTGTACCAACAATGGCTTTTATAGTGCTTTGCGAAGAGGTGTAAGGTCTTATATATTTCAGGAATCGTGTAGACCATTTCTGATGAGACAGACAGATCAACTGAAAGTCTAGATGCATCTCTCAGGTCCTGTGTCAGGTTGTTGCCTTATGCGTCTTTCAAAGTGCCTGAAAATATTATTTTAATTGGTTTCTGTACTAAGTTGTCTGTGTGTAGACACAACACTGGTTCTTCTCTTGAATTAGGTGCATTTTATTTGCCCAGATAAGTCATAGGTAGATGTTAAGTGACTTAACAAAAAAAACCAAAAAAAACCCAAAACAACTAATTCCCCTAAGAAAGGTCATGTAAATGGGCTCATCTGAAAAAGGCAGCCAATGTTCAGGAATAAGTCTGGAGATCTATTGCACAAGAATTCCTTGTTAAATTGAATTGAGATAGATTTTTTTTTAAATTAGTGATTAATATGAGACCATATGATGTGATAAATACCTAAAGCCTGAAACATTTCTACATCTAAATGATGTAATCATTTTATTCTCTGTTGTGCTTTGTAGCAGCCGCACTGGTAGTGCCCTGCCTGTCCACCGTTGTGTCAGACCATGGTAAGCTTCAGTTTAATTCTCACTGATAACACTATTTTTATTCTGCTATAATGTGCCTGATTATCAACTGTGAATATTCCTCCAGGTTCGGCCAATCAGAAGGGTACTGTGATGGGGATCCTGCGCAGTTTGGGCGCCCTGGCCAGAGCACTTGGACCAGTTGTATCATCATCTGGTGAGGATACTGTGATAGTAAGAGAAAAGTCGTAAACTGTGACCACTTTTATCTTTTAAACATCATCGCTGCTGCATTTAGTTGAATTCTTAAGTTTCTCTAAACAAATTATTTTAAGAGGTTAGTTGAATAGTTTATATCTTCCTATATATTTATAGTTGTCTTTGCTTCACAGTTTACTGGATTGCAGGAGCTCAGACCTGCTTTCTCATCACATCAGCCTCTTTTGTGATACCCCTCGCTCTCTTGAGCAAAACCAGGCAGCTAAAAGACGAGTGAGTCACATGTGGACTGTGGACTTGAAAAGATTTCTTCTTTTTTTCTTTTTTTTTAAGGACTTGTTTGGTGTTCCTTAAATATTAATGTTGTCTTGTTTACATCTTCTGGGAGAAGAAGCTCTGGGTTATCACATTTTTATTCAACAAAGAAACTAAACGTTTTTTTTTCTTCTTTATATGTGCTGATGGCCAAAGATTATCACATGACACAAAGTAATGTAAGAAAACCAGGTGCATACCAAAACTGAGGAATTGGTACAGGATATTTGTTGTGTGTACATGAGCAATGAAAGTTTATGATGTTTGTTTGCACACATAGACCTAAAAATATTACACAATGAATAGGTGAGGATAGAATAAAGTAACAGCTATACTTGTGAAACTTTCATCTTATTTTATAAAAGAGCATTTTTAATACTCACTCTGATTTAGTATTTTGCAAAGTAACATTTTATTTTTGCTCACCCTAAAGATGCATTTTTCTATTTTATACTAATTAAATGTGAACAATCACATCATCTGTCTATTGGAATAAATATTCTTCCCTACAGTGATAAATAAAATTGTACTAAGATGGTTTGTTTAAGTCCGCTTGCACACTGAGCACTCAGCTTTAGTACACTGTATTTTTTTATACTGAAAGATGTTCTGTGTCCATATTCTGTATGGTTTTTTTAGATATTAATATACAAAAAACTTTAAACTGTTTCATTTCTGATGTACAGTAGAGTAATAGAAATAATTAGTAGTGGCCTACTCAAAGGTTTTAACCTTACAGAGTAAATAAACTAAGCACAAAAAGTAAAGAAATTAGTGTTTGGTCAATTATTTCCCCCTTAATTAATACCAATTGGTGTGGTACTATGCTCAGAAGGTATTATGCAAGGACCATGCCTCTGCAGAATGAGCAACACAGCTATATATGTGAGGGTATTACCCTCCAAAAAATCCCCTGCAATATTCTCCTGATGGCATTCATTTCTTTTTTGAGATTTAAATATTTCCAGATGTATGACTGGCACCAAAACTGATAGACAGACATGTCAGAATCCCATCACATACCTCCAGAATGTGGGAACTAACTCCATCCTCCAGGGTGATGCTATACCTCACAGAGTCAATATCATCACAAAGTATCTCCCGAATTTATGAGTGGAAGGGATAGAATGACCTGCCGAGAGTCCACACCTTAACCCAAATGAGCACTTGTGGGATTTGCTTTGGCATGCTAATTTGCTAGAGTGACTAGCGTGATTCAACCACAGTGGTTGCTCTTCAACAGCTCTTTGTTGAGGAATGGCATGTAATTTCACAGTAAAATGTGACCAGGGTGGTGACCAGCATGAATAGGAGGTGCTGAGTTTCCAAACAGTTTAAAATCAGTGAAGTGTAAAATTGGCTCGTATAAGTTTTTTTCTTCATCACTGTAAGAGAAGGCCGTTATTTAATTATTATTCACCAAGCAACTCAATACAAGAGTGAATACCAACAGAAGATTATTGCATTGGATTTGGGCACATTTTTGGAGGGCACTACCCACACACTTAGCTGTGCTGCTCATTCCACAAAAGCAAGTTATATCTTGTTGTAAAGGTGACTAATAAGGCTTTCCACTGATGTATAATACAATACTAACTGGTATTATAATGCTGATTATAAAATAATCAACTTTTTTCTGTTTACATTTTTTTCCAACACGTCCTTATAGTATAGCTATGGGCTTTTAGAAAGACTTAATATAGAAGCATACACCTAATATCACACTTAAAAAAATTTTTTTACATGGTGCCTCTCAGATGACCCTGGGAAATATGATGTATCCTACAAACAAGTCACTCTTTCATTGTGCATATTTTACATCAGGTTCACTCGTTTGTAAATTACCAAAATGCAATTTAAAGCTGATGATTCAGCCGTTCTTATATTTTCTTTTCAGATTAGATTTTTTAAAATTTTATTAATTATTATAAATACAAGATTTTTAAGCTTGATTTTGTTATTTTGTCATTGACACTGTTATTCCAGTAGGTGTCGCTGTAGGCTGCCGTAGCTCGCAGAATGTAGACAGCTGTTTCAATCAGCTAGCTGTTTAGCTATGCTATCAAACAGGTTGCTCATCCTGGTTATCCAACGCAGTGTTGGCGCAGATAAATGTTGTACTGTTGCAATGGGGAGTTTGACAACACACTGAAGCTCAAGTGAACATGCAAAGATGTGACTGCAACTAGAAAAAAAACTGAAGATGGATAAGGTAATCAACAAGAAGTCACGTTAGGGCTGTTTTTAGGCTAACTAGCAAGCTAGCTTGTGCTAATGCACGTAGTTCAGCAGAAGCTTAGCCAACTTTAAGGGGCGTATAACTGTAAATAAGATGCCAATTGTCTAATATATGGTTTGATATTATTACCAAGCTAAGCTGTAAGGTTAACCGATTTTTTAAAATACATTTTACAAGCAATTCATAAGTTATCAGTGGTGACACGCTAGCTTGTCACTGCTTGGCTGAGAGCTGAGGCTTTATTTAATTGTTTGTGTGGAGCATGGGATTAACACGTAGAGAATGTCCTATGTGTTGAGTTAAATGCTAGTTTACATGGCTTCGCTCAAATTTTAATCCATTAAGTAATGATAGATATAGAAGTACATTTTGTTAACTATATACTTTCCCAGGAGAGCAAACTGATTTCTACTGTCCCGGCTTTTGATCGTAAACATCAGAAGACGCAAAGAAGAGAAGCCACTGATTCTCTCACAGCCTTTAATACTCCTCTAGTGTTACCAAATCCTTATCTGTCAGATAAGACTTTAAGAAGGTATGAAGATAATCAGTGATTTTATTTTCCTGTAATGAAAGTAATCAGTTATTCGACTGTTGACCCAGTTAGTAATCTAAAACTGTTTACAAATACTTGATCATTTGCAAGGACCCGGTCAGATGTCAGCACGAAACCAGCAAGAAATGGAGGAGATACTTCAAGGAGTCATGGCTACAGTAACGGCCGTCCTGTGAGCGAGACCAGTGATGATTTCCTACAGAGACGCAGGTCCATAAGAGATCCTCAAACTAAGGTTGGTGCCATTAAAGTAAATAAACAGTAAATGTAGTTAATCAAACAAATAGCTCTGACTTTTAGTCATTTTTACAGGCATTAAAAAGCAACAATGACTCTCAGGGTAGAATCATGGGGAAAACCTCGATGGATGCACATAAAAAAGGTACTCTTGAACTTAGTCTTGAATGTTTCCACTGTCTTAACCAGTTAATCCTATTATTTTCCTTAAATATAAGCATTTACATTTAAAATATAGTTTTATCACACCTGCAAAGTCAGCACTTTCGCTTACATCTGCCATGTATTGCTTTCAGGATTTAGAGGTGCTAGGTCAGCTCCAAACCCTGCAAGGAAGTCAACACCGGTGCAGACAAACGTGGATGAGTTTGAAGTGAAGATGGCTGATTTTCCTGAGTTAGCTGGTGTTTCACTTAGCAAGAAGTCCCCTCCTGTATGTCAAAAAGAGGATCCAAATCCTCGAGCTGCAAGCCTTCAAACTACTAATCTGGGGTCTTCCTGGAGGGTGAGCTATAGTTATAATGCTTTAATGATTATAATGATCCTTAATATTATATATATATATATATATATATATATTAGGGCTGGGCACGTAATGCGTCAATCGCGCGTTAACGCATTAATTAATTAACGCTGTTAATTTTTAATCTCCCCCATGCACCGACGGCATGAACAGACTAAACTAAGATTCACTGAACCAGAGGTAGAAGAAGGCTCAGTTTATGATGTACGTTTGTAAAACGGTCAGAAAGCATGTCTTACCTTTGCTAAAAAAAAAGTTTCTCATTGTCTTTTGGGAGCAGTTTCTCAATCAAAAATCATGATGTTCTGGCCATCTGCGTGGGTTGAGAGAGAGAGAATTGGTAGCTTTGTCACATACTTGCCTAAATCATGTTTAAAGGTTTTATAGGCAACGATGCACTACATCAGTAATCTTAGGAGAGTATAGTTAGACTGATATTACAATTTAGCCAAAATATGAATTAGCCAATTATGGTATGTGGTTAAGAATCTTTTTTTAAATTTTTGTTGTTTATTAGGCTGGCAGGAGAGGATCCCCAACTCAACTTGACTCCTTGCAGAATGCCACTAATGCAAAGACAGACACTTTTGTTTTCTCAGCAGGTAGGTGGAAATATGAGTCTTCGGATGTCTACAATGTAAAGACTTTTTCACACATTGACAATTCTTTTTTTTTTTTTGAGAAAAGCTTTGCCAGCAGTAACATCTTGGGCCAATATCGCCTCTCAGCCTCCAAAAAAACCTGTTCCCGCAGATGAGACAGTCAGCCACGATGCCATGCAGGTATAAATAATATTTTTGTTTTTATTATCAACCTGAAAGCTTTCTTTGTTGATTTATGATTTTATCTAAGGGACTGTATAGGGGTGTGTGGTTGTTAGCAGTGTTTGCATGTTCTCCCTGTGCATGCATGAGTTTACTCCAGGTACTGGAGAAGTTATTGGTCATATTATCAAATACAACATTGCAAATCAAAGAACTTGCGTCATATAAGCTGCAGACAGTCTCTCTCTTTTTTTCAAGCAGGCTGTTTGAACCTAATCATTACTTAGGGGAAGATTTTTTGGCTGTAAAACATATTAATGTGGGTGTTGATTCAATTTAATAATTTTCAAATGATATTGGGGAATTGTCTAAATGACATTTTTTCTATTCATAATTGATCAGATAGAGGACATGGCTGCACCGAAGGAAGAGGGAGGCCCTGGAAGGAGAAAAAGGAAGAAAAAGAAGAAGGCTAAAAGTGGTGTTGAAAGTGCAGAAACAGAGTCAGAACATCAACCTATTCCTCAAGAGCCTCCAAAATATGAAGTAATTCATATTTTTAGGTCATAGTTGTAAAACCAGAGCTTACTGGAAGATAATTTGTTCACTTATTTCTGTTTTTTGTCATCTTTAAGGATGAAGAGGAGTTCCCTGGTCTGACTGTTGCTTTGACTGGGACTGATAGGTTAATAACCAGCAGCAATGCAAAGCTATGCAGTAAGGTAAATCCCAGCAGAGTGTAATTTCTGTTGTGGATAAAAAAAAATAAAAAAACACTGAGCTTTTGTGTGAAATGATCGTTTTGGATTTAAGGAAAACCAAAGAGAAGGAGGACATCATCAGTCTGCAGACTTGAACAAGGAAAAGTCACCTGTAGGAAAAACTCTGTCCACAGAAGCTGCTAAAAAAGGACAGGTTTGTGCTTGTTGCATGTGGAAATCGACCATTTACACAATTCTTGTACAAAATTCTACAAAATAAATATGGGTTTTCTTGAATGTTCAGTTTTGATCTTGGTCATCTGATTTCTAGAAAGCTGAGAAAGTTTCTGGGAAGAAGAGCAAGGCTCCTGTCCAGTTGGACATCGGAAACATGTTGGCTGCTCTGGAAAAGAAGCAACAATCTCAGAAAGCCAAGCAGGATGCCAAGCCGGTCATTCTCTCAGGTTGCTTTTGTTCAGCTTCTTTCTTTAAACAGCTTGATGCTCATTATTTTCACTGAAACCAGCTAATTAATAAACAAAACTAAAACACCCGCTTCTCTCTGTAGTTGGGGGCGGACTACCTGTTGTCCAGAAGCAACCACCAGCTCAGAAGAAGCTGCATTGGCAGCCGGATAAAATTGCGCACAATCCTTTAGATTCAACAAGCCCTTTGGTAAAGAAAGGCAAGCAAAGAGAGGTTCCCAAAGCCAAGAAACCTACCCCTCTCAAAAAGGCTAGTGGCTTGGCTCGCTCTTGAATAAACACGTGCTACATTTTTTGGAACAAACATTACAGAAGTGCAACCATTTCTTTACAGCTCATCTTTGTTGGATCCTCAGGTAATTTTAAAAGAAAGGGAGGAGAGGAAACAGCGACGTTTACAGGAGGAGAGAGGATTGCTGCCAGAAGATGAGTCCAAACTCTCTACTGATGCTACAGAAGAGCAGAATGACACAAATACCATGGGTCTGAGCAAGCGTATGAAATAATGGAATTAATTTAGGTATAATTGTGGTCATAGCTAAACATGTATTTGTGCTTGTACAATTCAGATGAGGTTGGCAGTTCTACAGAGGGAATAGATGATCAGCTGGAGGTAAATGATCCAATCATAGGAGAGGGTGATGAAGTGACTGACAAAGATGAGACCATAGAGCAACACATCACCCATCCAACCAATGCACCCAAAATCCACAGCAGGAAATTCAGGGAGTAAGACCACGAATCTGCATGTGATTTGTCCATAAATGAGAAATTGGAAAACAACCTGTCTCACACAAGTCACCTCTGATTCTGTTTGTATGTCAGCTACTGCAGCCAGATGCTGAGAAAAGACGTGGATGAGTGTGTGACAACTCTGCTAAAGGAGCTGGTTCGTTTCCAGGACCGCCTGTACCAGAAAGACCCCATGAAAGCCCGCATGAAGAGGCGGATTGTGATGGGCCTTCGGGAGGTCCTGAAACACCTCAAACTCAGGAAGGTCAAATGTGTCATCATCTCACCAAACTGTGAACGCATCCAGTCCAAAGGTACTGTAATACTGATCCACTGGTTTGTAGCATGTACAGAACTTGAGAAGTCATTTAATGAAGAAATAAAACACTGAGCACTTTCATGATTTTATTTTTAGTGTATTATTAGGGATTTTAAGAGTATTGTTTAAGGCTTATTATTATTCTATGCTGCTATTCAGAACTAATTGTTGCACAAATCCATCATCGCAAAATTACAGAATATAATTTCGCTTCTTGATAGATTTGGTGAGTTAGAACACTTCTTACTGTCGGCTATAAGTGCTGCGAGGGAAGACAAAGTGAGGCTTATTTTCAGCACTGATTAACGTGCAAATGATTTTTTTAATCAATTATTTAGACTATAAGATGCTTGCATGATATGAGAAAATGGCTGTCACAGTTAATCTAACTGTGCTGTGAAGTTGTTAAATTAACTATTAATGGTAAAAATTTCTGATCCCCTCTTTTTGAAACAATAGAAATGGTAAATGGGAATCTTGATAATGTTGTGAACTAAAGTACAGAATATAAAAACTGAATGAAAAACTTCATCTTTACATCACGTCATCTTGAAGTAAAAAAAATATTAAAGCAAACTATACTTTCTGTCTCAGAGTGTATGCCCAGTATGTTTTCATACCCAGGCAAGAGGCAGGGTACATCCTGGACAGGTTGCCAGTCCAATGCAGAGCCAGAGAAATCTGATCCAGCTAGCTGAATTCAACTTTTAAGACCCTGCATCATAATTGTGCAGAAATATACCAACTAAAACTCAAGCTGTTAAGGCTGCATGTTGACAGAAAATATTACCTTTGCAGGTGGTCTGGATGAAGCTCTCAACACAATCATCGACACGTGTCGCGAACAGGGAGTACCGTTTGTGTTTGCACTTTCCAGGAAAGCGTTGGGACGATGTGTCAACAAGACTGTGCCTGTCAGTCTGGTGGGCATCTTCAACTATGACGGTGCACAGGTCAGGGTTATGCTCAGCAAACATACACACTACAACCAGACAAGCAGATTATTGTAGATTAATTAGTACAGCATTATAAAAGGAGCTGAACCCTTTGGTACTCCAGGACCACTATCACAAGATGATCGAGTTGTCGTCTGAGGCCAGGAGAGCCTACGAGGTGATGGTGTCAAGCCTGCAAAGTGATGACCAAATGGGTACAGAGCTGGAAGAAAACACAAAGGAACTGCAGATACACAACCTGACTGAGGAACCTAAGGCTGGTCGCGACACCCCAGATGAACCAGAGTATAGTGAGTTATTTTTATTTTACCTTGATAACACTAATCTGAATACCAGCTCCTTCCATTGGTGAAACAAGGCTAAACCCTTTTTTTATATTGCCAATTAAATTATATTTAGAAATAGAGGGTCTTTGATATTATTCTACCCAAAATAATAATGTGTCCTTTTTCTACTTAGTGAAAATCTGGAAGACTGTGTTGGAAAAAGAATGCAACCACGCACTTCTGAACTTTGAGGAGCAGCTAAACTCCTTGCACTTGGACAGTGAATGTACAGAAAACACTGAAGAGGGAAAAAGTTGATCGAAAAGCCTTCCGTGCCTAAAACAAAAACAACCACACAGGATTCTGCCATCAAAAATTAAATTGATCTTATATTTGCAGTGAAGTTTGAATTCTCTTTGTAAGATAAATCAGAATGGAACTAGTCATTATTCCGTAATATGAAGTGTCAGCCATGTTCTGTGGAAAGGATGCTCCAGCAACCATGGATTATTAACCAGTTATGGAGAAATGATCCACGATGACTTCACACTGTATTCTGAGCCACTATGATTTTTTTAAAATTTTTGTTTAATGACTTTTAGGTAAAAATATTTTTCTGCCATTTGTGCCATTTTTGTAACAGTCCTTTAGGACCTGGGCTGTGAAAGGAGGGTTGTTATGCAATAACAGGCAGGAGACCGAATAGACTAAGGTATGATTTAAAAATGGTGTTGTCATAAGGTATTCTCTTTTGAATGTAACATTTTTGCACGAAAAATTCAGAATTCCAAGAGCGTGCAGAAAAGAATCGATAAATGTCAGCGCTCAAAGTTCCCACGCTTACTCATCCCACTAACGTTACACCTTCACACTAAAACCATTCATTTGGTCAGAAAAGCAGATAAGTCTGATGCTGCACATTCTGTGCTTATATATTTTTAATAATATTTTTGTTAGTGGTTTACAAGAAACCAACTTGGTGAAAACATTTTTTTATAATACACTTATAGTTTTGAGTTTGTGCAACTTTAGGTTATCTTTATACACTTTAATTCATAAATATAAAATTTTTTTCACTAAGTTCATAGCTTCTTGTTCATGCTTAGTTGGTTATAATGTACTGATGGTTATGCAAAGCCCAAGGTTGTTGAATTTCAGAAAACTTCAAAAGTTCAAAGTTAACTTTACCATCGCAGCTGGAAACAATAAGGACAAGCTAGGTTTACTTTTGATTTATGCTCTTGTTTCTTTGAATAAGATTTATTTTTTATTTTTTGGAGGAACTTCTAAATGATAGGTAACTTCATCAACAGTAATAAAGTGTAATATAGTTTAGTTATAAAGCTGCACAAAGTACAATAATCTGATGTGCTGTATGACAATCGGGTTAGAATAAGCAGTGAATTATAAAAATCTGTAAAACCAGATTTTTCCTTTTATAAATTATGAAAAAAAAATCAAGTTTAATTTGTGGAAGGCGTGATTTGTTTAAAAAAATCCAAACTTAACAGGAAAAAGATGAAAGTCAGTCCTCTTGTTTTTTTAGATGGTAGTTAAGAATCTTGGTCGTACAGGATGGTTTTAATGGTATCTATTGGAGGATTTACGCGTGCATGATTTTCATGGTATTTTCATGGGACACAGGATGACATGCTGCAGGATGTTACAGAATTAGTTCCATTCAGGTCTTGACTGGCACATTTAATGGCTACAACAAGGAAACATTGATGATATGCAAAATCCGTGAATAACGTGTCTTGAAAAAACCACAAGTTGCAGTCAAAAGTTTTATAGGAATGTTTGTCTGTGGTACTAAGAGACAGGACTGTGAACCAATTTCAAAGTGCTCTATATGTAATTGACACTGAGTGCACTGAGACAAGTGCAGATGTATTTCTAACATATAGTTTTTATTCAGATCTTTTACAGATTTCTGTTAAGACTGTGCATACAACGCACATGACTAAAAACAGCAGATCAATAAACAGTACAGGTTTTTTATTTTTTGTTTTCACTAAACAAATGGGAAACTGAATTTTTAGTTGATTTATAAGTTAAAAAAAAAGATGTTTTTAGTTCAGTGGACCAAGTTTCACAGAGGGAAGGGTCTAAAGGATCAAGGGTGATCAACCTGCTGAAATGCACAGAAAAAACTTTATATGGTATTTTTTTTGTCATTTTTCATGTTTGTGTGATGGAGAATGAGTGTTTGGTCCGAATAATAAAGAATATTTGAAAAACAAATTTTGTCATGTTAGCTGTAGCTGTGTTTCCTTACAGAGGCTTTAGAATAGGAATGGGCTATTCTGGTCCTCAAGGGCTGCATTCCTTGCGGTTTTAGACGTTTCCCCGCTCCAACACACCTGAATCAAATTAAATGTCTCTTAACTGCTTGTCAAGGTCTGACCAACCATGTTGACCCATTAATTTGATTCAAATGTGCTGCAGCAAGAAACATAAAAAAACTAATAGGACATCTGCCTTGAAGACAGACTTTGCTCATCCCTGCCTTAATAGATTTACAGTTACTGTATTCTAAGTTATGTCTTTTTTTGGTCCCATTTTTCCTCTCACTTTTCTGTGGTCCCTCTGTCAGCTTCAGCATTAATACAGTGGTGTTAAAAAGTATTTGTCCCCATCCTGATTACGTACTTTTTGTGAAAAAGTGATTGCTCCCTAACCTAATAATTGGTTGGGCCACCCTTAGCAACAACTGCAATCAAGAGTTTGTACTAACTTAAATCTTTTACAGCACTGTGGAGGAATTTTGGCTCACATCTTTGCAGAATGGTTGTAATTCAGCCACATTTGAGTTTTTCTTTTGACATGAACCACATTTTTAGGGTCATGTTACACTTTTGTCTCGTCAGTCTACAGAATATTTCCCCAAAAGTCTTGTGGATCATCAAGATGTTTTCTGGCTAAATTGAGACTAGCCTTAATCTTAACCTTTTGCTCAGCAGTAGTTTACGTCTTAACTCTGCTATTCAAGCCATTCTTTCTTGTAGTGGAGTCATGAATGCTGACTTTAAATGAGGCAAGTGAGGCCTGCAGTTCTTTGAATGTTGTGGGGTCTTTTGTGACCCCCTTTAATGAGTTGTCGCTGCACTCAGGGTAATTTTGGCTGGCCGGCCACTCCTGGGAAGGTTCACCAGTGTTCCATGTTTTTACCATTCGTGGACAATGGCTCTCACTGTGGTTTGCTGGAGTCACAAAGCTTTAGGAATTGCGTTCTAACCTTTTCAAGACTGATAAATCTCAATTATTTTTCTTCTCGTTTGTTCCTGCATTTCTTTGGATCTCGGCATTATGTCTAGCTTTTGATTATCTTTTTTTGGCTACTTTATCAGGAAGGTAGGTCCTTTTTAATTTATTTCTTGATTGAGCACAGTTGTGACAGTAATCAGGCCTGGGTGTGGCTAGCGAAATTAAACTCAGGTGTGATAAACCACAGTTAACGGCAGGGCAATCAAGCAAACACGTGTCAATGTGAGCCTCATATCCATAAAGTTCCTCTTGGTAAAGCAAGTTGATTTGGCAAAATACAGCAGCCATCATTCTGCTGTCATGATGCTGGATAGGACAGGGTTTTAATTATTTGATTTATTTTTTGCATGTTTTTATTTTAATACAAAATTAACCCAATAGAACCAAATGTAACATATTTGATACATACAGTTTCTGGGACAACTTGCATCACTTTATGATAAAAGTCTTGCTCAAAATCCTGTTAACAGAATCTAATACTAGTCTTCAGCTCCATAACACTAATAATTTTGACATATCACATAGTAATAAATTATAAATATTTATTAAATATTGCTCCTTTTTAAATTTGATGGCTGCAATGTGTCAAAATGTGCTGGGACAAGGATGTTTACCACCATTTCATCACCTTATTTAAGAGCACATATTGCTGTACTTCTAAAAATAATTTTCCACTTCATCTTAGACATAAGATTTCATGTGTTTATTGGTTTGGGAATATCAATGTGCTACACTTTTAAAGGAAGACAGGCCTTCATTGCAGGACGGTCAGCAAGTTATTCTCAAAGCAAGATGGCAAAACCTGTTGGATGCAAAATGTTCATGCCATGTAAGCTCACTGTATTCACATTCAATCACAGATGTTGGCTTTTCAACTCCATTTTGACCATTTTATATGTTATAAAATAAAGACAAAGCATGATATTTTAACAAATTTTTGTGGGGTCAAATTACTATTCTGAGAATTCAGCAACATCTTTAAACGTGTTATCACATAAAACAAACTATTCAAATAATTATTAATTAATTATTATTAATTATATTAATATTATATTATTTATTAATTAAAAAATGCTTGTGTCTGCAGGCTCTGATTTGAATCAAGTAAAAGCATTTTCATGTGTGCAAGAATGAGTGGACATGCTTGATGGTTACATTAAAATATGACATTAAAAATGGTTTTGCTGCTGTAGCGTAATGTATGACGATGAAAATATAAAGAAGGCAGTGTGGTCTCTGTCTTGTGCACATGTCTCAGATAAACTAGACAGACTTGAATCTTTTATATCCTGAGACAAAAACAGGTTAAAAAACAGCAAAAATATATATTTTGACAATCGTTTAACTGGTGAAGTGGAAGGAACACGTGACCCTACTCGCAAGTATTTTGTGCAGCCAAGTCTTTACATACTTGCAGGTAAAGTCATTAAGTGTGGCTGTGCTCCAACAAAACTTTAGAGTTCATTAACAAACAGCTCTGAGAGACTCTGCAAAAGTTTCATGCTTTGATCTAAATGCCGTAACAGCTGTTGTTGGTGCCAAACATCAGGTTCAATTTCAAAATAAAGCTTATGAAGCACACTTAGTTTGTATCAAAAGTTTTTTTTTTCTTTTTTAAACAAAAAAAACAAACAAAAACACTTAACACAAAACATTATGCACACACAGTATTACACCTGAGAACCATAAATGTCTGGACAAACTTTTGTTCAAAAACCAGAAAAGCAGATATCCAGTTTTTCCACTTCCACCATTTAAGTGAAAGGGAAAGACTCAACAGACTACTGTAGTTAAATAAGTTATCCCACTCTGGAGCACAAGTGGGACATCCCTACACCCACAGATGAATAAATCAAATGGAACATCAATCCATTTAGTGTTAAAAAACAAAAAAGAGAGAATATGACAGTGGTGTCCTTTAAGACAAATCACTTCACAGACAACTTAGGAGTAGAGTCTACATATCCATTATCAGTCAGTTCTGTGCACGTTTTGCTGCATTCAGTCACATGAGGTTTGCTTGGTTTCTGAGGGGTCCAGTCTGTGTTGTGGATTTCCTTTTTACATAAAGAGTTATTGTGTTTTTGCAGGAAAACCATGTTGTCACCAATAACCTCTTTAACCACGCTGTAATTCTCTGGCATGCTCTCTTCGAGACTCTGAATATCAGCGCAGATAGGGGGGTGTACACTCTGGAGGATGAGGATTTTCTCGCTGTTCACCTCTGACACTCTGCTGTAGTCCATCTGCGTCCCCTCTTGCATGTTATCATGTCTGTGAATATCCACATAGCCAGTGTTTGCATGGGATTGGATAGTGTCCCCCGAAGTTGCTTTATGCTGATCTGCTGCCTCTCCATTTAAACACGGTGGTTTCTCAGCAGTCAGCTCTGTTGGCTTCACTTCCAACAAGTTGTCCATGTGATCCATTTTATTTTCTCTGTCCTCAACGTTTTCACTCTGGCTTAGACTTGACTGCTTACATTGGATTTCTAAGTCTAAGTAGAAACCAGCAGGAGTAATCAAGCTTTTCATCCCCTTTTCACATACGTAGGGATCTTGTAAAAGCCATTCATTACTATCAGACACAACGAGATACTCCTCAACCTGGTCCATCCATACCGTTGTAGGAGGAAAGTTTTGGTTGCCAGACAGGGCATTTGTAACATCTTCAGATTGCCCACTCTGAAATGATAAAATCAGTATATTCGTAAAACAGCAAATGAAGTTTTTTGAGTGTTCTAGAACAAACAAAGATGTAATGTTACCTTGAGAAGTTGAACATCAACTCCTCTGATCTTTGGACCAGGAACAGGAGGCAGAAGCCATTGCCTCATACTGAGTAACAATAAAAACAATCAAAAGTCAGATAACCTGTCATAGATATAGACTGTACTGTACTTGCAATGGATTCTTACGATTTCCTTTTTATGACCAAGATGCACATTACTGCAAACAATGGAATTAAAGAGAGGGTAGAGACCAGAATCCAAAAGTGGTTCACATTCGGAAAATCTAGATGAAAAAGAAACATTTTTTTTTTAAAGTTGCCAGCTTGTATTAAAGCCCAAAATGAAGCAATGAGCATCTGAGACTTACAGCTTGGTATTTTCACAAAAGTGGTGTTGCTCCACTCGCTCCAGGGGCTGTGGTCTATTGTACAGTGCACTTCAACAATATACACAGCACCAGGTTGGATGTTATACAGGTTGAAATAAGTGTCTGTCCCCGACCTGTGAAACTAGATAAATGAATCAGAGGAGAAAAATGACCACATACCCATTTCAAGATAATTTTAAAACACATTATTTTAACTATGAGCTGGAAAAAATGAATTAAACCAAAGCCACTAATGCAATTAACTGTGAGAAAGAGTATTGATGTGTAATATGAATAACCATTTAATTGGTGATTTAAAGTTTGTTTTTTCCACACCTCCCATTCTTTGCTGTTTACTTGTTTGACTCTCAGTTCATATTTAATGGTGACCCATCCAGATTTGATGTCTATATTGGAGGGATGTTGCCACCTGATATTGAGATATGGATTTTGGTTGCTCTCCTTCACCTGCAGCGTGACATTTTCAGGCGCATTGGGCTTCACTGTCAAGCAAAAAACAAAACAAAAAATCTTTATTTATAAAGCACTTTTCATGTATTAGAGCAGCACAAAGTGCTTTACATGATAAAACAACTGTTTAAATAAGAAAAACACAAGCACACCCAAAGTTTCTCACATAACAAATCAAAGCACACACACTTAATTATTTTCTCTCACACACATGTTAAATGGACAATGAGTCCCACCCCCTACCCCTTGACCCTACTCTAAAATAAACTGTCTCTAACAAAAAAAAAATAATAATAATGATAATGACAGTATAAACAAACATGTCTTGGCACCAGGTGAGGAAATTATATCTTAGGGGTCCATCCACACCAAGAGCCAATCCAACCCACGGCCGCATAGGCTGTCACCATGGGAATGGCCCAGAACAGGGAAGATTGAGCCCACACCAAAACCATAAGGCTGCGGTTCAGGGCCCTGACTACCCCGACACATGCAATCCCCACGGCAACGACCACGCAGGCAAAGCGCCCAATGCAGAGAACCCCTGTGAGGAAAACACTGGAGTGGAAAAAGTAAATAAAAAAAACAAAGCTCAAATCAATCAAAAACTGTAACAACAAATGTAAGTCAATAAAATACTAAGTTTAATAACCAAGTAATAGGTAAAGATTACCAATGTGTTAGGTAAAAATCAATATATTGGACCGTGTGAATATAAAACATGAGAAATCTAAGTGTAACAAGAAACATTTCTGCGTTGTACATAAAAATAAACCTGAAACATTGTGTCACTGTCTATATTCAAAACAGAAACAAAAAGTGGACATTAGGAAGGGAACAATTTGACAGTTTTCTTGCAAACCTCTTGTTCTACTAACTTTTAAAATATGTCTTAACAGTTAATTCAGCAGATCATCTCCTCCACCCAGAGAGTCATCGGACACCCTCTCCCCTACCTAACAGACATTTACAGTTCTCGCTGTCTTGGGAGGGCCTGCCTCATCTCAAAGCACCCCTCCCACCTTGGACACAGCCTGTTTGTTCTGTTGTCCTCAGGCAGACATTACAGGGCTGCAAAGTCAAACAGACTAAAAAATTATTTTTACCTCAGTGATTAACTCTTCTTAATTGTAACCTCAGAAAGAATGTGGTAGCAGCTCTCACTTTATACATTATAACACCAATATGTCTAATGTTGCTTTGTGCCATAACTGTGAACTATGGAAAGTCTGTTACATGTCAATTAAGCACACACACACACACACACACACACACACACACATACACATACACACACACACACACACACA
>JBAMHW010000012.1:8531344-8591320 GCA_037177495.1 Rhadinocentrus ornatus
GCAACCTGTATTTCGCTGCCTTGTACCTGTGACATGCGCAATGACAATAAAGTTGAATCTGAATCTGAATCTGAAGTCAGGTGATACTCTTGGCCAGGTCTAAGTTCACATTTTTGTGCTCTGGGTGGGCATGGAATACTTATGTCAAATCTCTGGAAATACAAAGTCTTATGTTATCTGTATTTTGGCACTCATGATGTCATGTTTAAAATCCAGTTTATTGTTAACAAGTTAATAACATCGTACAGAAAACAATTGTTTCAACTTATTACTGATAAAAAATGGTGCTTAAGATATCCTAAGATCAGTGTTCATCTGCAGTAAGTTATTTTGAAACAGAAAGAGCTGAAGCAGCAGCCTCAATATTATATCCAATTTTTGCTGCACGTACTCTATGAGCAATTAAAAAGAAAGTGAACAATAAGGCAGATTAAAAAGGTCTCAGTGAATATGGGCCTCAGGCATCCAACACTGTGAGCAGCTTTTTGATCTTTCTTTATTGCTTTTTGATGACTGTAATATTTCTGTGTTAATTAGATTAATTTAGATTAATTTATTTAATAATCTGAGTAGGCAATCAGAGTCCAAAAGCACATGGGCTAACAAAGTAAAATGATAAGTAAAAAAAAAAAACCCAAAACGTAAAACAAAACAAATGTGAACAATGGCAGGCCAAAGCCATTTAGAGAAGATGATGTATCATATTTGATGCATAAAGTTTCAGAGACTTTTTGCATCAATTTATAGTAAAAACTTGGCTCAAAACCCTGTTATACACAATCTGATACTTCCTACGACTACGTCCTCTGCTCCCGGGTGGATACAGTAATAATACAATAATGCACTACAATATTTTTTGACATATCACACTGTTATAAACAGTAAATAGTATTTTTTTTTTTTATTTTAAATTAAAGATTATAATAAAAAGATTCAAAGAAATCTGACTTTTCCCCCTATTTTTTCGTGGGTAGGGCTTTAAAGGGTTAATAGAAAGCTGTCTTTGTAACTGCATGTGGGTCATGATCAGGATTATTTTCATGTAAACACAAAGCACTAGGAGACCCAGAGAGTTTGATCTGCTTTTTCTTTTTACATGTACAATTTTGGTTTTAACTGAACATTGTCTGATAACCATGCTGTTAATGAAAACTGTAATCTACCAAGAAAACAATGTGGTGCAAAAACAAATACAACACATCTGCAAGCCACACTGTAGTCAGTGACATGTTCATGTAATATTAAGGATGAACATGGGAAATGTAAATCAATTTTACTCATCACTACTGACATTATCCAATAAGAATTCAATAACACAGTAGATGTTGGTTTAAATACAGCTAAAGATGGTCAAAGCGAAGCTGATAGAATGATATTAGGAGTTTGTTTTAGTCTTCATAGTTTTGTCGGTAATTAAAAAAAATAAAATAAAAAAATACACCAGCATGGTCTCTTAGCTTAACCTTTAGCAACCATTATAATATAGTTGTTGTAAACAGGTATAAAACATAGTTTCTTTAAAATAAAACAGCTTGAATATAGAAAATTGAAAACAGCTAAGCACCTACTCCTAAACATAAAATAATAATTATTTATAAATATACATATGTATGAATAATTATATACATATGTTGCAGCCCTATTTAAAGCACAGGCTCTAGAGCAGGGATGGTTAATTTTGGTCCTTGAGTGCTGAGCTGCTGTGGGCTTCACATGATTCCCTGCTTCAACATGCTGGATTTAAATGAAGTGGCTCTCCTCAGTTTGTTGTCAAATTCTGCCAAAGTATGTTGATCCATTAATCTGATTCAGGTATGCTGCAGCAGGAAACACCCAAAACCTGCAGGACACCAACTTTGTCCATCCCTGCTTTAGAGGCCGAGGTGAACTACCTGCAGAGACCTTCGAACGTAAATTACATGTTTTATTCAGCTGGAAATGTGTTGGAAGTACAGGCAACAATCTTTTTGTTGATGAAATGAATAGAGAAAATCCTTTATAAATCCCAGAGGGAAATTACAAAATCTAATAAATGCATCCTGTTAAAACCACACCACACTTCTAACCCTACTGGTTTTTATTTGACAGTTAGTTTCTCAGACTTTAGAAAATTTTGGTCCTTCTGTAAACTCTGAATTTGTGCCAACAGCTTGTATAATCGATCTTTTCTTATATTTCTGAAACATAAAATGGAATTATGTATAAATATATGTACGTATATAAAGCAGCTAAAGAAAAAACAATTAAATCTAATCAAAATGTCACTAAAACTAAGCTGGAAACTAAACTTGAAAACTAAAATACATTGATATTAAAGATTTGAAACATTACTTTTGTTAAAAGAAACTTTTAAAATTACTCCCATCAGTTAATTTGCAAAATACATTCAGTGCAAACCTGAACATAATCAGAAAAGTAACTGGATGTACTAGTTGTCTTTTGTTTAAATTATGTATGTCTGTAGAGGGTTGAGGTCACAGATTGTTACAATGTGCAGCAGTCCTCTGCTGATGCCAACCTCTGTTTTAGGTTCTGAACTTTATATGGACGCTCCCATCTGAAACTGGACCTTGCTCTCTTTTTTGCCTGCAGTGTTCTTGTTTTTATTGGAGCACCAGGCATCCCTGGCAAACACATGATTTGCAGCAGCAGGTGCCATCCTCAGTAACCCGATAACCTGATGTTTTGTTCATAGCCGGAAAAAAAAGTTACAGGGAAATTTTTAAATGAGTTTGTTTTAAAGTAAGTCTAGATCTGTGGGATCCAAACTGGTGAAAGTGATTTCTTGCCTTCATTGGACGCTGCACACATATTACAAGTATAGTTTACAAAAGATGTGAAATCTGAAATGCTGAAACTGCTGTGTTGACTTCTACTTTAATAGAAAAACATATTCGTTTATGGTTAGTATGTTGTGTAATTCACTCCTGAACTCACATGTTTTTTGATTCCTCATGGCTGAGTTGTTAAAAGTGAGAGTTAATCATTGCCCCCAAAAATTCTATGTATACCCACTTAGGCTCAGTGTTGTAAAACAACAAACCATGAAGTCAAAGAGAGGTCACGGTAACCCTGATCAAAACATTCAAATCAACTTTCAGTCTTTGTTTTTCTGAATTTTACTTTTCCAAGTTTCCTCTATATAAATACACATTTTGCTGTGTTGATATCTACATTTTAAAATGTATTGTGGATACCTTTAATAGAAATATGAGGCACTTGTCAATGTATCGTAACAATGTGCCAATGAAGAGTAACAAGAACATTGTAAACATCTCTACTTCTTTATCACTTTTCCTAATTTCTGATTCCTGTTTATATTTTAATGAGTGGTAGATCGCTGATGATAAATTGACAATTGAAATTACTTTAAATAAAATGTTTATTTTTAACATTTGTTTTTAACGTTGCAGACAGTGACCCAGTCTGGAACCACTGGGTATCCTCTTGTGTGATCTTTGACCCAACCGTGGTTCTGATCCAGTTTCTTTAGATGCTTAGTGGTTTGTACCTTGTGATGAATCCTCTGTATTTGTCCTCATGAAGTCTTCTTTTTATAGTAGATTTACATACTAAAACGTCTACTTCCTGGAGTGTTCCTCTCTTGGGAAGATGTTTAGAAGGGGTTTTTCGTTACTATGGAAAGGACCCTGCAAACATTCATATCTGTTGTCTTCTATAGACAACCAGACCTTTTTAAGTTCCCAAGCTCACCAGTGCACTCTCTTTCTCTCAGAATGTACCTGAAGTGATTTTGTCACTCCTAACAATATTTCTATTTTTCTAATGGATTTATTCCTTATTTTTTCAGCTTCACATCCATTGAGATCTCCTTTGACTGCATGTTGTAGATTCACAGCAACAGTTTCTAAATAAATCTGGAATCAACTCCAAGTCTTTTACCTGCTTAATAGGCAGCTACATCTTAAAGAACTGTAATTCCTAAACCTTTCCTCGAATTGTGATGTGAATATTGTTAAATTGGAGCTGAGAGTCTGCATTTTAAGCTCATATTCATTAGTTAACTGTATTTTGAATTTTTTTTTGTAAACACTTAAAATAACAAAACTTGTGTTAGTGTCCAAATATATATGGACCTGGCTGTATATGTTACTGTGATAGGCTTTAAGTAGCAAAGCATTTAAACATACAGTTTAAAACTGTGTAGGTATATTACGGTAGGTGTCATCTTTTTAAGTATACTTGAATTATTCTTGGTTCTCTGTGGGTTAAAAGTGCAGTGTGTAACAAAATCAAAGGTCAGAGACAGAAAATTTTAATATATTTTTAAAAACTGTTTCTATTCATATTAAATCACTTTACTAAAATAACTGTTATGTTTTATTCTTTTAGAATGACCCACTTAAATTTACTTGCCACAGGTTCACATCCATGGCAACTGACATATTTGTTGCACCACAAATACAATGTCTCTGACAAAACAAACAACTCTGTGTGTGAAGTGAGAACCCTCAAAGCTTTAAAAATGCAGGAGTGGCTTTGATAGTAGCTAGAGCACCATTTGGTATAATAAAAGGCACACAGAGGAAGACATTACAGATCACTGCAGCACCTGAGGCCACTGAATACACTCGCAGATGAAAACATGTTTATGTCTGGAGAATTTAGGCCAGTGACGGCCATTATCCATTCACAGCTGTGCCTGACATTTGAATTAATTTCTATGCCCATCTTTACCACAAGATGGCAGTGAGTCTCACACACTGTACCTTTAAAAAGAAATGTCTAAATCCTTGGAAGCAAAATACTGTATAAAGAAATAAAAGATGGTCTAATACTTTTGCACAGTACTATAAGCTATATATTTGTGAAAATAAGTATTGCTGCTCACTCAAATGAGCTTAGTAGCCTTGCTATGTGTAAATTCTCAGTTATTTGTTTAACTTAATTTTTATGATAATGTTTTAACAGTGTTGCATAAATCTTGGTTTTACTCAGCAGCTCCCAGTTCCTTTGTGTAAGCCGTCTGTCACCATGGCTGCTCAGTCCTAACATCTTGTAATGGCTGCATTTATAGCCACACTTTAATGGTAACATGCAATGAACTGTACTACACACACATATATATATATATATATGTAAAGGAATTTGTATTTCCTTTATTAGCTTAGTTAGGTTTCTGTGTGTTACCCTTTGTGTTTCGTCTGATCAACCACTATTTAGGTTTACCCTTGTGTCTCATTTGTAGGTCAGTTTGTTTGAGTTATTTAAGTAGAGTTCTGGTGACCTCTTTTATGGGCCAGGTTATTCATTGATTTAGTAAATTTTTTGTATTACTTTTTTGGGTTAAAATAAAAAAAATAAAAAATACTATTTTGAACTTTAAGACTGTGCCTGAGTGTCTTTCACTGATCAGACCATGACACATCTACACTTTCATTCAATTGTTTCCTTAGGATGTTTTTATTTGGTTTTGCATAAAACTGGAGATGTGACATAAATATGGTGCTGATTACACAATAAAATGAGCTTCTCAATAAGCTTAATGATTACCACAGACACCAAAACACTGTCTGTTTGCAAACTCAAACTTTATTGTCTCCTTTTATGTTTATAGTTTAAGTAAATTGGTCTCTCTCTGTGGATTCCCTAAAGGATCAATTTCTTGTCTCTACCTGCAGCTGCTTGGCTGTATTCTCAGTAAACACAAGATCACTTATCAATGTGTAGACAATGAAAAACAAGTTTCAGCATAACAGTTATTAATAAGTGTAGGTATGTGAAAATAGCTTTTGTGTGTGTTTTCAACGAAACTGGCTTCTTACTGAGGTCATCTGGACACTGGTGAGTTTTTCCAAGTTGAACACAGCCAAAACATAACCTTTACTAGCCAGATATGGGTGAAAACTACTTGGTGTTTTTTACTTACACATATTAAAGTCAAAGTAAAAATTTTAAAGTTAAACTGGGCTATGGGCAGTAAATAAATAAACAAGCAATAAACAAGTAAAGGTAACAATACAGGCTTGTATTGTCCACATGCCCTCCTCACCTACCATGACCTAGATGATATTAAATAGGTATGGAGACCAAGAGTAGTCATGTCTGTAATTATTTATTTTATTTTTTGATGCACTTATCTGAATATCACTAAAATTATACCATTATTTTGAGATCACAACTTTCTTTTTTAAATTAAAAGTTAATGTTTCTCATTATCTTGAGAAATGCTCCTCTTGTTTTCTGGAAATAACCACTTTCTGTAACTAGTTATCACAAGGTACGGAGTTGTGATTCCTTAAGATTAGGATATAAGCAAGGTGAACTTAAAAATGGGGGGTTAGCACCTAATTTACTTGGTAATTGTTACATTTGGATATAACCATTAATAATATTTAAAGCATGCATATGTTATTCTATTTCTTTCTGGGCAATGGCTTTACTGAACTGTAGTTGGGACTGTTACGCACTGCTATCATCTTTTAATTTGGCAGGTAAAGTACTATTTGGAGAAAGGAAGTTAGTTTTTTCTTCAAAATTTTGTACCAGTCCATTCAGTAATAGTGTCTATTTTGGATTAAGTGTGCATTCAATGGCTATTTTTTCTTTAGTAAAAGGTACTAATGATTATAATTCTTACTCCCTTAATTAATTTTTGCTCAATATTAAATAGAAATCTATCCAAAAAAAAATTAAAAATTCTGCATGAAAACATAAATCTTTCATTTTTGTTAATAAAAAGATTGACAGGTTATCAACCATCACTGCACTGCCAGCGAAGCGTTTCAAGTCAGCAGGTGATTCTTTATTTATTTCTTTTTATATTTTTATTAACAGCAGCAGCTGCAAAATAATTGATCAACAATTTGCACAAGAAGTCTTGTAGTTTTCCACTGTCTGCTCTGACGGGGCATTATTAAGTTATTACAGTTTAAAAACTGCCAGTAACACTATCACATCATAGTTTTAGGTGTGAAAATGTGTTATCTGTCCTGCATGCTGTTCACATAGCCTACTGTAAGCAAAACCCTATATTTTCAAGGTATTTACTATATTGTTTAAATGCAGTGAGAATGGCTTGAATTTGAGCAAAAGCCACAGTTTACACAGGTTTTTAATTAAATGTGAGTTTATGTTTTAGCTTGTTAGGAGTTAGGGGGTATTTGTATTTCTGCCAGAACAAGAAGTATCTAGTGGATGCTGCAGGTTTCAAGAAATGGTATCAATCGTTAGCAATTGTTTGTTAAAGCCACACTAATGAACTTTTGACAGATTTTCACAATTTGGTACCCTGTAAAGATATGTCCTGCCTTATCCAAAGCGTAAAAGCTAGTCTAGTGTTGACTCATATATCTTGCTTTGTCACTTTCTCTCTTCCTCACTTCCTTCCTCTTCGGTTTCATTGCTGAATCAACCATGGTGCAAGTTCAAAAATGCCAGTGTGTTAATATCCAGTTGCTACCATGTGATTTAGTGCCATAAAGTAAAACGATGCTGTCATCTGATGCAATGACAGCCTTAGGAATGTACATATTAATTATTATTATTATTTATTAATGAATATCAATGTGCCATCAAAACAAGTGAGAAGCATGGCGTTTTAAGATTGAAAACCTATGTAGAATTGCTTTAACTCAGGAAAAATACATGCCACACACAGACACAAACGTAAACAGCAATTAAACTTGTAGTGCACTTAAGATACAGCTGTGCAACTGACTAGTAAAAGCATGTGGAGTGAGATGTAAACCTGTGGCTTTACTGAATGTAGTGTTTTGTGTTGTTTTTTGATGTGACATTGTATGAAAATGAAATATTGTAATAAATAAATTAGCAGGTAGGCTTATTGTCCTTGTTAGGTGTTCTGGCGTAGTAGGAGGCAGGCTGACCCGTCCACCTGAGCTGACAATGACCAAAGAGTACACACGGGAGCAAGAGTGTTCAATGTTTCGACATCCTGAAGTTGTTCAGTCAGCAGTGCGCCAAGCAGTGCGTTGCATGTGTTTTGGGAGAAAAACATTTAAGAATTCATAGAGAAAACGGTCAATTGGCGTTAGCTCATTAACATTAGCAGCTAGCATAAAGCAATGATGCATAAAGCTAAGCAATGGTGAAATAGTCTGTGACTCGTGTAAAAAAAGACCATATAGATAACTGAGTTGTTTTGTAGATTTCGCAATTGTTTGGACAGTTGCTATACTCGCTGTATGTAATAGCTTGAGTAAGGTTAAAAAAGTTAAATAACGATTACCGTTTCTGTTTGTATTTAACATCAACGCCAGGTGCATTTAATGGTAATGATTTAACTGGGAAAGACTACGCAAACATAGATCTTGATGTATAAACAATCTTTTCTGCTAAGGGGGGAAACCCAAGATAGTATAGTAGGTGTGTCTCAGTCGCTTGCAAATTCTTTCAGGAAGTAAACAGTTTTTTCTTTTTCTTTTTTTCCTTCTTGATGTGTCTTACTTTCAAGTGTAATACCAGCGTGCCCAAGGCAGGTAGAAACCCGTTTATGTTCGATTTTTGCCGCTGGCTGCCATGGCGGACTCTTTGGATCGGTCGACGAACATCAACTTGTTGAAGGAGTCGCTTGTGAAGAAGCTCTGTGAGGTGTTGGACAAATCAAACCATAAAGGATGGCGAAAACTTGGAGAGATTGTCGGCAATGACAAACGATTTAAAGTCAGGTAGGTTAAAGATTACAGTAACCACTATGAACGATTGAAGCCAATAGATAACCACTGTAATGTTCTTAACGTGCATATGTATTTGCAACCAGTCCTGTTATAAAATTAGAAATTAGTTTGTTGTTTTCTTTCACCTGGGCCTCCAAAATTACCATGATGATACCATCTCCCAGAAATGGAAGGTTTTATCTTTTACAGTACAGTATCACAAAGATACTTTGTTTGTCCCCTACACTTTGTCAATCTTTATAAAGTTTAATTTGATTCAAATATTCTCTCTTGTATCTTCCTTCAGCTCAGACGAAATGGAGATGTGCTCACTGAGGGTGCTGGAGGTGGAAGGCAGCCCAAGCCTTATGCTGCTGAGGCTAATGGGAGAGCGAGGCTGCACCACTAATCATCTAATTGACTATCTCCAAACTCTGGGTAACTCAGAGGCCCTGCAGTGCCTGAAACCACCAGGTACAGTAAAACGGCCTCCAACCTTTTATCAAGGATGTTATGACACATACAGGTCATTGTTTGTTTTCTATAGCTTAAAGGAACATGCATGACTCGTGTTGTGTTTCTTTAAGATTTTAGTTCTCTCGAATACTGGTTTACAGTCAGTGGACCATTTCATTAGAAAGCAGAGTTAAATATTTTTTTTTTTTAGAGTTTTTTTGTAGTAGATGTATTGTTGCATGGGACGTAAATGCAATGAAATTACATTTTCAACTCTTGTGGAAAGTTAAATATGACACCACATCTATTGTGTGTGGGTTGCAAGACAAAGGGATGCATTCATATTTAACATTTTCTTCACAAATTTACAGCCTTGCAGATTCTCATTCAGCCCCAGTCTGTAGCTCTAATATGTGGCCACAATCTCCGCCTCAGCTGCCATGCTGTGGGAAAATCTCCAGTGCAGTACCAGTGGTTCAAATCCAGGGAGGAGGTAATCTGCTACATAGTTCTTTTTTAGGACTAGGTTATAAAATTCTTCTTATTTTCATTTTTAAATTTACATAGCAAATAGGTTTAGGCTTAAAAAATGTAATTTCATGGATTTTTCTTTCAAGCACACACAAAGAAGCCTCTTTATGACTTTGTTGAAACACATTATTGGAGCATTATTAACTTTTTGACCTGTTTTACTCTTTTCTTAGTTTTGTTTTACGGAATTGACAACCAAATGTAGCTTTAATAAAGATGTATGATTTGCCCTCTCTTGGCAGATCTAAATTTTCAAGTTTAGAGAAATGCATGTACATGTTCTGTTAGTCCACATTGTTGAAATAAGTAATACGGTTGTTTCACTGAGCAAATATTTGAATATTTTAATTGAAAAACAGTAACATTTAATATTTGGTCTTTTTTACTGATATTTACCTTGAGGAGAGAAAATGTTGAGCATGGCTGAAGTGATGACATCGCTCTGTGATGGGAATGGGATGACGTTGCATCTCATCTAGCAGAGCAACATTACATTATGCTGACTGAGCTGTTCCTATTTTTACAAACTCAGGTACCAAACAGCACCTCTCCAGATCTGGTGATAAGTCCTGTCCATCTGAAGGATGCTGGCTTTTACATCTGTAGGGTCAACAGCGGAGAAGTCTGTGAATTCAGCCAGTGGGCTCAGGTGGACGTCCTCAATGTTGGCATGTCTTATGGTATGATTCTGCATTGTGCCATAAAGCAGATTTAAACTCTTATAAGTAGCATTTTACTGAGGAAATGATGGCTTCTGTTCAACACCAACAGGGCATAGTTATCACACTTTAGATGGTCGGGTGAAGTTGGTCATGCAGCCTCAGTTCCAGCGGCTACATGTTGGGGAAACCCTGCAGCTGGAGTGTGGAGCTGTGGGACGGCCGATTCCTCGATACCAATGGCACAGGAACGGAGTCCCAATCCCAAACACCACAAAGAGAAAGCTAATTGTGATGTTTGACTCTTTACTCTTTGAATGATTTTTCCATTTAGAAACACATTGCAAAGCATGATCTGAAAGCTGTTCCAGTATGAGACATTAAAGTTGTTGATCACTGCTGACAAAGCCAAATAAAGACTGTTCCTTTCAGATTCCTCATGTGATGCAGGAACATCACGGCAGGTATCGGTGCGAGATCGCCAGCAGTACTGAGAGAATGTGGACCAATGAAGTCGATGTTGTGATAGGTATGTTAATCCTTAAGGACAACTTTTATTCTGAAAAGGCAGTTCTTTTATTATTTCTGAGCAATATTTTGCTTTTGTTCTTGAACGAAAGCACCAAGGATATCTGTCCAGATTACAGGGGCAATGGAGTGCTCTGAAGGTAGAGTTAAAAGCCCCGGCGAATGGTGTACAGATTAATTACTAACATGCATTCAGTTGCATGCAGATATTAATTACAACATTGTTCAAAACTGTGATGTGTTGCTGTAATTGCATGTGGATCATGATTCAGGTTTTCAACACTACGATTACAAGGTTTATTTACAAATATCACTTGCATGCATTTTTGACTTTACTAATGTCATGGTTTCCAATCAACACAAGAGGATGGTGAATTGATTGATTTATTGATTTTGATTCATTCTATGTTAATGTTGACAAATCCCATGAAAAGACTGAAAGCAACACTGAACTGATGTTATAGACAGAATTCTGACTAGTTACCTGCTACTGCATGATATGGGTGACCAAAAAAGAACGAGTGAATTAATTTTATAATATATATAATTATATTGTTATAATTAATTAACATCTAAAAATCATTAAACCAGATAAACATTTTTTTGCATTTATTCATAGCTGTATTTGAGTATTTAAATCCAAATTAATTGTTGAATATTTTTCATATTTTAATATTTTTACATTAGATTTTTTTAGTATTATATTTAGATATTTCTATTTGTATTAATTTATAAATTTCTTTGCTGTTTGATTATAAAGTGGGTATCACTAACCTATTCTTTAAACATCATCTGCCAGTTTCACTCACCTACTATAAATACATTTTAATATGTTAATACATGAATGAATGTAGAATTGTATGAATAACAGTATTATCTAATACAATATAAGTTTTTATATATTTCTATATTTATCTATTTTTAAATGTATAATTTTTTAAACATTTCTAATTGCATATCTGTGGTACTTTATAGTATGAGCACAGTGGCAGTTGAAATATGTTACTAAGCAAATCTGTTAAAAATCTGTTGCAAATCTGACAATGAAATCTCATGTTATAATTTTTAGCCCACATACAACATCCTGCTACTGACACAAATACTAGAGCTTCTCATGGTTATTAAATGATAAATTGTGGTGTGTTCTTAAATGCACTGCATCAAGATTGCAGGAAACAGTTCACATGACTTGTTTTATAGTCTTCTACTAGTGAAAAAAATCAAGCTTCGTACAGCTTTCGGAAAACTTAAAATTTTTACAAAAATTACTTTAAAAGTTAACTGTTAAGTGTGACTGAAAATATATCCAGAAATATTCAACCTGGGTCATTTGTTTTCTAAATGCACGCTTGTGAGCTAACTTTATCCTTCATCTTTATATCCACATACTCTAGTGTGTTAATAAATATGTAATAAACTTTCTATTAAACAGCTGAATTCATAGTGAATTTGCCCAAATACTATTGAGAGCACAGTCACAGTTAAGTTAGATTCAGTTGTCTTTATTTAAAGCGTTTGCACCAGTCATCCCAATATACAACGTGCAGTTTGCAGAATGTTCTGTGTGACTCCTCATTTCTACGGAATTGCTACAGAGTTCAGATTAACATTATGCCTGATTGAAATCAATCAAAATCACCCTTTTACTGTGCAGCTGAAGAGAAAAGCTGCTGATTTCTTTTAGTCATCTACTTCCTGAAATGTTTTTTTTTTTCCGACAGGCATATTTAAAACATTACCCCCAGCTTATTGGAACAACATTGTTGAACTTTGTCTTTTCATGGAACTTGTTGCAAATCAGACTAACATTACAATATACAGTAACTCATGATTTGACTCAATTGCACTAGATTTTTTTTCTATGTTGATCTTCCCTTTGGTTTATTATTTCCAGCTTTATAAATACTCTATTGTCATACTGTATGTGAAACATTAGGCTCACATGATAGTAATGTATTTCTCCTGTTGATTCTTAGATGACATTTACGCAATTGGAGAAGGTAAGACTAATGAAACTCAATAAATATACAGATTTAAATGCCATATTTTCACTGTTGTGAACCTTTTTTTGTGTGACATTACAATTTTAGGTTCCAGCGACCTTTTCCTAAATAGTGTTCCAGATCAACTTAATGGTGGGTATCTTTAAAAACAACACTTTACATGTGTTTTAGTGACTGATTAAAGTCAAAGGAGGAGGTTTTTTTTGTTGATGCACTTTTTATATTAACTGCATGGTGCTAATGTCCGAAAAAATCAAGATCTGTGTCCTGATCCATGTTAGTCCCCCTACTGATGTCAACCTCCAAATAAGATGTGCAACTTTTGTGTTTTAGAATAAGATGGAAAAAGCAGATGAAACCAGCAACAGAAATAAAAACAAATCTCGTCTCACCAGAAAGGGGATGTATTAAGTGACATTAAAAACCTATAGATGTTGTTGGGTTTGGCATTCATCACAGTGTGATTTGCTTCCTTCCTCCCTGCATGTCTTTGTATTTATTTGTATCAAATATACTTCAGTGTGTAAATTTTGTGTCTTGACTTAGATGTGATCTGAAATCCAGATTCGTGACGAAAAGTTTATAATTTCTAGGACTTTAAATAAACTAAATATCATCATTATTTTTCATTATTATTACTCCAAAGTTTCACCACGGGAATCTGCAGAGACCTCTGGCAGTAGTTGGTGTCAAACTTCTATGTCTACTATTTGTCACCCCTTTCTGGGAAATTGGTGCCGGATCTCGCGGGTACATCCATTTTTTATATGCAGTAGCCGAGACATACTTGGTGCAAAGGCAACTTTTCAAGAAAAAGAAGCTTGTTTCATCTGAAGCATTGAGGTGGAAATGTTTTGGCCTGGGGTTGCTTCTCTGTCTCGGTGGGTTAAAAACTTGCAGACATTGATTAATTTATGATTATTGCATATCAAAAAGTGCCTGAAGGTATTAAGGCAATTTTCCTGTTGGTGAAGTTGAATCTTTTAGAAGGGCACGATCGTCCTCACATAAATGCACTGAAGATTGGTTTAAAAGGAGAAATGAAGGGTCTGAAATGGGCACATCGAAGCCCAGATTTGAATCCTGTCAAGTTGTAGTCATGGTAGTTGTAGAAATCCTCCAATTTAGCAAGAGTAGTGATCCAAACTTTTAGAAAGCCGATGTCAGAAACTGGCAAACAGTTATACGATCAAATAAAATAAAATTTTACTTATGTAGTTGTATTCATACAAAAATAGGGGGTTTCAAACTTCAGTCCTCTAGGGCTGCTGTTCTTCAGGTTTTAGTTGTTTCCCTGCTTTACAACACCTGAATCAAATCAAATGGATCCAACAGATTTTTGTAAACTTCTTCACAATGGCCCATTCATTTCAATTTGTGTGTTAGAGCAGAAAAGCAATGAAAACCTGCTGGATAGCGGAGACTGGAGTTTAACATCCCTGCTGTAAAACTAAAAGCCAGTAATCTATTAGATGTAATTTATTCATATCTGAAAAGTTAAAATGAATAAAAGCAAGATAACAAACTGTTTTGAATAACTTTCTACAATAGCATTAAAATGGCAATGCTCAGACACATTTTTACTAACACCGACTCTTTGACCCTTTGAAGATCCACACTGTAGATACAGACAAGTAGACGGAGCCTGAACAGGCCACTGTGGGCTAACTGGGATTTTTTGGAAGGAGGTGGTCTCCCAACTTCTGCTTTTACAGAACTTTGAAACAAACATACTGTAAAGTTGAAGTGATACCTTTGACAGCTAAAGCAGCAGCAAACATTTATTTTGCAAGACAAATCCGGAACATGCTTTATTAAACAGGCATTGGAAAGGTGAACAAGTCTACGCCCAACATTGCAGTCTGTATTAAAAAAACCAAACAATATTATTAGAGACAGTCTACCTGTTTAACAATCTTTTTTTTCTCTTCTCATGTTTGACCCCAGCAACAGATAAAGTGGCCCTGCTGATTGGAAATCTGTCGTACCAGAACCACCCACAGCTCAAAGCTCCCATGGTGGACGTATACGACCTCACCAACGTCCTGCGGCAGCTCAACTTTAAAGTGGTTTCACTGCTGGACCTCACAGAGTCGGAGATGAGAAACGCTGTTGACGAGTTCCTGCTGCTGCTCCACAAGGGAGTCTACGGTGGGATTTTACATACATGGATGGTTCTGGTGACACAACTGCACATACTCTAAAAATAATACATGAAATTATTTTAAACTCGTCTCTTCCCTTGAGACATGAAATTTCTACCTTTTCCTGATAGTAATTAATAATAACTTACTAAATAATTAATTAATAAAAAATCTGTAAAGGAAGCCGTTAGACTCTCCAATAGCTCAACATGTAGCCAGAATTAGACCTTCTTTATTCAGGTTACTCGACTGAAAGCGCATCTCCTTCTTTAGGTTTGCTGTACTATGCTGGTCATGGATATGAGAACTACGGAAACAGTTTCATGGTGCCGGTTAATGCACCAAACCCTTATCGGTCAGCCAACTGTCTATGTGTGCAGAGCATCCTAAAACTAATGCAGGAGAAGGAGACGGGCCTTAATGTATTTCTGCTGGACATGTGTAGGAAAAGGTGAGTCCATCCTCTTTTGTACTGTTTACTGAGATTGAAATAATGCTAGACAGTATACCAACTTTAATTCACTCTAGCACTTGAATAAATTTCAACTACAGGATGGTTGATGGAGGTATTTCTCCATAAAACACTTTTTTTTCCTCTATGTCAATCCTTTCTCTGTAGCTCGAGTGTGATTTTATAAGTTGTCTTATTGTCGGTAGGGAGACTAGTTGCTAAATTAAATAATTAAACATTTTGACAGTGTAACGTATCTAACAGATTTATTTTTGCTTTTTTAACTGGGCGAAAAATGTTGTTTATTATCACAAGGTCCAACAAAACAAGCAAATATTTTACATAAGAACCACAATTGTTTTTGATTTATTTACCTTTAAAATAAATAAATGAATAAATTATATTACTATAGTTTTCAGTTAGTGAACAGCTAAGCACTGTCGAGCTGTTTATGGTTGTGTTTTGTTACCTGACAGAAATGAACCCTCTGTCATCAGTAGCATTTTGAAATTTGGCAAAGTTTTATTAATCACTTCTGTTTATTCACATTTCTGGTGATATATATAGATGATGGCAGGCAGATTACAGTTTGATAGAGATGATGATAGAGAGAACCCAAATGAGGAGATAGAAAGGAGGTTGGTACAAAAGTCTGACTGAAACACAGCGAGTGACAGTGACATTTAAAGAATGGTGGCTATGAGCTGAGAGTTTAGGATAAACTGGGAAAAATGATCATTGAATTAGAGCAATGGCATGGAAGTTGAGGAAAAAATCCATTCATCCATCCATTTGCAATACCCGAGGCTGAAGCCTGCCCCAGCTGCTAGAGGTGGAGAGGCAGGGTACCCCCTGGACAGGTGTGTTGCAGACCTGCAGGATACTGGCTCTTAAGGACCAGAGTTACTGATCCCTGCTCTAGAAGATTAGAGATGAAATGAGAGAGAAAAAAAATCTTCTTATTGAATTTGCACTTTTGCTCTTAGTTAAATAAGGGCAGATAGGGGTATTGATGTCAACAAAGTTCCCCGAACCATAAAACAATAACAGAAGTGATGAGCATTTATTTGTTTTGGTTTGTGAAAATTTGATCAATTTATATTTATTTTCCAGGAATATTCATGATGACTCCACTCCAAACATTGTCCTGAGAGTTACCGCAAACATTGTCTTTGGATATGCTACGTAGGTCTGAAACAGTGACATTTAAAATCAACTTCATACAATTTTTTATTCTAGTATAAAATGTTGTATTCTTTGTCTGTCTGGGCAGGTGCCAGGATGCTGAGGCCTTTGAGCTGAGTTCCACTGGTTTCACCAATGGTGTGTTTGTCAGGTTTCTAAAAAAACGGCTGCTGGACGATGAAAAGATCACAGTGGTGCTGGACAGAGTTGCTGAGGGTAAGAGATGGCCTGAAAGTTTCCCCTCATCCTGAAATAAAATTGTATTTGGAGATATGATTGGTGCAAAGCTAATCTAGAGGTACTCGAGATGAAGAATGAAATTAGTTGAAATGACCATGCCAGGTCCAGTTCTACTCCCTTCACAGTGGAATCTGTTTGAGCTCCTGACAGTATGTGAAAGGCTGGCTTAACTTGTGTTTTTTGTGCTCAGACATGGGCCAGTTTGATGCTACAAAAGGTAAACAGGCTCTGGAGATCCGCAGCAGCCTGTCGGAGAGAAGAGCGCTGACCGATCCTATTCTGCCTGGGGACAGTGTGGATCTTGTTCATGCTCAAAGTCACCAATGGGCAAAAGCTCATGGTAAGTCTACGGCAATAATTGCAGTCTTTGTTGATCTATTATCAGTGAGCTGGGAAGTCCCTATTTGCTCGCTGCGATTAAGCACTGTGCAGTCAGACGAATGTTGACTCTTGTTAGTACTGATGAGGCACACATTGCTCATACACTTTAAATGTACACATGTGGGAGTTTCCTAAGACAATTCAACCTTTTGACATTTGCTGACTCATAATGGCGTCATTATCCCTTCTTGCTCTTCCGTATGTTATGCTTTCCTACAGAAATGTTTGCAGAGTAAAATAACGTGACTGTAGGTGTGTGACAACAAGTTTTTGATAAATCCATCTGGTCAGCTTGAAAGAATCACAACAAAGTTGTTGTTCATTCCCTGTTTAGTTTATCATTATATATAAAATAAACAAGAGCCATATAACCTTCCTCACTGAACACAGTCCCTCTACCATTTAAATGAGAATTTTACCTGAAATCTTTCTTTGCATGTTTTTGTAGAGCTTCCTGAGAGTATGTGTCTCAACTTTGACTGTGGGGCTCAGATTAAGTTGGGCTTTGCTGCAGAGTTCTCCAACGTGCTCGTCATCTACACTCACATCATTAAAAAGCCTGACGATATGTCTTTCTGCCAAGCTCATGTCACCGACTTCTCACACGTAACTATGTTACCATTTTTAAAAAGAGCTCATAGAAGTAATATTTCTTTTTTCTATCACTGTTCTGGTAGGAAAAGTCCATATAAACCTTCCATAAAATGTAGATATCTTTAAGACCATCTTAAGTTGGTCCTTGAAACTTCCTTTTCTTGCTTCAGGACCTTGATGTAGATCCTAAAGAGATGAACAGAGAGACTCCAGAGGAGACTGGGATCTACCTCCTGTCCAGCAGTCTGCCGCAGCACTGCCTCTACACCAGACTCAGCTCGCTGCAGAAGCTCAAGGTAAAACCTTCATATTATCTACTTGGGCTGAAAATTATGTGTAAAAGTCTTTATTTGTTTTAAAATAGAACAACAACTTTTAACTTGCTCACAGTATGACCTGATATGTTTCAGTACAGAGAGTATTAAATTCTGTTAAGAAGGTTTATCATCTATTATTTAATGTTAAGATAGAGTCTGCAGCAGTACTACATCTCTGCAGCTGCACTGATATGCTTGCTCGGGACCAGAAGGCTACGATTAGCATGCTAACAGCCTTCAATAATAATGATCCTCTTAGTACAGCATGTTCTACTATTCTCCATAACCATTGCAGATGGTTGGGCATTTCCATAATATACCAAGAATTTTTTTTTTCTGAGGTTAAAGTCACAAATTTAGGGTAATACAACTCTGATAACTTTCAGTTTGCAAAATATCTAGTTAAATTTAGCTGTAGATACACAGTTCTGGCGTCCTTATGTATGTTTCAAACTATTCTATGTTCATCAACCCTACATGAAACAGGAGGAGCTGGTCTTCACCGTGTGCCTTCAAGGGACTTTTGCAGCCATGGATGATGATCATCCCATCCATTGGACCAAAAGCATCAACATTGGAAAGCCACTGATTGCCAGACTGGACCTCCATCGGGCAATGCGTCGAAATAGCTGCCTGCAGACCTGCCTGATGCCCCACAGCCCGTCCCACAGCCCTTGTCATAGCCCTGGGCCTGAACACCACCTCCACCTCTATCACGGGTCACATCATACACAGGATTACAACCGCCTATCACCACAGCACCACTACATGGACATTAATGAGCATCCTCACGGTGCAATGGGAGGCTTTGGGGTTTCCTACTATGACAATCTCAGCCAATGCAGCTATGAGCCAGCGTATGACATTAGTGGGGCTTTAGGCTCACCAGGCAGGTACAGCATCCCCATAGAGGCTAGCGACGACATCAACGAACTGCAGACTGTGTTCATCAACAGCCTGCAGCTTCAGCCACAATAAACCTGGAGAATTATCTAGCTATATTCTGCTGCTTTTTTTTCACTTGTATACTGAAAAACAATTTCATGTTCTTGAATTAGTAAGCATCTTGTCTCAAACAAGCTGTAAGCTAACTTTGTACTTGTAAAAATTATGTTCTATAAATACATTTTTAGAAAGTTGTCTAAAGGGCTTTCCAGCAAATGAAGAGTGGGTGGTTGCTGTAGTTTTATATTGTTTGAGGAGAATGAGGTATGTATTGTAACTCATTCTGTAGCAGGAATACAAAACTCAAATTGTAAGCCTACTACAATTTTTGTAATCTTTAAGCCAGTTGTACACAAATAATAGAGGCATATTAAAGGAACATGGTGTAGGACGTAGTGACAAAATAATGTTTTGCCAACCATCTGCACGCTCTGCTCACAGGGGCATTAGAATTTTGTTTCTCTTTCTAAAGTGTTTAACGTTTCTTGTAAAGCTGCTGACAGGAAGTTTACATAAAGGGAGATTGTTGTTTCATACCCATAAAGCATGAGTGGTTTCAGGATTTTTCAAATATAATGTTAAAAATTTAAAATGCTACTGGTACACTGGTGGTACTGCAGTGTACTGGCACTAGTTGGTCAGTTTGGGTGCATTTCACCATCTACATGTCCATAAATCACAAATCTGAGTCTTACAATTTTTTCTTTCATTTCTTGAAATGCAATCACAAGTACACAGACAGCCAAATTTTGAACTCATGAGTAAATAAAAACGTTTTTAGTGGTTTGCATTAGGTAAACCCCTGTAGTCCTCTAACCAACCCTTACCATGACATTATGAGGTCACCTCATGTCTTGAATAGCCTCTGACTACTCCTCAGTAGTGAGGAGTAGTCAGAGGCTATTCTGAAGCTTTGCTAGAGGACCACTCCAGTGACGTTTGAGAGCTGCTGTTGACAGCTCTATTTATATTGGTCATTACTTGAGGTCCATGTTAAAATTAGAAGACAACAAGCCAGACTTAAATGAATCAATATTGTGTAATTTCTGCTCTGTTTAATCGGGAACAATCTATTTTCTAAAAGAGCAGCAAAAAATCTAAACAGATAAAAAACAAACACCATACTAAGAACGCATTAAAAACTTATGCCTATTTAAAGTCAAAAGATAGGCAAAAAGAGTGAGAGAAACTAAATAACTTTTGGAAATTACATCAATATACCTGAATATTTATGGTATCACTTAACTACTTACAAATGTTTGGTTTTAGAAGTGACAATAATGAAAGGACTCATTTCTTCCGTAAAAATTACTGGTGCTGACCAGGCTCTCAAACCTTCCAGGCTTAGATTACAGCACATTTACCACTTATTCAAACTCATCAATCACCAATGGATTCTTCTCATACAAAAGCAGATGTAAAAAAAAAACAAAAAAAAAACTTCGATGAAGATGACAAAGGTGAACTGTTCTTCAGTGAACCAAAACCAGAGTCACAGGAAAAAAGGTCCATGCGTACAAGAGTCAAATATTCATTTCTGTTTGGTTTAAGCATTGAAGAAGTATACCTCAGTTATGTGGTTGGGTCATTGTAACACACAAACAATACATGCCTCCAATCCTCATAAACTATTTACTTATATTTTTGTTTATGAAGGTTAATTTAATGTTTGATTTAAACCTGAGGAAGTCTATCTGATAACAGTCATTAAAGCATTTTATGTTTTGATTTGTACACTGAACTATCAGTAGAAGAGCAAAAACAGTGAGCAGTGGGGTGTGTTTGGAGGAGTAAATCCTTTTTTTCCCCAGGGTTTTATGTTCCCAGCTCAGTCTTGTTTTAACACACATTAAGCCTCTATCACCTTAGCACATGCCACAAAAGGGAAACGCAGAGCTGGTGTGCATGTTTAAGAGGTTCCTGTTGTGTGTAATAAAGAACCGAGTAAATGTTCCCCTCGAAAATCACAAGTTTTAAAAAAAATGTTTGTTCTGTATCCACTACTCCATCAGGATCCCCCTCTTTCTTTAGCATCAAGTGAAACATGTCACAAATACCACTCAAGGGCGTTTCAATTGCCAAGTGATTATTTGTGCCACTCTACTCGGGTGAAATTGTCCCCAGTTCAACTAGTTTCGTGTCATTCCTTTTTTCACTTTGCTTGTGTCATAGATTAGCTCAGAAGGCAAAGATGTACGTGCCTAAGGTGATTGTTTGCACATTGTTAAAATGTATATGCCTGTTTGTAAAAGGTCTCACAGCTCACACATTTACTTGTTCTTATATGCTGGTTGTTAGATTCTTGATGATGACCACAAAGAAAGCCATAACACGTTGGTTAAATGTGAACAATAATATAATTGTTCTCTATTAATACTTTAAATATTGTTGGAGCTCTGACCCTGCAGGCCTTTTTCCACTCCAAACTTGGTTGTCATTGGTGAAATTGTGACAGGAACTCTTACGCTTGAGTCCTAAAGTGACCTAGAAAGAGACCTGATCCTTGTAGAGGATCTCCGGAGAGACCAGAAAATGACTGATACTCCTTGTTTATCCGGATTGAGATTGAAGAAGCACCCAACCTGTATTTAAATCATTCCCAATGCCAATCTTGATACTGTGTGTATATGGGATATTTGTTTTATTTTTAATATATTTACAAAAACTTTAATGACTTTACACACTTTGTATTGTGTCTAAATGTGTGAGAAAAACCGGAATAATATATCATGGTATACTTATTAGCAATGGCAGAGCTAGACTTTTATACATGGGGTAGCCAGAAAGTAGGCAGGTCTTTATCTGTGGAGCCATATTTTAGGAAAGTAAATTATTGCGTTTCTCTAACACAACCACTTACATACACTGCAGTCACATTAGAGAGGCATGGGAAATAAAACATCTTTAATGTTAGTAATCTGGATCTCCAAGTGGATGTATTTGCAACAAGTTAAGAAAGGTCCATAGAAAGGCAAGTGGGTTGTTTTGAGGCACAGTATGAGCAGCTTAATGTGGTAGTAGAGGGATCAACAGCCTCTTCTTGTAGTTCTGCTTACTGTCTGGTGGTGGTGGTAGACTGGATTCTTGAGTCTGGCTACTTTGTCATTTTAATGGCCAGAAACAAAAATTTTCTGTCCTCATCCAGTAATCTGTTAGTCATCTGAGGTGGCACCTCAGGTGTCCAGTCAGGGTGGCACTGGCCACCTCTGTAACTTTATCCCTGCTTGAAACAATCTAAAATACTTTGTCAGCATTTTACACGACAGAAACAGACATGAGGTTTTAGTCCTGCAGTACAGTTTGCTATATTTATTTGCACCACATTTGACACAAAAGACACAATGAAAATTCTGCCACAGTGTCACTTATGAGGGTAACAGATAGACTCCAAACCCTATTCCCACTTTTCTTCTTCAGTCTTTTTTCATTATCATGATGATTTAAAAGTTGTATCTTCAAAAAGACATTTAGAAAAATGCTAAATGGAAATGAGAAATAAAATGGCTAAAATATGGAACAAGAAAAGAATTAGCAATAAAGAGGTTTCTACAGGTACCAAGGACTGAAAACTCAACTCAAGCAGAAAAACTTAAATATTTGTTTTTGTCTAAAAGGACCGACTTTTTTTTTTTTTAAATCTACGTTTGTAATGTGCATCAGCATAAAATGTATCTAACTGACTTTTGTTTTACAAGTTCTAAAAGGCAGAAAAGCTCCCACTCCTTTTTGTTTTTACAAAAGCAGGCAGATCATGTGACTTTTGCCTGCCAGGTCCTCTCATGTAACAACAGAGGTTTGTGCAAAAACTTACACAGTATCAGCTAAAACGCACACAGTCAGGGACTGATGGCACATGTGCAGCAACATTTAGCTTCACAGGAAGAAAAGACTGAAATCTGCATTTCATTTGCATGCACAGTTGTGCAGAACAGGATACAGTGAGTACAGCTTTAGGCCTGTCTGGATGAATAATGGATGGAGTCAGTCAGCCACCCACAGGCTGCAGGGTGATATCATGGCTGCGTCACTGTGCTGCTGAGGGAGGAGGGTGGGGTGGTTAGATGATGCAGCAGGCAGAGACACAGTGAGAAACCTGCTCAAAGAGAGGACACAGGGATAACAGCCATGGCAGCCTCCTGGAAGCAGCTACTTTTTCAGATCCTCCAGATTCTCATCTCCTGCAGATACATCAACACAAGTAAATGAAATTTGGGTTTATTTTAACTGTTTTATGTAGTTGTGTAAAAGCTCTGCTTTTCTTCTCTCTTTTTTTAAAAAAATCACTCAATGTTCCTTTAACCTTGTGGGGGGCTTACATTTCCACACATAGACAAACATGCTTACAGTTTCCAGTCGATTGTCGTTATTCTTCAATGTTTAAATATTCCCACAAAGTATTCTTATCCGACACAGATTTTCTACACTTTGATTTAGATTAGCAATTTTAATAGAAAAAAATAAATAAAAGAAAGGGGAGAGTGCTGAATTCCACAATTATGTCTTTATATGGAGGATACTTTGGCTAATGTATACATATCAATTCCTTGTGAGTGGGTTAATATCCACAAGTTAATGGTAAAAGGACCATTTAAAATAATTTTGAACTATTAACTTAATCCAGTCCTTGAGATTTAAACTGGTTTCAGTTTGTGCACATTTGACCTGAGCTTTAATTTCTTTGTAGGGTCTCTGTATCGTTAATTATTTAACAAAAACTAACCAAATGCAGAAGCAGTGTGTGATAAACCAAATAGGCTAACTGCTTCTACGTGGAGTAAGCAGCAGCCAGGTGCTGCTAATCAAGTGCAATTAATTAACTGATCATCAGCATATGTGAGTTTCACTATGGAAGAAAACAACTACAATCTACAAGCAATTGTTACAGCTCAATAACCTGTAAAGGGTGTGAGGCCATGTCTGAACAATTTGTCCCTAATTCAACAGTTAGAAAGATTAACAAGTGGATAATAGTGGAACATCTGAGTAAAATTAGGGGGGTTAGTAAGAGCTCTCACACTGCTAATGGGCCGATTGGACAAGTTGCAGTGTTTTGCTTTTTTGTGTTAGCAGTTATCTTTGCAACATTACAACATCATGATTTATCTTTTTGGCAACATGCAATTTCTACACTTTCTACTTCTACTTTTTTTCTCCTCTTTCTGTTAGTGGGTCTATATCTAGGTTAAACTGTGAAAGATTTTTTTTCAGCAACCATTTATAGCATGCCAAAAAAAGAAAAACAAAAAGAGAACTGTAGCATTTCAGATTGTATGCATAGCATTAATTTTTGAGGATGTTCACAACATTCCATACAAATGGAGGGTGCATGATGTTAAAGATGCATACATTTAATTTAAAGTTAGTGTATTTGCAGTCTTAATGCCAAATTTATGTTTGGAATATTTTATATGTGCTGCACATTACCATGACTTGGCCCAACACTGATACCAATCAGTGTTAAGAATAACTTTGTTTTGTGGTTATTGCTACTGTTGTTTCTGAGGCTTTCTAATTTCCAATTATAGCAAAAAAAAAAAAAAAAAAAAATTTGATTGGTGTATAATAATTTAAATCTAAACAAGAGCTTTTTTTTAAGTTTTGGGATTTCAGCTGAACTGATGGGTGAATGGTGGGTAATACATAATGAGACCAGTACAGCTGACCAGTCAGAAAGAAAAACAGGCTTTATGGGGAGAGGCATCTTCCTTAACTTGTGTATTATAAGAATTCTGTAAATCTGCAGAAGCTAATAGCACTCTGCTAGTGAATAGAAAAGCTAACACTGAACCTTGAAAGGTGCTGTTAGCTATTGATATGTCAACAATACATATATGTTTAACTTTATTCCTTTCACTGACAGAAACACCAGGCCCAACGCCTCTGCCTCTGGTTCCCATCACTCCTTTGCAGACAGATATAAGAAGTGCTGTCCTAAAAGGTGATTATTTTTATTTTTTACATTTCATTTACCACAATGTTATTCCTGATGCTATTGTATACACAAGAGAAACATTTTTTCTTACAAAGGTGAGACGCTGTGTAAAATATAAGTGAATACAGATAGAGTTGTTTGCAAATCTCATTAACCCATATTTGACTCCTAGCAGAACATAAACATCAGATGGGGAAACTGGGACATTTTACCATCTCATAGAAAGTAGAAGGTTAGGACTTGAAAGGTTAAAGTAATTGGTACAATAAAAAAACAAGTGTAGGAGAATTTAACAACTAAACAGGCCAATTGACAGTAGGTCAGCAACATGACTGGGTTTAAAAGGAGAATTTCAAATGTTAAGATGGACAGAAGTTCACCAATCTGTGACAAATTGCTTCTAACTATTGTGGTCAAATTTAAGAAAAAATATTCCTTAATGCAAAATTTGAAAAAATTTGAAGATTCCTAAAGCTACTGTGTATTATATAATGGAAAGATTCCCAGAATTAGGTGGAATCTCTGTGCACATGGGACAAGGTTAGAGGTGAAATCTGGATACTTGTGATCTTCAGCTCCTTAGGTGGCACGGCATTAAAAATGGTTATAATTCTTTCTTGGAAATCACTGCATGGGCTCAGAAACACGCTTTATGAGAAATCCTTAAACGTAGGTTAGAGCCCCGCCATGCAAAGAAGCCATATGTGAATACAATCCAGAAATGCTGTCATCATAAAGACTAGAAAAGAGAGGGACCATCTAGCTTATTTTCAGCACCTTTGAGGGGTACATCAATGCTGAAAAGTACACAAGAGGTTTTAGAGTAAAATATATTACCATCCAGAAAACATCTCTTTTAGAGAAAGCCTTGCATATTTCAGGAAGACCATGACAAAACACAACAGCATGGCTTCACAGGAATCCAGGTGCTGAACTGGCCGACTTGCAGTCCAGACCTTTCACCAGTAGAAAGAATTTAGTGCATTATGAAACAAAATAATCTGAGAACAAAGATCCAGGATTTCTGAGCAGCTAGAAGCCTGCATCAGACCAAAAGGGGACAACATTCTTCTCCTGATACTCCCACCACTGGTCTCCTCACTTCCCAGACATTTACAGATAGCTGTGAAAATAAGTGGGGATGCTACACTTTAACATCACTCTGTTTTAACTTCTTTGAGATGTGTTGCTACCATTAAACTCGAAATGAGCAAATTGTTCTAATGAAATGTTAAAATGTATGTTTCAACATCTGATATGTTCTTTTGGGAATGAAATACGAGATTTCCAATTTATTACATTCTGTTGTTAATTACATTTTACACAGAATATCTTTTATTTGGAATTTGGGTTGTAGAATTTCTGGTGAAAATTGGCATTATAGCACAAAAGGGTGATTTGACAGGACATGATGATTAATCATTACAAAAAATAGACAAAAGACTTTGATTTGATTTTTGTGATCTGTTGAAAAATCCTCTGATGCTCCACACAGGTGAAAGTCTCTCTGAGAAAGTTGAACTGTTGGATCCTGTTAATCTGACACTGGAGTGTACCTGGACTGGAAACCAGAACAAACCATCAAACATAACTGGTTACTGGAGCAAAGATGGATGGGAGATTCAGGATAGTCGTGTCATAGTGGTGCTTGAAAATGAGCAGTATAACTTCAAACGAGTGTAAGTGCTTCATGTGCACGTTTAGTCGTAGTTGTGAGATACATTTTTGTACATTATCTTCTGATGTGCAAAGCATAAAGATGTGCGCTAATTTCCAAAATGCCTATTCACAAACTTTTCACAATCATCAAGAGGCCTTAGAGTTGGCAGCCCAACTCTGCAATTGTAATAGCAACAGAAAAAACATATTTTATAATCTGATTACATTAATCTAAACTCAGTGTAACATGTTAGTCTATAGCACTTTTCTTGTTGTTGTCTTTACAGGTTCAGTATTACCAGTGAGGAAAACCTTGGAGCTTACTCTTGCATGTTTGGAAATGAAGCTAAAATAGATTTTATCATAGCAGGTACCGCTCCCAAATTTCTTAATGTGTTATTTCTGTGCAAACATTTCACATTCAGACAGCATTTGCTTTGTTATCTCATCAAGTCCACACCAAACATCATCCTCTCTGCTCTTTTCCTTTAGCTCCACAGATCAGTGAGGTGCGAGATAAGCCAATAGTCAGCTACATGGGGGATTCTGTGGTAATGACATGTAAAATGGAGGAAAGCAAGCCAAAGCCCCCCACCTGGAACTGGTATAAGCACAATGGGACGGATAAGGTGGGCTGTCAAGAAATTTTAGCATCACATCATGTGAAATTCTAATCACTGGTTGCTTTATAATGAAACCACTTTTAATTAAGGATGTTCAATATTTCAACGTATAGAACGTAAAAAATTTTTTAAATGTTACTCGTGGTGTTTTTTTCAATTTTATGATTTATGATTAAACATTTTAACTTTTAAAGCTGGAAATCTTTTTCATTTATAGTTTTTATTATTTTATTTTTTTTAACCACTTGTGCATGATAGTGCCCTTTTAAAAACTATAACAGCTATTTTAGCTCAATGTGGGAAGAAGTATTCATATATTAGGTTAAAAAGATCCCATTTTAAAAGTTTGTTAGCTTTTGACAGATGTTCATGCTTGGGGCAATTGGCAGCTGGCTTGTGTTTTAGTTCATTTAAGGTTACATTGACCTCATTGTAAGGGCTTGTAAGAACCAGATCCTGTGATATAAGACCTTACACTTGCTTAAAGGGCCTCCTTGATTTTTATATAACTGTTTATTTTCTATATTTACCAGTAAGGTATTTCACCACAGATGAATTTATATAGTACTGAGTTATTCTTTATAAACCTCACATGATGAAAAATTCATCCACTGGGCTGACACCTCTGATATTTCCACTCACTTTGGACTGATCAGCAATAAGTAGTGCTTTGGGATGGTTTCTCCAAGTAGGAGCAGATCTTTGCTGCTGCAACGCCTCAACGCTATGAGATCATCAACAATGACTGGAAGACCAAGCTGGAGGTGAAAAACCTGTCAGAAGCCGACTCGGGCACGTATTACTGTGGTGCTGTGTACAACATCAGCATCTCGATGAGCCGCGTGGAGCTGAAGGTCAGTTCTGGATGATTGTATTAAAAGGTCCCATATAATGCAAAATTTACTTTCTAAAGGTTTTCTAACAGTCATTTTGTGTCCTCATTGCCTGTGTATGAGGTCCAAGAATTAGAAAATTCTGTCTCATCTCTCACTTGCTTGCTCCAGTGTTTAGCGAATGTGTGCTCAAATGGGTGAGTCTGAGATATTTCCCTTTGTGACAACACAAAGGGAAATAACCACTCTCCCCAGTGGTGGTTACTGCCATTGACCCATGTATAATATGGGACCTTTAAGCCTGAGTACATCTACTTATATAACTTTAATTTCTCGTGATGTATCACCTGCATCCAGTTTTCACCTTTTGGTCTCGTTCCTGATGATGCTGAATGTATTTTAGCCCTAAACCATTCAGTGCTTTGTAAACTCCCTGCAGGGTTTTTAGGTAAATTCTTTGACAGACAGGTAGCCAGTGTAAGGATCTGAGGATTATATGATCTACTTTCTTGAGGACTCTAGCAGCAGCGTTCTGGACTAACTGCAGCTGTCTGATGGACTTTTTTAGGTAGACCTGTGAGAACAGTGCTAAAGTAGTCTGGTCTATTAAAGATAAATGCATGGAAAAGTTTTTTCCAAATCCTGCAGAGACATCAGTCCTTTAATCCTTGATAAAAAAAAAACCCAGACTGACTTAATGTGACTGAGAAATCCAGCTCCTGGTCTGACTACTCCAGGATTTCTCGGTTGTTGGTTTTTTAACATTGCTCTTTAAAGTTTAGTGCTGACTTAAAATTAAAATATGAATTACTTGTAGTAAAGTATTTGATGTTTATTTGGGGCTGTACAGTGACAAGACTGATTACTTCTTGCAGGTAATCTCCTTCCTGGAACCTCTGAAGCCCTTCTTAAGCATCCTGGTTGAAGTTGTCATCCTGGTCACTGCCATACTGCTCTATGAGAGAAGTCATGCCAAGAAAAACAATGCAGAAGGTGGTGAAACTTGTATTTATGTATTTCAGTACTGCAGCATATAGTTTGTGTATCTTTTAGTTTTATGTATGTATCATCTTGTGCTTTTATGGACTGAATATTTAACAGCTTCAATCCTCTTTCTGCCTTTTTCTCAGAAAATGAAACAAACACTGACCAAATAAATACATTGTGAGTACTATGGGAATATCTCTAAAGAAATTTTTTTTTATGTATTTGCACTTTTACATTATAAATAAATTAATTATAATTCCCTTCCTCAGGCCACAGGGAGAAGATAATGGACCAGAAGAAAGTTCTTCAATCAGACAACGCAAAGTATAAAGGCTGCCAATAGATTCATGCCTCCATAAATAGTTTTCTTGTTTTAAAACCTGAATGACAGCTTTAAAGCAATATTTGAAGAATTATTTTGGGGATATATAGTTTCTAATTATCAGAATATTTACACCAAACAATGTGCAATAATCACTTTAACATATACCTTTACCTTGTGCACATATTTCCGGTTTTACTGGAAGAAATCTTTATTTTTAAGACAGTTGTCACAGTGCCTGAAAGACCAAAACATTTTGTTCCTACACTTCCTGAGGGGAAACTGAAATTGTGGTTTACTTCACACAACATGTTAACTGTTGTTTCAAAACGGAAGTGTGTTTTGTGAGCACTGCCTTATACTCTCAAAAAGCGAATAACTGATCACTGTGTTGGAAATGATTGTTTGGTCACTTTTCAGTTTGTCCCTGCAGTAAATTGTATCTAGCATGTTGTGTTTACAATAACATAAGCAGTATACAAATATATATCCTCCATTGATGCCCTATATCTGTCTATGAACTTCATGTTTGTGTATTGGAAAATAGTAATATTTAACTTTAACATTAAAAACCTTCACTGTATATGCAATCAGATTAAAACTACTTGAATGACCTGAAACTGTCCAATACGAGTATGAAATTGCATAAATTCAATGGTAAATCTGCAAAATTTCTGTTCTATTCGACAGTCATAAAGCAGACGTTTTCTCCAAAGCGTATGAACAACACAATTAAGAACTCAAACAGGCGGGGACATTATATTTAAGTAGTAGTCAGACTGCTGAGAATCCAGTTGGACACAGGTGCTGTCGTGTAGTGCTGGAGGAAGTGCCTTTCTTTTACATTTTAGATATGATCAAAACTAGAGTAAAAATCTACACGTATCAATGTTTTATTTTTTCATAAATACAAACAGATGAAAAATAAACTACAGAGCCCTGAAAGAAGACAGTGGAAGTTCTTTAATGGATTACTTTTGGATTAAACTACATCTCCGCTGACCTGGTGAAGATGAATTAGTTCAGTGCACAAATAACTACCACTATATTAAAAAAAGAATGCTGCCCAGGCTGATTGAGACAGATATAGCTACATTCATGCAGTAGCTGTATGTGCAGCAGGGATGTGCAGTGAGGTTCATGGCCGGTGAGGCACTGACTGGAGTCAGAGTTACAATTGTAAGAACTGAAAAGAGCATCTTATTTCACTATTTATCCAACAACATGCAACTACTGGTAATGCTTCATATCTTATCAGCATTCCTCTTTCAATTACACTCACACACCAACCATGTGCCCCCTTGAGATGAGACAGAGTACTGCCTGCCTCACCAGCTGACTTTTCTCTTCATTGTACGACCAACAAGAATAATTCTCTTGCACATTCATTAAAAACATTACACAGACTGTAGAGAGTCATGGTGTATAACAAATATTTCTGTAAAGATCATATTGGTGATATGCTGTGGAACAGAAACAGGCACTTCATGCAACCCAGTTTGTATTGGGTCGTGCAGTCAGAGAGGCACAGCTCGCCACTGCTTCCACTGGGGTTTCTGCCCTGTATTTGATCGGGATATACTCAAATTTGACAATTTTTCCTAAATAAAATGTCTAAAACTTGTAGTCATACTGAAATGCATTTTTAACACATATCACTGAAAAATATTTATGTACTTTTTTCATGATAGGTGAGGCATTTCCTCTCCTGCCTCTCCTCTTCTGACCAATGTGCAGCGATGGGTTTTGCTGGCTAAGCATTGTGCATTAATGGATTGACTCAGTGTTGTGTAGTAAAGTCAAAGAATTTCCAACAATTCAACCAAAATTAAGCTGAAATTTGGCCAATAACCATCATCACTGCACTCAAAATAAGTGATTTATCAGTCTTCCATTAACTGAACTAGATCTATGCTCACATTATTCATATGGATCAGAAGGAAAGCAAGCTATTGTGAAATAGGGAAAATTGTTCAAGGAAACAAACAGAATTTTGGTACACTATTTATTCAGTACTGTTTTAGGCTTAAAACATCTTAATCCAGATCTTCCTTTATTTTGAACATTTATGAACATTACACTTTATACAATCTGACAAAACTTCCTTCCGTCGGCCTCTTTCACTTGATTTCTTGCACCTTTCACAACTCTGGAGACAAAACTTCAAGGCAATTTCCTGCACATCTTCTGCAGCATCAAATCTACGGGCAATTCATGAGGAACTGAACCAGCAGCTTAATGACGCCATCGTTCAGACCCACCACCTCTCCATCCTGCACACTCTCATACAGTCGCAGGCTGTCTGTGCCCCACAGGAGGTTTTTCCTGGGGTTGTTAGCGTCTGTTTCCACGGAGAGAGCCACTGTGTTGAGCTGGTAGCAGAAGAAGGAGAAGAAGTGGCCGTCTGTAATCACTGCCTGCGACACGAAGGGTCTTGACACATCCTCATGGTTCCAGAAACCTGCAGAGATGAGAGGAAGGTGACCAGAAGTATGGTTGCTACTCCTCTTTGCTAACTCTAATTTGGACAACTGTAGTACAATGAAATTGGGATGTTTTAACAGCTACACTCCTAAAATACTGTTTGACTAAAACTTTATACGAAATGCTTTAAAACTGGGTGATATTTTAAAATTAAGAGCTTTCAGCAATATTTCCTTTTTAAAGCAAATTTGGTGTTTAATGATACATATAAAGGCCAAATATTATTTCATCCTCTCTTGGAGATTCTGTGCTGTAGTAAGTCAGTCTCATTTAATCGCCCTTCAAAGCTGATTTTCTGCCATCAGCACAAAAAAATCCCCAACATTGCAAAATAAATGATGCAATATAAATTGTACAATCAGCTCTTCTGTGTTGAAATCTCACCCTGATACATGGCCTGAGCCCCAGTCCAGGCAAAAAGGCTGGCAAGCGCGTTAGCTCTGAGGAACACCTCCACCTGGTCAGACTGCTGCAGCATAGCCAAGCGGTCTCGGTGGTATCGGTCAGGCACCATATGAAACTGGGTGTGACCATAGCAGGCTGGATCTGGTAGCTTTGCACCTGTTAATGAGACCATGACAACATTTTTAAGATTAATATAACCTCTAGTCTTGCTCTAAACATTCATGTGTCATATAAAGTAGTGAAACTCCATGATTAAATATCAAAAACTAAAAAGCAAATTGAGGCTGTTATGGTGCATGTGCCATGAAACAAACATAAAATAGCATCGAATTTCAGCTTTTGTAACGGGAGAACTCTTATGTGAATTATTAAACATGGTTCTCCTTTGTTGACTAAACAGACTGATTAACAAATAATTTAAAAGGTAGATTTATCACTAAAGAAAATAGTTCATTTTAACTGCTGCATAATGTAAAATACTTTCAATAATGCGAACTAAAGATCTGTCATAGCCTACATTATTAAACTGTTGAAACAGAAGGCACACAAAGAACAAATAAACTAGTGACTGTTAGCAGAAACAACATTACAACTATGACAAGAAGAAAATAGAGCATTAGTTGCACTGTAGTGCCTCCTACTGACAAAGAAAATCAACTTTCTGATTTTACAACCAGAATACATCATGCTCATGTTTACTCCTCAGGATGTCCACATTAAGGATGATTAGACTGAAAATGTATTTATCTTATGACTAAAAAAGAGGTGACAGGTTTCCTGTTGCTGCGTTACCTGTGAAGATTTTGTTGTCGTACTGTCTTCTAAACAACGGCATCAGATTTGGAGCATACTTGACCTCTGGGACTTCGGCTGAATAGGACGCCTCCAGCGTGGTAAACTTGGAGATATTACAATGACAGCATTGACAAATGAAAATACATCCCAGCCATGTCAGAAATCTAACAAAAGGATTAACTGAACAAAATGACCCTCAATCACATCTTCTCAGATTTGCATTCATTAAGCTCTCTGGTGGAAAGATGATGCCTACCTGCGGCAGCTGCTGAGTTATCCTGATCTGACTGTGTGGGCAATCATCGATTTGGAACCTAAATGGCTCCGGATGGCCTTTGCGGTGCCCTCTTGGGATGATTCTTCGTCCTCTCCTCCAGTAAAAGTTTACATGTGGACTGACGTCTGATGGAGAAAACAAACATTAGAAGCAATAAATGGCAATAGCAGCGGGTGTCTGTTGAGTAGCACTAAAAAGTGTTATTGAATGGAAGATTGCAATGCTTAACTCTATAAACTGCTGCTTGTTTAATAAAACCTACTTTTGACCCTTTTTCCTTATTTTATTGGAAAAGGTGTTTAAATAACATGTTTAGTGCATTTTCATCTATTTAACAGAAGAAAATAAACTTTAACATTTGAATTAAAATAGTTTATCTTAAAGCAAGGTGTCATTTTTCTGTTGGTTTATTCTGCTGATAGTGATACTATTACATCTTCCATTACTCATCATCCATACCCAGGCTGGAGAAGCGTAGTAGTGGGTTGTACTTGGCCAAACTGTAAGTGAGCTCAGCCACCAAGTTTCTCAGAAAAGGTCTGACCAACTGATCCTGGCGTCTAAACAGGAAAGGTTTGCGTGTCTTCTTCATATGCCAATTTTCGTGTAGAATCACACGAGTTACCAAGGCGCGAATGTCCCCGAACGCATCATCGTCCATTCCCAGTGTCACTGCTTGATCCACGGACGACTGCGAGCCTTCCAACTCTGCAAGATTCTCCTGAACCAGAGTGAACTTCTCGGGCAGGCCAGGAATATATGCGGTCTTCGTAAAGTGCTGGTACCATGTGTCTGCGTTCCTTGCGAAAGTCTGAGGATAAACCACAAATTTCTTCCGCTGGATGCGGGTGATGAGTGACAGCTTCTCTTCCACGGGAGTGGTACATATGTTTTTAACCTGCTCCTCGATCCGTCGCAGTTTTGCAGACTTGCTATTAGCCGTGAGAGATGCGACTATGGGGGGATAAGCAGGCTCCTTAACGACAGCCTCGGTGTGGACAAGCCTTTGACTTCTGAATGGTGGCAAGTTTTTACGGAGCAGCAAGGGCAGCCTTATGCGGGCCGCCATGTTTCTCCTGTGACTCTTGTGCTCTTCCGTTTTGGTGACACTACCCGTCTCTACCAATAGCGCCCCCTATTGTGCAAAAGTCATATTAAATTACATGTAACTTTGTCAATGTTTTTATGCTTATATCTCGTGGATAGTCAGAATCAAGTTACTGTAAAATACGTTGATATTTTAAATTAAGACATTGTATATACTGTTTTATTATTTATTGAGGATTAGCTCTATGTTAGCATAAGAGAACGCCGCTGCTCTTGAAGCCATCACTACACGTAATTAATGCTACCTTCGAAAGCACTCTTTAAACGTCGTAAATTTCTATTGCATACAACACAAACAGGCTAAGTGCACAGGGTGCACACCGGTTCGTTTTCTAGCAGTGGTCTACAGTCAACGGGGTTCCAGGAGGTGCTAAATCTTACCAAGTGTTTTGAACACAACGTTGCTTTTGCGTTGCACAGTTGTGAGCCCATGACGGGGCATGTGTAACCTCAACTAGTAGTTTCCTAGTCGCGTCCAACGCCAAATTGCTAACCATGTATATTCGCTGTATTTTACGAGCACCGGTCGTCGGGACCAGAGTGGCCCAGTTAAGCCGCTTGCGCCACGTTTGTCGAACCGAGGTAGCTTCCCTAAAAATAAAACAAGCGCTTATTCTCATGATCATTTTCTTGTTGTTTACTGCTGCTTAGCTTTTTCACATTATCTGTCCTGCCGGCTCTGGTGGTGCCTGTGGGAAACCTGCAGGGTCCCACCACCACCAAGAGGTTTGGTTTATACAGCCACCTTAATGCTGCGTTAATGTTTGTTTTTATAATGCAGTAATCGGTTTATTTTTCTGTCATTCCCGTGTCCCACTGAACTGTAGAGATCACTTTGCTCAAAAAATGAAGTGAAGCTAGCAGAGGAGGCCAGTAAGAAGTACGGCTCTCCAGTTCCAACCATCTTCTCCAAAGTGATTGACAAAAGCATCCCAGCAGATATTATTTATGAAGATGAGAAGGTAAACAACAATTAACTTAAAGCATGTTGGATTTATTCGATCTGCTCCACTCCACATGAAATATAGAGATAAACTGTCATAATCTTGTTTTATAACCCCTTTAAAATGTTTTTGTTTTCACCAGTGTTTGGCATTTAGGGATATCAGCCCACAAGCCCCTGTTCACTTCTTGGTTATTCCAAGGGTCCCTATTCCCCGCATAAGTGCAGCCAAAGATGACGACGCAGAGGTAAGTTGTTTTCCCTGAAACTGAGTGAAGGGCACCATTCATCCAGGACAAGCTGCCAGTTTGACAAATCCCCTCTCTTAAAGTTACTTAGCTTTTTTCATTTAACTTAAAATCAAAATGTGCCCACAGTGATGCTGCTTTGTTTAGCTTACAATAGGAAATCAAAAGATGCCAACCGCAGTGCTCTGTTTAATTTGAAAAGTTCAGCACTTTGAGATAAACAGGGTGCAAAAGGTGGAAAGAAATTTTCAGTCTGAGGTACTAACTCACTCACTTTTGCTTTGGCTTCATTCTCCAGTTCACATCTAAATTTCATTCATTTGAAGTCAAAGTCAAGCCATAATTATAGAATAGAATAGAATAGAATGCCTTTATTGTCATTATACACCGGTACAACGAGATTAAGCCATCACCAAAACAGTGTTTTGTGTTATGAGATTATTCTGTCTTTTTAAAAAAATTTTTTTAATAATGTTCAACAGACCAGTGAAAATCCTGTTTACAGCTCTCTTTCTTCTCAACTTTCAGCTCTTGGGACATTTGTTGATTGTAGCTAAAAATGTGGCAAAGCAAGAATCTCTAAGTGAAGGATACAGAGTCGGTAAGTTATTAAAAGTTCAATTGTTCTCGTATTGATGTGAATATACAAGCTGTTTATTTACCTTTATTTACCTTTACACTGAATTCTCAGTGATCAACGATGGAAAGCATGGATCTCAGTCAGTCTACCATCTTCATGTCCATGTCCTGGGTGGAAGACAGATGACATGGCCGCCAGGATAATTGTGTCACATGCACGCCTGCTCTCTCTTTTTCTTTTCCAGCCTGGCTTTAGTTTCACAATCACGAGATGGCATCACTTTTTAAAATAAAAAGTATTAAACATGATTAAAATGTTCTCAAATAAAGACTATTTCTCTTGTGAAATGACTCAATTCTGTTCTTGAAGCAGATATTTTAATTCATTGATGATTCTCTGACGGGGTAGTGAACCATGACCCATTCTGGCCTGAAAAGACCAACACTTTGATGGATGCTTCTTTCACAATGAACTCTTACCCACTGTCGCCAATTAAAGATACAGTGTGTAAGAATTACTGACATCTAATGGTGAAGATGGGCAGAAAAATGCTGAGCACAGGTGTGAGTGGCCAGTGGCCAGAATTAATATAAAAATTTAATATACTTTCATGAGTGATAACATCTAGTGGCCCCAGGTGCAGCGATGACTGCACTACAGGTAACTACTTCAACATTGTGTACATGTGTACAGTCTTTTATTTCCCCTTTAAGGCTTTATTTATACTACAAATTTGGTGGCTGCCTTGTATGTGAACCCACAACAAGTAGATATAAAAGGCTCGTTCTAAGTGAATAAGTTGTTTTAAATATTTTAAAAGCTTTTTATAAAAAAAAGTAAAGTGATTAGATACTGATAAAAACATAGTTTTTAATTAAAGCTGCAAGCAGCGATGAAGGCCCACGCACCTCTGGTGCTGCTCTGGCCTATTGCACCGCCCCATCAGCCGGCAACCTCTCTCCCACAGCATGCGTGCTCTCGTCCGCAGCCGTATGCCCATTCTACCGGAGGTTTTATGCATTAAGGGGTGATTTTCCTCATCAGAGGATCAACTGGCACCTCAGTCGTACCAGTGATGACATCTGAAGCGTTCATGAACTTGTTCCTGACAAAATGTGTCAAATTCTTACAAATGGGATCACAATTTTATCAAGAGGGAAATTCCATGTGACCACTAGGTGGCGCTATAGTCATTTTCCATGTACAGACATGTTCAGGTTGGAACTCTAATGAGAACAGAAAAATATCACCTCAATTGGTCACCTGATGACCACTTCCTGTTTCATGGCGAATGATTTAAGCATCACAGGAAGCCATTTTAATCATGATGCTGCAGAAAGTCAGTCATATTTTCAACCATGAGTTCATTCAGGATGATGTTAATGAGTTTGAATTGGTTTTGCAGGTATTAAAATGTTGAACTGATGGGGCTTCCTGTTCCTAGGCGTCTGGACGTGAAGAGGCTTTTTTGTATGTCCTGGCATGAAATATTATTATGCCAAATTTCATCCGTGTCAGTCAAAGCAGTGGTTGGGGCTGATAGATTAAAAAATTATAGGGGGTGCTATGGACTTATATTTTCAGCATATGTCAATTTGAATCAGTTGCAGGCTTGACCACCGTCCTACCTGACGACTTTGGTGGAGATCAAGAGTACATTGGCTCAGTTACATGTACTTCCTGTTTCATGGCGTTGGACGCCACTCGCCATGGTTACGTTTGGGGAAGGCACTTGAGTTTTTTTTACTGTAGTATCATGAAAGGGCTTGACCTGATCTGAAGCACTTTTAAGTTTGTGAGGTTCTTTCCTGCAGAAAAGGACCCCAACGTCTGGAAAAAGGACTTCCTGTTGTAAGGAGGCGGGGCTTAGTCCGAGACCAGAAGTGGTTATATGTATCTGTTAAGGACCAGACCCTGATTAATCACTGTAGGTTTGATGATGATTGGATGAAAATTGAGGGATTTATATTTATTTTTGATGTGATGGCTTCTTATCTAAGTTTGCCATGGCGCCACGGTGCCGCCCTGCAACGTTGAGCAATGTCCAGATGACAACATGCATATGTGGTCTGCATTGAAATGAAGTGAAACCTGTTCAGTTTAGTGCAGAATCAGTGCTGTATGTCAGAAATAATGGATTCCGCGCTTGATAGCAAAACATCAAAACTTGATGAGGTGCCACCACTGAACGCCAACTTATATGAGAAAGTTTTTAATTAACTTTTCATCACACATGCCTCTGGAGTGTTCAGACGGATTTTGAGGCCAGCACGATGAAATCTCTGGGAGGGGACAGTTCAAATGTAAGGCAAAGAAACATGCGAAAGTGAGCCCAAAAATGACACTTTTTTTTTTTCAAAATGGCCAACTTCCTGTTTAAGTTATCGTATAGATCCAGGAGGCTTTTTTCATTCAGCCATTTTGCTCAATGTAGTAGGAGGGGCTGATCAATTAAATAATTTTAGGGGGCGCTATAGAGCCATATTGCAACTTTTCCAGCATATGTCAATTGAACTCAGTTACCTGACCGCGCTTCTATCTGCCGAGTTTGGTGGAGATCAACATTACAATGGGTCTGTTACAACTACTTCCTGTGTCATGGTGTCAGACCACTATTCGCCATTGTTACATTTCACAAAAGAACTTGAGTTTTTTTACTGTGGTATCATGAAAGGGTTTGACCTGTTCTGAAGCAGTGTCAAGTGTGTGACGTATATTCCTGAGGAGAAGGACCCTGGCATCTGAAAAAAAGCACTTCCAGTTGAAAGTGGGAGGAGCTTAGGCCTAGATCGGAACTGGTCACATGGATCCGGTCAGGGCTGAACCCTGAATAATCCCTGTGAGTTTGATGGTGATTGGATAAAAATTGAGGGATTTAAATTGATTTATGATGTCATGGCGTATTAACGAAGTTTGCCATAGCATCACGGTCTCGCCCAGTTTTCACTGGATATCATCACCAACTTGTTTTCTGCTGTCTGACCCAGTTTGGACCTGATTGTGTCCAAAACGTCAGAGAAAGGGGTCTTCGAGTAAAAACCATGACTTCCTGTCGCCAGGGAGCGTGGCCAAGTCATAATCCAAACATTGTCATGTAGATGTGTTCAGGATGGGACTGGCATCATATGTGGCCACTTTGGTTCCAATATGTTGTTTTATGTGGACGTTATATCACTTTCTTTTTTCATGGCGAGACATTAAACTTTGAGGTCCCGCCACCGCTATGTCTTTTCTCCTATTAGAAAGTTTTTGATAACTTTTAAAGACACATCAATTTTGCCTGAACAGTCCTGAGCACCCCAAAATACGAAATTTTTACATTCCTTTGGGGGGGGCAGGTAAATTTTGGTAAGTTTTCGTGTATGTTCAGGCACCCAAAACTGTGCACGAAGTGTGCTAAAAATAAGAATATGAACAAGAATAAGAATAAACGCTACAGATACGGGCCTAATGATATATTGATATTTTCTGTCACTGACCTTTGATTTTGTTACGTGCTGCACCGTTAATCTGCTGATTGTAGAATCTGCTAGAACAGATTTTTTTTCCATTGTGTGACATTGACTTCCCTTCTTTGCTTTTTACAAAGCTTTCTTATAAAAATGTTTTCATTTTTATTGTTTTCTATTTTATTGCATGTAATTCTAAATATCTGAAAATTAGGTTGGTGATATATTTTTAAAAACAATAATTTAATAAATTTATTTTTAAGGTGCTTGTTTTTTCTGTCCTGGTCTAAGGAACTTTTTAGTGATTTTGGATTTGAACATTCATTAAAGTTTTTTCCAAGAATGAATGTGCTTACTGCATTTTAGCTTCAGCCTCAGCACGTTTGTATCTGCAACTATTTCTAAACTGCTAACTGACATTTACAGTTGCGACATTATGATAAGTGTCTTCACCAACTTATATACAAAATTTCCTGTTAAATTAAAATGAAATACCACAAACATGAGAGAACAATACAATAAATGTGGGAGCTGTTATAGGTAATTTTTCACCACTGAGATGCGTGATTAGAAATAGCTACTAATGTGATTAAAATATAATTAGTTCAGGGTTCAGACTCTCAAAACCATAGCAAATGTTACTGATCTTCATAAATCATGCAGCTCTAATGTAATGAGCAGTTAAAAACTGGCTTCAGATGTTTTTAAGTCCTTTTCCAAACAGGAACCAATCAAGCTGTTGATTAGAGGTTTTTTAAAACAAGACTGCAAAGTGTCAACAAGGAGGAGGATGTTCTACGATCTGGCACGCCAAACCTTTTCTCAATAGCTGATATATAAAGCATTTGTAAATAATGCCTTAGCTAATAATAAATTTATTAACCTGAGCTGATACGATGCCTTTTTGCAGAACAATTCCTCTTAAAAAATACACTCAGTGTGTGTATTTCAGCTCTTGAGTGTGCACTGTGTTGCTGACACTGATGAAGCCCCCTCATTATTCACTCAGAACCTCTGGACTCAATGGCTTTAGTCCAGAGACAAGCAGAGGGGGGTCGGGGTCAGGACGGCTGTGGTGTGACTGGGTGGTGTCATTCAGTGACCTTAGTATCTAAGTGAGGTAACTCATTGGAGAAACATGGTTAAACTTTTACCTATATTTACTTACAAAACAGTGTTCACTTCCTGCTCTGCGATCATGCGTAGATCAGAACAAAGGAGGAAATAAGCCCTATTAATAGAAAGAAGAGTCTGTTTTTTTACTTTCTTTTTTAATTAAAAACATGATCCAACATTTGATTTTTTTATATACTTTGCACCACCAGCAAATATATTTTAGAGGTAAACTTAATAAAATGCTTATATTTAATACTTTACATTTGCTGCTAAGATCTCCACATTTTTAGATGTGCCAGTTAAAAAAAGTCAGAATTGCACAAGTTTTAATAGTCAAATAACTCTTTTATGGGTCAAAGTCTCATCTTTCCTCATAACCTAAGAGAACTTATCTAGTCTTATCATTACTTTTCTCTCGGGCCTCATCAAACAAGTTTGATAATGACTGTCTTCACAAACAGATTTGAGCTGATAAAACCATGACCGGACCCCACACCCACCCTAGCTTTAATGTACCTCATTGACTTTTAGGATCTATAAATCCTTCCCCTGCTGACTGCTGGTGACTGTCACCAATGCCAACAGTTGTCAGCTTTTGTAATTAATATAAACACAGCAGGTTTCTGTAGCCACACACTGTTTGTGTTACACTTCAGGACATCTTTACCTTGATGAGCTGCAACCTTTGGTCATTTTTTTCTTGGGTGGATTGTGGATTTAGCAATTCTCCACAGCTTCAGATGAGGCAGAGAAATCATCTTTGACTTTATTCAAATTCCTTATTGGTTGAAATTTTTCCCAGAGGGCAATGGTCGAGTTCTTGAACTGGGCAAAGGTTGAAGCAGGTCTGTCCTACACCTGGCTGCTCCTGTCAGATTGATGCCATTCAGCTGTTTGAGCAGAGAAGGTAAGCTGCCATTTAATTTCCTTCAGTTCTTCTGCTTTTTGATGGTGCTTTTTTTCTTTTAGTGAGATAAGCAGGTTATAAGTGAGGACATTCACACATAATCCACATAAAGCTGCATGTAAAAAAATGTAACAATATACCCTTTTCTTCTTAAGAAGACTGCTTTTTAATGTGGATTTGTATAATTCACAGTACTGTGGATTTTTTGTTTTTTTCTCTCTCTCTCTGTCTCTGGGTGATACAGAAATCCAAGTAATTTAGGAGCGTGAAATACTTTTTTTTCAATGGGAGGACATTATATGATATTTGCACAATTGCACAATTGTGATTAAAGATTTTGCTGTTGCCACTTCACATTGCCACACTGCACTTTCGTAAGTTGTATGAATTTTGGGTGAGAGGAATCTTGGAACTCAGAAAGCAGAGGTTAAGCAGAGAGCCTTCTTTTTAACCTGTTCCTTGACAGATCCTAATCTAATATGGTTTTATTATAAATAAAACATGACATAATTTCCTAATTAATAAGGCACTCATTTGATGTTGAGCTTTATGTGACCTTAGCAGATACTTTTAATTGATTGATTGCTTTAAAAGTTTATGAAAAGTACAAAAACATATAAATAAAATTAATAATGAAAAATGTTTGAATGCAAAGTATGGTTTAGAATATTTTTTTAACAATATGTATATATTTAAGTCCTAAAACTTTTGTTGGTCAGTTAAACTTAAACAAACTTGCAATGACATCATTTTTAATGAATTTCTTTGGTTCAAAATTGCTCACAGTTCTACATGTAAAGTACAAATCGTGCATGGAGGTGAAGCAATGCCTCCTGGCACAATATTAAGAGTTTCAACATTCGGACTACTGCTGTGTGCAGTTTGTGGCATCAGCATTCATCAGTGCTGACCTGTTGCAACGACTTCAATAAATGTCAGTGCTGTATAAATGAGAGGAGCAGTGCTGTTTCGCAAAAGATAATCTTATCGGCCTGGGGTGTCCTAAGCGGAGGACATCTAAAGACTTTTAATGGTGATTTTATTTCACTTTCTCTGTTTATAGCAAATAGAAAATGAGTGTCATGGAACATTCAGCAATGGGTGACAGGTAACAACATGAATTTCATGATTTTCTAAACTTTTGTTTTATCCATCTCTACACAAAAAAATCTGATTTATTCAAGCTTAAATGCTTTTCTCAGTATCCCCTCCCAAGAAGAAAAGCCTGTGTTGGAGGCAGAAATAAAGAACCACTCCACCGTTATCCTCAATGGCAAAGTGGACACATCCAACCTCAGTCCAGAGGCAGCTTCAAAGAGCCAGGGATTGCAACCTTCAGGTCACTCTGAACTGCCGACCAAGCCTCCCAGATCTCATGAGGTGGAGGAAGCTGTTAAAGAACTCTCACCAGGTAAGACTCTGAGTGTGACCTTAGGAGGGAGGAACTAGATAGATAAGACTATAATTAATAACTGCAGAGCTCCTTTTTTTCCCCGCTAAGTATCTGCAGGATTTATTAGATGAAAGATAATTGTAATTTAGAGAGCTACATGCGATAAATAAAAGGCAAAGAAAGAAAACTGAAAAGATCAATTAGCCAAAGTTCTTTAAGCATCAAAGGTGTCCTGTCTCCAGTTGAACTAATGATGCAGAAATGACACCCTCAGGGTTTTTCTCACTGACGTGTTTAAAGGTTATCTCACATGGACCTAAAGTAGTCAGTACAGTTTTAAAAACAGCATTGATCTAAGCAGCAGCAGGGATGACCAGTCCCAGTCCCAGTTGTCATTTTTATTATTACCTAGTGTATTATAATTATTATTAACTCTGGATCATACTGGACGAAATGACCCATTTAAGATGAATCTGACCAGGTTACTGATTCATTAGAAAATTGTTTTTCCTGCCACATTATTTACTGTGAAAACAAGTTGGTTAAGTTTCATTATAAAAAGTAAATTAGACATGGACTTAAGGGAAGTATTAAACCTCAACGTGGAGATATATTTGATAACAGAAAATGTACTCACGGACTAAATTGTTGGGATATTTGTATAATTAAAGATTTTCAATAATTACAAAGATTGAAATCTTGCAGAACATGGCATAAATTTTAGATAAAAGTAGGTTAAATAAGGCTGTGTGTACATCATCAAAACATGAACTTGTTATTCTAGGCTAGTTTTTTTTTCATATCCTTAAAGCAAACCTGTTTGGTAGGTGAGCCCACACATTCCAGCTTTCTGTTCCGTATCAGGTGACAACAAAGCCTTACTTATTCACCACACATCTGCAAATCATGCTCCTCTGAAACAGCAGGTGTCACACCCACTGGGAGACTCCAGGGATGTTTGCTCTCATCTCATTCGCTTGACTCTTTCTTCGGTGCATTCTGTTTGGAACTGGTGTCTTCAACACTAACTTGTCAGTAATGGCAGGTAAATGCATTTGCCCATGTTGTCCCAATACAGAGCCAAAGCCAATTCCGCTGCCACAAAATTTTTCAACAACACTGGCACCTGCTGAGCAGCTATGGAGCTCCTGCAGAGATCAGGCAGTGAGGCTGAGGATGGAGGGCTCAGGCCCGGGCTCAGAAACTCCAATTACCATCCATCAGATGTTTCTGGAGACAGTGGAAAGGTGTGGGGATCTGCCAGCTTTGGTTTCTAAAAAAGATGGCCAGTTGGTAACTCTGACTTGGAGGCAGTACTATGAGCAGTGTCGTGCAGCGGCTAAAAGTTTCATCAAGGTTAGTAGATTTAGCAATTTAACTTTCTCTGCATGCATTAAAAAGTGCACTACTGTGATTGTAGAATAACATATTGTCAGCAAATATTTAAGTAGTTTTAAACTTTACATGTCCTTAGAGGACTAATATTATATGTATTTTTAATAATTCATGCTCGATAAGGCTAAATTGCATCCCGATATTCTTTCAAATCTAAATGTTAAAGTCATCGTGACATCTTTATTTACATCCAATGTGCAAAAGTAACTCTAAAACAACCAGATACATGAACTGTTAATTTGGTCCTGCTTATGTTCCCAAAGTCTACATTTACAGTCTTAACAAAACACAGGCACAGTTATATGTGCCTGTGCCAAGTGGATATGCATGAAATGTACTCAAATTTGATTTTAGAAATGACAAGATACATAAAATCTTTAACTCCTGGCCTCGGTTTGCTCTGTGGCATGAGACTTAAACAGTGAAAACTAACACTTGGGCGTGTAAAATTCACAGCTTGTGCTACAGTTCCTGTTTCATGACTGTAAAGGTGGAGGGGCTTTGAAAATTAAAATTGGGTAAAAAGTAATGGAGGCATGGTGCGGCCATTTAAGTGCATGTCCTCTCATTTGTAGCTGGGGCTGAAGCGTTTCCATGGCGTTGGTATTCTTGGATTCAACTCTCCTGAGTGGTTCATCTCAGACATTGGCTGCATTTTTGCCGGGTAAGATCACATGTCTGGAGCTGAGTCTAACATGATCAGATAATGAACTTCCAGACAGACTTTTGTTCTCCAGTACTGTACATTTCTATCCTGTTTTGATAACCTCAGTCTATCTTAGCCAAACGGGTTTGGGATGGGACATTTTAATTGCCTCGAGGAACCTTAGAACAGTGTGGGAGTTTGTATTTCCTCGATCCTAGAAAGCTCTAGAAAGCAGGAGTTCAGAGCCATAGTGACATAAAATGTTATAAACTCTGCAACTGTACAATAACAACTTATTTGGCTACAAATTGTATATACATCTAAATGTCTGTGTTTTTCCTTTCTTGATTTCATTATGTTGCTATTATATACAGCCTTTGTGGCCTAAATTAATTGCTGTAAGTTTATTCTTTTAATTTTTCCTAAACAGGTCTTACAGTGGTTTGGTGTTATTCTATACAACAAAATGTTTTGTTTGATAGCATTGGTGGCATATCATGTTGGAAACTTGGTCAGATCCTCTTAAATATACTTCAAACATTAATATAGCAGCAAACAACCACTTCCTAAATTAAAATTTAAAAGTGAATTGATGCTCTGATAAGATTGCCTAGCCTTCTCCTTCTGCACCGTTCATATACAGACTCTTTAAGCTCTGTATTTTAAACATCTGGGGCGTGTTAATTGGTAAATCTTCCCCCACTGAAAATTCCACCTTTCTTAGTCAAAAGACCCCACAGATCGAGAGATCTGCAGAATTTAAACATCTATATTGTCACTGTGCATGTACAAAACAGTTTAAAGAGTTCAAATACATACCTGTTTGCACTATAAAGAGGGGGGAAAGATGTCAATAAAGATATTAAGAGCCAATAAAACTAGTTAAACTATAAAAATAGATGACTAGGAGTAAAAACATAAAAACCCACCTACAAGATATGATCACATTCTGCTAGTAGTAATTAAATGTATTGATTTTTTTCCATTGGTATTGCAGATAATGTATATTGCACAGAAAAAAGTTACATTTAAAGTCAAAACTCAGCAGCATTTAGTGCAGTTATGGCTCTAAATGTTTTTATGAGGTTTATGCAGCTTCATAAATTGAAAAAAAGTTGTTTTGTGCCATGAAAAAACAATTTTTCTTTTCTTTTTTGGTCTTAAATATACGAGTTTGTTTCTTGAAAATGCACACCTTTAATTGTATTTTCAGTATGAATATTTATATCTGTTCCTTCATTTATACACACACACTGAACTTAATACCCCATCATATTTTCTGGGGGTTAAACTTAGATTTTAAAAGTAATAGAATAGACAAATACACTTACTTTTCCTCATGTATGTCCTATATAGCCAGTTGAAGTTGAAGCATTATAGAAAATGTGTGGATTAATGGTACGTTTTCTACCCCAGGGGTCTGGCAGCTGGCATTTACACAACCAACTCCCAAGAAGCTTGCCAATATGTGGCTGCTAACTGTGAAGCCAACGTTCTGGTTGTAGAGAACCAAAAACAGCTCGACAAAATCCTGCAGGTCAGCAGTACACTGTAATCCTTTAGTGTGTTGTAATAACACTGTAGTAAAGTAATAACTAACAGAAAAAAAGAAAAGAATCTGGCCTCACATGCCTCTGCTTATCTATTCTTGTCCAACAGGTTAAAGATCAATTGCCCCATCTGAAAGCCATTGTCCAGTATAAAGGCGAGCTGCAGCAGAAAGCACCGTTTCTGTATACAGTATGTTGACATAGCAAAGAAGTTGACATGCAGATTAATTACATAGTTGTGGGACATCTGATAACACATTGTGTATGATGCACACAATTTCAATTAAACATGATGGAAATAAAATTGCAGCTGGTCAGTACAGTAATTTTTTAATATAGTCTTTGCATTTCTGTAGTGGGAGGAGTTCATGAAGCTTGGAGAGGAGGTGTCTGATGAAGAACTGAATGCCATAATTGACAGTCTTCGGGCCAATGAGTGCTGCACCCTCATCTATACCTCAGGAACTACTGGTAACCCTAAAGGAGTTATGCTGAGCCATGACAATGTGAGTAACAAGGAGCATGCCTTTTTGTGTATACCGGTGCCTCTTAGGGTTTTGAAAGATTGATGTTATATTTATCACAAATTCTTGTTCTTGTCTTCTCTTGATCGATTTTCAAACTGAATAATCCTTTTAGTTATTAATATTTTACATTTTCATAGATAGGGACAAGCTTTTTGGATATAAGTTTGTTATTCAGGCATTGAAATGTAATAATAACTTTTAAGTCATTGCTCAAAGGTAAATTGAATTAAATGTAATATTATAAAATGATAGAAGAAGAAGTGAAGAAGTAAATACAACACCAGCGAATACTGGACTTAAAATCAAACAAACAAAAACAAAGTTAAAAGTAAGGTGGTTCAGATTTGGAAAAGGCATCTCATAATGTAAACACTACTGTAGTAGCATAACATGCAGAATTTTTCACAGTGTTAACTTAAGTGATTGATAAGTAGTGAAATGGACCTAACCTTGGGGAACACCAAAAAATGTCACCATTTAAATTTCAAGCTCATGTTTGTTTAAAATAATATTATTCTTAGAAACCTGACTAAAAATTATCTGCTTCTAATTCAAAGACTTTTGTTTTGACTTTTTAAAAGACTTTTTTTAAGCTGCAGGCGATTTTAAATGCATAAAAAGATCTTTTTCATCCTAATAAAACCAGATATGAAAGAAGATAAACTTCTTTATGGTTTTGAAGGTGCATCAGATGTTAATGGCTTTAAGCTGACAATTCATGCAGCTTCATGTCCTTCCTAAAGTGTTATTAAGGTGCAACAAAAAGAAAAAATATGACTCGGATGTGTGATGTGAACTATTTTGTGGGCAGAAAATGAATAAAAACTCAAAAGTAGGACAAAAGTTTATTAATTGTTTTCTAAAGTTGGTGTCAGGTTGATCACTACCTATACACTACCACAAATATGGAGGTTTTGGTAAATTTAAAGATAACACCTAATGACACTGCAGTTGTGCCTCACACATTTGGCACAACACTGTCTGGCTGGAAGATGGGATTCCACATCTCAAGCAGAGTTTTACAACATCTAACTTTCCTGCCTTATTTTCATGTTTTTTTTAATGTGATAAGTTGAATTGCACAGTGAAAGTTTAATTCTAAAAAAACTGTCTCCTTTACTGTATTAGATTACATGGACAGCCCGTACAGCAGCCAAATTGATTAACGCAAGCTATGGTGTGGAAGTTCTGGTCAGTTACCTGCCGCTCAGCCATGTGGCAGCTCAAATGGTTGATATGTGGATTTGCATGAGTTTTGCAGGAATCAGCTACTTTGCAGAACCAGATGCCCTGAAAGTAAGCTTTTAATTTATATATATGTAAACATGGAATTATTGAATATAAATATCTTTGACTGTGATCACTGTTGGTTTTCAGGGCTCCTTAGTAAACACACTGAAAGATGCCCGTCCAACTCTTTTCCTCGGGGTTCCACGAGTGTGGGAGAAAATGCAGGAGAGTATGATGGCTGCAGGTGCCAAGGCATCCCCACTGAGAAAGAAAGTGGCAGACTGGGCAAAGTCCATTGGCTTGCAATACAGCTATAGTGCCATGAACGGGTGAGTCAGCAGCAGCAATCAGTTGTTAGAAGAGCAGGAGCCAAACTTTTTTACTATTTAGATGAGTTTTATTTTGACATAATACTGTTATATGGATTGAGACAGCTTGTGCGTCACAATTTTTAGTACTTCTGTACTTACATGTAACATCTTTGTACTTATTTGGTTTTTGTGCATTACAGGGAGAATGCAGTGCCGTGGGGTTTCATGCTGGCTAACAATCTGGTCTTCAAAAAGGTGCATGCTGCTCTGGGTTTAGACCGCTGCAGGTTCTGCTGCACAGGAGCTGCCCCTATCACCAAAGAAACTCTGGAGTACTTCATGAGCCTGAACATCCCTGTGAAGGAGCTTTATGGCATGAGTGAAAGCTCAGGTCCACACACAGTCTCCATCAACGAGTATCGTATCACAAGGTGCGCATAAAATCACTGTGGAGAACTTAATATAGCATAAGTTGTGTGAACACCTTTATGGCTCCAAAATACTGCAATAAAAGTCAAAGGTCTGAATAAGCATGTCCCTGGTTCATCTTTGCAGCTGTGGAAAGGTGATGCCAGGCTGCAAAACAAAGCTGGAGAATCAAGATGAGGAAGGTAATGGAGAAATCTGTTTCTGGGGTCGCCACATTTTTATGGGCTACCTGAACATGCCAGACAAAACATCAGAGGCTCTCGATCAGAAAGGATGGCTGCACTCTGGAGACCTGGGAAAACACGATAAGCAAGATTTCCTGTACATTACAGGAAGGATTAAAGGTAAAATGTGTTTCCTAATTTATGAAAAGGTGATAGTTTTGACACAAGCCATACATTTGCAAGTTTCCTTTTTTTTTATTTTACAGTTTTTTGTTCATTGAATTTTTTTTTTTTTATAAAAGGGACTCAAGAAGAGATTATTTGCTCTAAACTTTATTTGTTCTAAATCCAAACAAAACAAAACATGATATGATATGATCATGTTATCTTACTTATTTCTATACTTATTCCTAATTTATTTTTCCTTATTATTACTTTAATGCAAAGAGCTCCAATTCCGCAGGAAACTGAATATGATAGAAGTCTGGCAGCATAATAAAGTTTATGTTAAGAACAAAGTTATTCTTTCCTATTTTTTGTACAGTAACATAACCTCTTTAGCTACATCTTGTGACTGTTTTAAAGCTCTGACCTCCAGGCTGAAGACCACCAGTCTATAAGTGTTTCTAAATAATTTAGACAACAACATTACCAACAAAATTCTGTTAGACCTTTTTGCACGAATGCCTCAGAATTCAGTGAATACTGCTGTAATCTAATACGCTCTTCAGTACAGCATTTGATTTTTATCCTCTACTGTTAATAATAGACTTGGCAGGTGCTTGCCAGTTTCAGTGTTCAAGACTATGTTACTGTGCGAAGACAATAGTTTTCACATACTTCTCTGATTCCAAGAATATTTGTTACCATTTGAAGTTTTTATGTGTTTTTAAACTTCCTGAATCCACACATAAACAGATAGACCTCTGTTCTGTCTGTCTTAGAGGGTCAAGTGTCTTAGTGAGGTAAAGACATTGGTCTTTACTTCCTTTATCCAACATTAACTATCACAAAACCTTGCTGGGACCATCAGTTCATCTCTATGAATTATTAAACTGTTTATTTCAAATTGACAAGTATTTTCATCTTCCTTTTGTACATACAAAAACCTGCACATTCAAGTACATCTTTATTTTCTTACATGTTAACATGAGTTGAGTGAGTCACTCCTTCATATTTTGACCTTGCATTAATAAATCCCAGAAAAGAGCTCTGCATATTGTTTAGTTATCGATTACAAGCATAACTGAGCTACAAATTGAATAGCTAGCTAAGTAAATTTGTTCTTTTTGTGTAGAACTGATCATCACTGCCGGCGGTGAGAACATCCCTCCTGTGCCCATCGAGGATGCAGTGAAGAATGAGCTACCCATCATCAGCAACGCCATGCTTATCGGAGACAAGCTCAAGTTCCTCTCCATGCTGCTCACATTAAAAGTAACTGGAACTTCCTTCCTGTAATCAGTCACAGCTGCTGCTTAAATAAATTAAAAACTGCTTTTATTATTGTTTTTTTTTTTATTCAGTGCGTAATGGACGACAATGGTGATCCAACAGATGAACTGAGTCCTGAGGCTTTGAACTTCTGCCAGCAGCAAGGCATCAGGGCAACCAAGGTGTCGGAGATAATAGCCAATAAGGAGCCAGCTATCTACAAGGCCATTCAGAAGGGGATGGAGCGCATTAATGCCAAATCAACATCCAATGCCCAGAAGGTTCAGAAGTGGGTCATACTGGAGCGAGACTTCTCTGTCAGTGGAGGGGAACTGGGTCAGTATATAAAAGATTTGTTTTGTTCTCTTTCTCTTTTGTCATATGTAACAAAGCTTTTGTATTGTTTTTAAGGAATGAGGAGGTATTTATCATTCATCAGGTTCTTAGTACAGGTCATGTGTTAATCTTCTACCTTCTGAACCCTGGCCAAACATTCCAGTAAAGTTTTCTTAGTCTAGTAGTGTTTAAATCTTTTATAGCAGATAAAATGCTGTTATGCAAGTGCTGCTTGGCAAAACTTTAGACAACATCTGATCAACCATTTTATTATATTTTTTTCTCTGTTCAGGACCCACCTTGAAACTGAGGAGGCCCATTGTTGTGAAGATTTACCAGGAGCAAATAAACGAAATGTATGAAGTTGTAGAAAGGCAGTAGACTGTACTACTCAGAGTGCAGAGATGGGCGTGGAAAATGTGGCCGGAAAAGATCAACATAGAACTGCTGAAGAGGCTGACAAGTCTGGATTCTGGTTGTCTTGTATTTAACAGAATGGAGGTTTGTCTTGCCAGAAGAAGTGGAAACCCCTATTGTTTGATGTTTAAGCTGTTAAATGAACAGTTTCACAGCAACTACACAATTTTAACACAAATCACCTGAATCAGGGTCAGGACTCGTCCATCTTAAACACAGGTGACATCACTCAACTCCAAACATGAACACACACGCACACAATGAGAAACACTGGATGGTGTCAGTTAGCTTACTGGAATTCAAATTTTAAGGAGAATTTTGTAAACCAATCCGCTAAAAATGCAGTAAAGATGCTTAATGAGAAGATATGTTTTTATTTCAGATGTAGCAGTATATATTTAAAAGGTTTTACAGCACTAGGTTACAAGTTGTATACAAGAGAAAATCCCTATCTTGTAAACTGGAGTTAAGCAGTTGTTTTTATAATGTAAAAATAACACACAATGTCTGTATTTATCACAATATATGCAAATTGTAAATCACATATGAATTTGTGCTTCTCTATGTACAGTTTGACAGATATACAAAATATTTATTTTGTGATATATTTTCCATGATTGTCAATAAAGAAAACAGATGATTTGGACAACTTGAACAAAATTAAAGAATATGCATTATTTTCTTTCGTTATTATTTTAAAAGGAACTCTAAGATGACAATCTACATAACAGTGACATCTTTTACTGCTAACACAGGTAAATTGCTGAGATGAGAATAGTCATACTACATTTGATTGATTAAAGATTTCTATTATATATTGTTAAAAAAGAAAAACTATAAATTGGCAATTAGGCAACTGCATATAGATTATTTATTTGATTTTATCAAATGTTAAGCTTATTTTATAAAATATATAAAAACTTTATAAAAACTTTTGTTCGATAATCTGATTTTGTACAATGGCTAGCGATAAACATCCTTAACTAATTATAACAGGTCGGCGAGGCTCAGACCATTTAACTTAACAGGGTTTGAGTTATGATATTCCAGCCTTAAAATTAGTGTGAAAAGTTCTTTGTTGCTCTTGATCAGTCATTTTTTTTTTTCGCCTGCAGGCTGGACAAGATACAGCTGCTCTTGTTGGTGGTCTTGTACTGGCCTCTATGTTTCCAGGCATTTACAGCCGGTCCAGTCCAGTTTGAAATTATATAAGTTGTTTTTAAGTCTCAGTCATAACATGCCATCCAGCTTTTTTAACAACACTGTTCCATTTTTCATGGAATATTAAGTTCATTAAGCTCCATGAAAAATTGTAAAACATTTGTTCGTCCTCCATAACGAAGAATACTTCTTTTATATGAATGCTAGAAGTTCCATAAATATGATTTAATGCAGTTTTAGAGTCAAAAGAGTAATTTTGGCAGGTACCTGTGCCCCAGAATGAGAACAATTCTTAAATAATTTACACCTTTGCAAATCTATGCAACCAATAACCCTATTATTGTCATTTTCTTCTGCTGAACTCAGTGCTAGGAAGTGCTAGCATGCTAACAAGCTAAATAAATGGACTACAGTTAAACCACAAATGGAGACAACACCTGAATTTAAGTCTTGCACAATGTTGATCACTTTTTTTTTATTACTTATTAATTTGTTGCTTATGAATGTTATTATTGCCAATCCCTGCTGGTCCTTGTGATGAAACAACATTAAGAAATAAAACCAAATGCATTCTTGGACTTTGTTTTTCACTCAAGCATAACTCAGATGGTAGGTATAGAGGGTGAGCAATAACAAAACAGTAAATACAAGAATTAGGCATGCAAGAAAATTCATGATTAAACTGTTCTGATCTGAAGAGTACTTACTGAGTAGAGTAAACTACACATAAGGCATGCTTGTTTACATTACTTGTAAAAGCCAATTGTAACTAAAAACTCATTAATAATCTGAATATGAGGCTAGAATATATTCTGGAACATAAAAGGAATTGTTTCATTTTTGTATGAAAATTTTAGAAACTCAAATATCCTGGCTTTTTGCACATGTCACCATCTGGTGGGATGACTGCTAAATCCTGGATAAAGTTCACTCAGCATTCAATAAAAGTGCTGCAGCTGAACGTTGAACCATTGTACAGGTTGTAGCCAAAACCTGGCATAAAGATTTATATTTGCTGTGCTGCTGACATTTTCTTTGACAGCTCATTAATGTAACAGCAAGTTACTGCCTTGCATGTCTTAATTTATTCTTAGATCAGGAGAGTTCAGAGGTAACATTTCAGACCTTTTCATAAAGTACTTTCTATACTCAGTTAATACATGGTGTAACACATCTTCACTCATGAAGAGAAATCTACTAGAATATGTAAGATAAAACAGACAAATATTTTTTTTAAATCAAGTTACAAAGTTAATAAAAAGACATTCATCAGATGGATGATATGAGGCAGTAAAAAGGCTGAATTTGTTAGAAGACTTTTTGTAAAAGTGCCAGTTCATCCAAGATTATAAAAACATGTTTTCCTCCTCCAGCTGTAGCTGTTCCTCACCATGAATACAGTTCTGGCTTTATTGCTTCGCGTTCAAGATTTAGATCAATTCCAGACACAGTCAGGCTTTTGTTTGCAGTGTTTACAACATTAAAATCTTTTAGTTTTTAGTGTTATTTGCTTCAGTAAAAAGCCTAATTCCCTTTGTGCAACTTTTAAAAAAAATCTAAGAAAAGCAAAGCATCAGTGATTAAAGTTTTACCATTTTATTATTACTGCTGCTGCTACTGAAAGAGAGAATAACACTCCACTTTTCAGGAGCGAGTCTTTAAAATAGAGCATTTCAGACTGAAGCCTAAACAAAAGGTATGAAAAAATGATCAGGGAAAGAAGTAGCACCAACAAGTGTAATTTAGGCACTTAAATAGCCATGTAGAGCTAATCAGAACTGCAGGCATGGGTGACATTACTACACATACTGATTCAAAGCTTATGTTAAGTACTTATGAATGCATGCTGTGAGGATTTAATGTTATAAAAAAGGCTTTTTGGGCTAAAATGTTAATATTTGAAAAACATAATTTGGAACATTGCTTTTTTTGTCATTTTGATGATCTGACACAGGCATCTTCCTCTTCACTTAGTGGTGATGGCGACTCCCTGCTTGACCCAGGCATTACTGTTGAGCAGAGAGAGCATGAAGCGAGCCACGTCGCCTCTTCCCACTGCGCTGCGTGCCGGCTGACCATTGCTATCTGGCACAAAGTATCCCTCGTGGGTCAGAAACTCTTGAGCTGCAGACGATGCAGACATTACAGCAAAAAGTTTTCCATGAGGTTAACAAAAGATACCAAAAAGAATAAGGATAATAATTAAACTTAAAAGAACTGATTGGCTGATCACATGGGGACATAGTAATGAGCTTGCACTATGACTAAACAGGTCCTGATGTTATACTAGAATTCCCTATAGAAGATAAACAACTTTATTTCTGGCCGCCATATGCAACATCCACAAGTCAACAACATCCGATCTCCACATCGCCCTACACCACCCTTCCGCCCCTTCACTATAATGGCATACACATGTTAAAACTACATAACAAATACATTAGTATGTATTAACCAATGACCTTAACTGTATTTCAAACTTAACACTGAGGCATAAAAGATTTTAAACTCTTCAGTAAATGGAGCTCTGCTGTTTTGTGTGATGCCAGCTTGACTATGACCACCATGTCTGTTCTTACCTGTGGCTGGCAGGTTCTTGAGGCCAGGGGGTCGAACTACTGTCCAGTTGATGTCCTCTGTCTTTTTCAGGAAGTACTCCATCTCATTCATGTTGTTAAGGACGCTTCTGATCAGTGGCAGCAGCAGAAACCGGATAAAGTACGAAGAATGGGTTCCAGAGTTAGCTAACAAACAAAGCACAACACAATCAAGCCTAAGCAAGCATATCCACAGTACTATACAAAAACCTTAAGATACTCCTCGTTTTTTTTTCAAATATTGTCAGGAAAGGGAAATATGTGTAGGTGCAATTTATTGTAACATAAATGTAAACACAGATCGTCCACTTTTTATGAGCTTTGGTATTAGGTGTGACCACGTTTATTTTTCAACACAGCTGGAATTCTCCTAGAAAGGTTTCTTGTAATTTCTCTAAGTAGACTTAAAGGATAGTTCTCAAGGCTTTTGTCTTTTGTTCTGTTCTCTGTTCAGATGATCCCACACAGCTTCCATCATGTTTAGGTCTGGGCTCTAAGGAGGACTCAGCATTCCCAAAAGAACTATGCTACTGAATTTTCAATCCGGTTCTTGAATCATTTAGCATACCTCAGCCTTTTTCTACCTGTTTCCCTACACTAAGAATGGCTTTTTGACATGGATAATTTCTGATGAGCCTTCAGTAAACAGTAAAAGGATCGAGTGAAAGTCCAGATGACTCTTATACTGTAGCTCATGTGTCCGGTATTTGGTAGATTTATTTAGAATAGTTGTAAGACGTCACTTTTAAGTAACTTTTACTTTACTTTTGTCCTCAGATTGTCCTTAAATTTGACACACACTGCACACCATGTTGAGATACGTCACTAGCTTGCTACTTTTCCACTGGCCGTGATGCTTCCAAAAATAGAGTTGATGATAATGAAAAATTCTTAGAAGAACATTTTCAGAGAATCTCCCCCTGATACACTCCTGATAAAAATAAAAGTGAAAAGTGCCTCATTCCTCAAGAGAACTCCTGCAGTGAAAAACCCTTTGGTACGGACTGAGGAGGAGGACTTTTAAAAGGTTTAAGGTTTTTTATAAGCAAAGGAGAAAAATTTAGGAAGAAAAAGAAGTGGGAGACATATTATATTGACTCATTAGAGGTGCACTCTTATCACTGTGAGCTAGCAGGAGTAAAGAAAAAAGCTGAAAAAAAGCGTCTCAAAAAAAAAAAAATTCACACAGAAGTAGTTTTCTCTAACTAAACATATAATAAAACATATAATTAAAGAACATATCAAATGAACAAGAAGGCAACTATAAAAAGTCCTTCTAAATATTTAAACCTATCAAATCTTCTCTGGTGTTCCTGGAAAGTGACACGTGAGAACTTTGAAGTTTGGGTTTTACATTTATAACTAGTATTTCACTCACGATCGGTGTACCAGGAAGTCATGGTGATGACCCTGTTGACACGGGTCTCTTGCATGGCACTGACCACCGCAGCCATGGACATGGTGTAGCCTGTGACCCCCGAAAAGAAGGATGCTGGGAAGCCAAGGCAGGACATGATCACATCCTGTCCTTTGAAATGAGTCTTCAAACTGTCTGCTGAGAAAATATCAGCCTTCACCACCTGGAAACATGGGGCGCGGGTAACTATTTCATCCTCACATGCAGCACTTCAAAACAGTGATATTTTAGTTATTGTTGCACAAGTATTCTTGACTGCAGAATTCATAAATGATACATAAATACATATGTAAATCTAAGTCAAGCAATCCTTGAAGAGGATCTTAGACGCATATGGAGAAACTATGACAATGCTAGAAATTTAGTATACAAAAATTTTACAAGTTAAAACACATTATAGTAATAATGAACTGAAGTTAGCAAAAATGTAACTAGTAATAAATCACAAATGAGTCAATTCCAGTAAAAACATTAGATATCCAAACTGAGCAGAACAATGTTCATCAGAATTCCTCTTAAACAAATCAGTTTGTTAATAGCTGCACATCAAATTTACAAGATATATTTAAAAAACAAATACAGAATTTGTTTAAGAATATTTGGGACAGAGACAAGACATGTTTTCTATGAAGTGCAACATGAGAATAAGCTTAGAAATAAACTGCACTGTGTTTTTAGTATAATAAAACACGTGTTTGTGTTAATCTTTGAACTGGGTGTGAGGTCTATAGTACATGTTAAATGTTACCTTTTAAATCTCATTGCTGGTTAAATCTTGTTTTTTCCCTAACAAATAAATAAAAAACCAAATGTTTTTCTTTGCAATTTACTCCACGTTATTTCATCTCTGTGTGCCCAAATTGACACTCCATGTTAAATCCTAAAGAACATTTGAGACTGCTGGGTAGTAATGCGAGGAAAGCATGCATGGGTTAACCTCATATAAGCGTCTGAACTATGAACCTGGATAACTACCTTGAGGTTGTCATGATGCACTGTGAGCTTTGCTGGGTTTCTGATGATGGCGGTGACCGTGTGACCCTGCTCCAGTGCCTGTTGGACCAGATACTGTCCAGTCTGCCCAGTGGCTCCAAGCAAAGCGATCTTCATCCTCTGACACACAGAACTCAAGTAAGGACTCAAACTGATCAGTGGAGGTTTCCTCCCTGTTTCATAAGCCCAAGTGTTAAAGAGGATTATTACGGTGCAATAAAGACATCCTCTCTGACAAATCTTGGTTTCTCATATGACAAATTTTGTGCACAAAATACACTCAGTTCATACACCATAAATTTAAAGGAAAGGGGAGAGAAACGCTTATGGAAAGTGATCAAAATCATGTTATGATGACATTCGGCCAGAAGTAATATTACAAAAAACATATAAAAATCAGCACATTAAAAAGACTGAAACTAATATTTATTTTATTACATAAAACCAACATAATCCTCCATTAAGGACTATTTTTAACTGATGTATTGACACCAGATCCCAATATGACCTTTAATTGGTTAACAGATTAGATTTTTTATATTGACTGACTTCTAGTAAAACTGGTGCAACCATAAAGTTGTCCTGGTAAATAAGCTTTACAAAGAAATAAAAAAACACACGTTGAAACAAGCTCAAGAAATAACTGCAGGAAATTCTTCTTCTTTTTTGTAAATGGGCCCGTAATCACTAGGCTATGTTTATGCAATATGTGAAACTTTTTAAAACTTCATCTGCTCTTTCCAAGTTCTGATGTGCAGAGAGAAAAGCTGATCAGGATTGTGTAAATTTAGTGGAAGACAGAAATGTTTCTATTCCGCAAAATGGCACAAGTGCACACTGTGTGTCTCTGTTGTAACCAGTGTGGTGCAAATGAATTATTTTCACTTCAGTGGGGATGATGAGCCCGTTGGTCACATGCTCTGGTAAATATGAAGCAGATACTGTTAAATGAGTCAGGACTAATGATATTCTGAACATCTGCAAGCTGATAGCTTTAAGCTAATTGCACATTGGGTGAGATGTGCAAGTGCAAGCTACATTTAGGGAGAATATAATAACAGTGGCATTATTCAGCGTTTTACAGTTTTCCTCTGATATGTAAGGCTATGACTGCTGTTGTGGATTGTTGGGGGTGTCAGAAATCTACAAATTGATGCTTTTTTTAAATCATTCTGCTTTCATGTTTATTACTGGAGATAAGTATGACACGCTGCTGTGTTCTGAATGATACAATCAGTTGGACTTTTTGCAACATTGAAGTGCAAGAAAACCTTTAAAAACCGGTTCAAAGACTATTTACCAAAATTAATTAAATGCAAGGTGACCCAATTTTTCAGAAAAACATTAAAAACAGAAGGAGAGAGACATCCGCCCCGGTATGCCATATTCAATATGAGTTAATGCATTTGTTAGTATTATTTTTTTAACAGTTGCAGAAAATTTAAGGAAGGCATTTTTCACACATTAAAAAAGTACTTTCTATAAGCAATACTTGACTTACTATTTGAAGCTAAAAAAATAAAGTGTCAAGACAATGGAAAATTTGTCTACATGCACATTGTATTTTAAAAAGAGCACTCTGTTCAAAACATGCTTATCATTGAGAGTTTAATATTAAACTAAACTGGCTAACTGCAGCTTCAAGTAAAGTAGCATTTACTCTCTTTTATTTTTATATTTTTACCTAGTTTTGGGCTGTTTTTGTGTGAGGGAAAAACAAAGAAACAAAAAAAAACAACTACAACAACAAAACAACAATCATCAAGTGTCTGTAAATATAGCCAGAACATGGTGCATCCTGGCAATGGCTTCAGTTCTGCCCCAGTAAATACTGTCACATTTAATTTACATTTCACTTGTGGCTTTTTTGAGTTAACAATGAGCCTGAGGAGAAAAAAAAACAATCCTCACATTGGACTCCACACCAACCTGTTTCAGTTCCAGACAGGCCCTGTGTATCTGAGGCCATTTCTGGGGCATGTTTCATTCTTTGGACAAGTTACTCTGGCCTATTGAATTTGGGTCAGCTTGTAATCAAACAATTAAATTGGCATAATAAACATTTTATATTATTTTTAGTGAATTTCTTTTACCTGAATTTGAACCACTTTTTGATCCTTCAGTTCACTGGACGCATAATTAAAATCAAAATACATGACTTATTCATTGTTGGAAAAATTATTTTTCTTTTGAATTTCCTCAATAATCCTAAACCGAACATCAAGATTGTTTATCA
>JBAMHW010000012.1:8601636-8619375 GCA_037177495.1 Rhadinocentrus ornatus
CCATTGATAATTTTTGTGTGATTTTGTTGTCAGCACATTCAACTATGTAAAGACCAAAGTGTTTAATAAGAATAGTTTTATCATTCAGATCTAGGATGTGTTACTTTAGTTTTCCCTTTTTTTGAGCAGTGTATATATCCAACATTAAAAGACAATAGGACTTTTTTTTTTTAACAATTTGCGTGTTACCCTTTCCAGTTAAGAAGCCACTCTTTCTACTGACACACTGCCACCAACTACAAAATCTGTTACTCTTTATGTATCTACATTGGCTTGTTTATGCATCTTATTTGTAATCCTTATCAGCACCTTTTTTAAGACTACCTCAGATTTGCTTAATTAACAGAATCCCTGGTGCCAATTATGTACAATTTAGCTTTACACTTGTTCATTATTTTATTTTACACTTAATTCCAATCTTTCACTGATTCAGGCAGCATAAAAAAATAACCAAAATGTTAACCTATGAGTGTCCTGCAAGTATTTGAAGAATCTAAGTAAATATTAATTGATATTTATTTTTTCAAACAACTTATGTTATAAATGCTATTTAAAATATTAGCTCTGGATTTGGCTGTGTGGTTCTTAGGTGGTTCTAAGTTTGGTAATACAGGATTAGGAAAAACCTGGTTATTTTAGATTAAGTTTCTTGTAGATGGGCTTTAAATGTTCCTTTAATCCTTCTTACAGATATAAAACTGGTAAACATTACAGTAATGTTTTTCAAATTAGCTTCTTTTGGTCTTTAGACTTTAATAAGCTGATTTGAAATGAGGCCAAATGTCCAGTTTGGAGCTGAGCTTTTCCTGTTTAAGTGACTGACTTGTTTGTTTGCTGTTTGGTGGCCTGGCACCACTCCACCTAAGATGTTTATGTAGGTTATGTGTTTTGTTCAGGAGTCATGACCTTTCTAAGTCAGCCTTGTTTTAGCCTCAACTGGTCTGTAACCAGCACGAGCTGTGTCTGCAAATGCTGTAATCCACAGCATAATCTCTCCACTGTGACCTCCATCTTCATTTCCCGACTGGCCGGTACCACCTTAAGCACAGGCCGTACAATATGTTTTAAGACATGTCTAAAACGTAGCAGAATGTGGAAAACTTTATGTGTAAAGGTGAACTGCATCTTCACATTTAAAAAAATCCGTGTCTTATGAAAATGTGTTCTTAAATGCAGCATGTTAAGTCGGTTGGCTGTTTGCCACTTACTTTATCTTAATGCTTTTCATAGTACATCCATCCATTGTGCAATACAAAGTTTGCTAGTGGTGACACACTTCCAGGTAATCCCCACTAATTGGTGGCGGTGATGTTCCAAAACAAGATTGATTGAGATGAAATATTAATTTTTAGATGAGAAGTTCATCAAAAAATAATGGTGACTCAATATTGAGGCAAATGCCATTAACTGGATAATGTTTTGGATTAGTCTTTTTCTACATTTTACATTTGGCTTCATTGTTTACAATATTGAAAACATATCAAATAACATGCTCAGTAAAGTGAGAGATGTTTGTATGTTGTAGCTGCTTAACATGCATTAAAAATTTATTTACCTGTCAAATGTGTTTATTGTATTTTTGATTGGTGACATCTGTTCTTTGGTGCCACCAGATCCTGGATCTGCTTTGGAGTGATCCAATGATTCAGAATGGCTGCATACCCAACGAGGTGCGGGGTGGGGGCTGCTACTGGGGCCCTGACGTCACCGAGGACTTCCTAAACAGACATAACCTGCAGTTCATCATTCGCTCCCACGAGTGCAAACAGGAAGGTTATGAGTTCTGTCACAACCGGAAGGTAAAGTTCACGCCTCAGTTCAGCCCATAAACAGGTGTACTAATAAATGTGTTTCTGAACATTTATTCTGCTATGTTGCTTATTTGATTCAGGTCCTCACACTGTTCTCTGCCTCTAATTACTATGATGTGGGGAGCAACAGGGGGGCCTATGTGAAGTTGGGCCCAGACCTTGTGCCTTATGTGATTCAGTACCAGGCCAGCAGTATGACCAGAGAGCTTACAGCAAGACAAAGGTACGAGAGCCTACCAAAAATGATTAGTCCTCAACCATGTGATCTATTTCACTCAATTTTTCTTATCAGTTTGTCTTACAAAATGAAAAATTGTCAATAAAAGGTTTGTTTGTTTTAATAAAATACTTTTTTCCATCAAAAAATTAGCTTATAAAATGAAAAATTTGGAAAATTTGTAAAAATTAGAAAGGAAGTATAGGATTTATTCCCAAAATACCAAACTAGATCTATTAGTTTTTTACAGTTATAATAAAATTAGCTTTCTATCACTTAAATAATTTTCAGTTTTAGCACAATCAATTCTTGTCAACTTCTTTTCAGCAAGGTTTAGACTTCAGACTTAGACTTCTTTTGTCCCCGAAGGAAAATTCTTTTACGCAGACCAAGCCCCTGGAAGCCTGTCACTCAGTAGGCAGTATTGCATAGTAGACATAACACAACATTATACTACTGCACAACACAACAGAACACAATACTGCACAGAACACAACATAACTCAGTGGGGCATGTTGTTTCAGACAGCTATGACTACTGGCATCAGGCTTCTTCCTGCACCTCATTGTCCTATATCTATGTCATGAGGGCAATGGGGTAAAGTTTTATGAAGTAGATGTGTTGAGTCCTGTGCTATTGAGATTGCAATGTGTGTGGAGGCCTTGAGGCTGGATGTGGTTATATGTGTTAGGATTTTATGTGTATAAGTTTAGACAAAAACTTTGTAAATGAGAAATTTAAGTCAAGTTTGTAATACCCTGATATAACAAATTATAATTCAAATGGTTGTATTTCATAAACAACAAAACAAACATACAAAAAAAAAAAGAAGAAAACACAGAGCAGGAATCCTCAGTTCTGGTCCTTGAGAGCTAATGTCCTGCAGGTTTCCGTGCTGCAACACACTTGACTCAAATCAGTTAGTAATTAGCAGACTTGAGCAGGGCTTGACGTTAAGCTCTGCACAAGTCTGAGTGTAACGAATCAAAACAGACAAAATAACAAACAAACAAAAAAAAAATAATAAAATATAGATTTTTTAAATGTAATTGCCATCATAAACTCTGGTTTATAATCAGTATTTTCTCTCTTTTACAGTATGTCTAAAACTTAAAAAACTACGGCACCCAAAAGGGTTAATGTTTTGCCTATTTGTCCTTTTTTCTCTACATCAGGGGTGTCCAGCTCGGGTCCTTGAGGGCCACAATCCTACAGGTTTTCCATGTAACCCTGCATCAACAGACTTGACTAAAATTACTGAGTCATTGTGCAAAACTTCATAGGCTGTTGGATCCATTTAATTTGAGTCAGGTGTGTTGAAGCAGGGAAATATTGAAAACCTGCATGACAGTGGCCCTTGAGGACCGACTTTGGAGACCCCTGTTCTACATCATGTTATTTTATAAACATAGAAAATGGTACAGTTATTGTTATCAAAGATAATATTTAAAAAACAAAAATCTAAACGTAAAGTAGAAATCCAATTATCTAAAAATCAAATTTCCAGTCCTTCTCTCTTATCTCCCATTTCCAAAGTACATAAAAACATGCTTATGTCCTGCATCAGCAATGATAAAATCCACGTGTCTGCACACAAGTCACAAAACCCATGATCATAATTTTCCCATATGTACAGAAATACAGTAAATGTACTTTGACACTAAACACATAATTGTGTTGCTCTAAATCATATGTGTTTAAAAATGAAGAGACCTGCAAGTTGGGATCTAAAAGCAGCTATTTGAGAATTGATTTGTTGTGATAAGTAGAATAATGTGAGTTAATGTTATATTCGTTTATAACTGTTTGTTTTAGGTAATATATATATAAAAATATGTAAAAATAACACAAAAAAACCCAGAAGAAAACAGACCCTCATAATAAACCAAAGCCTTTTTTTTTTCTTTTTTTTTGGTGAGACATTGTAACATTGTGGAAGCATCTAAGTGATCTTTAATCAGGAGCGTAATTGTTTGCTTTGAGAGCAAGATTTCTGGTTTTCACGCTGAAATATCATCTTGCTCTCTCAAAACTCTGCTCTTACACTTAGAAAGTCCCCTCTTGCTCTCAAATATATTGTTTTTTCTTTCGAAACTCTGCGTTCAGACTTTGTCTCTTTCCCTCACACTCAGACACATTCTCTGCTCTCTAAAAACTTCTGCTCTTGGATATTTTTTCCTCTCTCTTGGGTTGCTGAACGAGCTGTCTGTCAAACCTCCTCCTGCCAATAGAATACGAGATAAATGATGACCGAGCAAATCGTCACAGCCTTCTTCAGGGTGGGCTTGTTTTTCTTCACAGAACTTCACTCCAGACTACAGCTTTTCTTTTTTGTTTTTCTGCAACCAAAATCTGCTTATTCATTTTATGCTTTTCCGCTTTACTTTTAAAGTAGGCACTTATTTGTCAGTAATATCTCACTGGGCCACTGGTAGATCTATGTAATTAGCTACTGTCTCAACTAAAGCCTGGTACACACATAAAGATTATCGGGCTCTTTTTGTCCTGATTTTGCCTCTTCCTGACCAAGGACGGCAAACACCCGATTATCATGAGTCTTATTAGATTTTCCTGTAAAATTATCATTTGGTCTGAGGTGTGTTATGAGCAGATTTGTCCTGATAATCAGCTCTGAAACGGGTCGTAGCCGAGAATCGGAAGTGTTGAACATGTTCAATATTTACGACCCGATTTCTGAGGAAAGTCGACGACTCATGAATTGTGACTGTGTGGATGGTGACGTGGACCCAGAATATAGCCAATCAGAGAGCGAGCTGGCTGGGGAGCAAGGAAGGATGTAAAGCCCATGTTCACGCTGTCTCCAGTCTGTTATTTTTTTCAGTTCTGACTTTTTCTGTTAACAAAATTCCCAAGACCACCATCATTAGTTCATCATGTTTGTCCTCTTCCATGCAGGGTTTTGTTTTTTTCCGGTTGTTGCTATGGTTCTTCTATGTTTTTGTTAGAAAACGTTCGGTCACGTGAGATGTCCAGCTCGGAGGACTAGATTGTAGATGTGTTGCAAGACTGCATCGTTATGTGTGTGTTGTTCTGTGATTAGATTATAGGGGCACACCACACACAGTGTGATCAAAACTGTTTAATGCCTGATTTTTTTATCTTCACGTGTGAGGTCTCGTACCAATAAAAAATCTCACAAGATTAAAATAATCCTTATGTGTGTACCAGGCTTAAGATGACTTCGTAAAAGCACATAAAGCAGTGGTTGGCAACTGGCGGCTTGCGGGCTGCCAATAATATCTAAACCACCAGATTACATTGATTTTTTAAAAAAAAGGCACTGGAGGCACTGTGTCAAGTAAAACAAGCCCACGCTGAAGAAGGTGAGGACTAGTTTCTTGATTATCTTATATTCTATTGGCTGGAGGAGGTTTGACAGACAGCTCGTTCAGCAACCCAAGAGAGAGGAAAAAATATCCAAGAGCAGAAGTTTTTAGAGAGCAGAGAATGTGTCTGAGTGTGAGGGAAAGAGACCAAGTCTGAACGCGAAGTTTTGAAAGGAAAAACAATATATTTGAGAGCAAGAGGGGACTTTCTAAGTGTAAGAGTTTTGAGTTTTGAGAAAGAGCAAAATGATATTTGAGTGTGAAAACCAGAAATCTTGCTCTCAAAGCAAACAATAACACTCTTGATTGAAGATAGGAAAATACCCCCATACTACCTCAGCAATTAGCAGGTGAGAGGTCAAACTTCTAACTTACAGGTCCAAACCTAATTCTCCACTTCTTGCTGAAAACTCAATTTTTGCTTCAGACAGGACTAGATTGTAGATGTGTTGCAAGACTGCATCGTTATGTGTGTGTTGTTAGATTGCATGTTAGCATTCTTTTTTTCATTTGCTTCTCTTTGGATTCATTTTTATAGTAAACTATTCTGTGGAAAAGTCTGATTGCTGTGTGAAAAGTTTAAACTTTGGTGTTGTCACCCAGATAATTTTTGTGTTATCAGAGTTCAACAAATCAACATCATCTTCTTAAACAGTTTAGAGAAAAGGATGTTTTATGACAGCAAGTCCAAGAAAATAGGATGAAGGTAGTAGGGATGATGATTTTACTTCTTTTCTGTTGTACGGAGTATTAAACAATATTGTCCACGGTGTTGTGTTGCTTTTATGTCATCACAGTATTGGGCGAACTGAGCGCTCGGCCCTCAAAGTCCTCCGAGAGCAGCTTTTTGCGCACAAGTCTGACCTCATCTGTGCCTTCAAAAAGTTTGACAGCGAGAACACAGGTGAGTGTAGCGTGAGTCTCGCAGATCAACTCGGTCCTCAGCAGATCAGGTGTTGTGGCAGATCTATTGTGTGGCTCTCTTTATCTCTGTTGTTCTCATAGGACAGTGTATGGCTGGGGAGAAATATGAGCAGACACTTTTGTGTCCTGTGTGCTACATTATAATGCCCATTCACCATGTGGGTGGTGCAGCATAGCATTCAGAGTTTCACAGAAACTTGAACTGAAACCCTTTCAGTGATTTTATTTCATTCAGACAGAACAGCTGTGTGAGCCTAAGAAAATACATCTCATGCAAACATGTAAAACTCGTGGAAACAATGGCTACAGACAAAGAAGATGTGGTAAATGGTCTGTATTTATATAGCGCTTTACATCATATATCACATTCACACACTGATGGCGGCAGTGGCTGCCTTGCAAGGCGCTCACCACGACCCATCAGGAGCAATTAGGGTTTCATGAACATGAACTCAACTTGGCCAAGGATCGAGCCGGCAACCCTCAGGTTACACGCCGCCCCCATATATACTTAAGATATACTTAAGAACACAATGAAAGAGTGTTTTTTTATTCAAGTGAAATTAAATTAGTCAAAAATGGAGTTCACAGACCCTGCAGAGAACATGTAACTTGCACCTGAAACAAATGCCCTAATGATGATGAACTTTCACCTTTGTCAGATTTCGTGTCTTTGAACGACTGGGCCTCTGCAGTGGAGAGTGTGATGCACCTCAATTTGCCCTGGAGGATGCTTCGTTGTCAGCTGGTCACCAGCAAGAACAGCGATGGCATGATCGACTACTACGAGTGGTTCAACGAGCTCGCCATCAAGGAGCCCAACGCAGACGTAAGGATGCATCAACGTTGGCTTCACTGGATTGAGACAGATCAAAGAAATACTACTGATATTTTAGAGAAATTTAAAATACAGCTGATAGTATGAGCGTGTGAATGACTGAGGCTTCAGTCTCAACATTTTAGAAAACACATTACTAATTAATTTCCGGTTTATGATTGACAAAGGTCAGATGTTTTAAATAAAATAGGCTCAAATTAAACTTAGCTTTGTTTTTTCAGATCAGCACAAATACTTCATATGATTGGAGTATTTTAGAAAGTAGTTGTAACGACCCTATTAAATTAAATGCCTCATACTCCTATCATACCAGTTTAAATGGCTCCAGAAAATATTAACAGTAACAGTAACCCAAATAAATCAGGTCGACCAACATTTTTACATTTAGTTCAGTCAACAAAATTCTTTCTCACTAAATGAAAGCATTTGGTTTAGGTGGAGATTATTTCTTTTAGGTAGAATTCATTTTTATTCCAGATGCTTTAGAGGTTTTACACCTGTGAGGACTCCACCAGCAGAATGCTCTCCTATGACTGCCAGTAGATTATTGTGCTGTGGTGTTACCTAAACTAGCAAATTGGCTTTGTAGCTCAAAAGGTTACAAGGTGTGTTACCAGCAACCTTATCCTCAGGATGGTCATCAAAGGTGTTATATTTAAACATCTTGTTACGTATAAATGTATGTGTGAAACTGAAAGATTTGCACATGCTCTGTCTAAAGTACTGGAAGATCTCAACCAAAGTCTGCATTAAAGAATGAATCGTTCATTTTTCCTGTGCTGACTAAAGGAATGTTTGGCTTTCAGTAACAGGTTTTATTGCACACAAAACTCCTTTTACATAATAGTGAGAAAGCAAATCAGTCGTCCAGGGCAAAACTGACTTACATTAAATGTGTAACATCTCAGAAGGGATTCAGGCTACTAATTAGCAAGAATATAATTGTTTTAGGATATTTAATTGTGTTTCAGTGTTGTGTGTTTTTATTTCATTATATCACTTGTGTGTAAATAGTTTCTCTCCTCTCCTTCCCTCCAACTGTGCGTCTATTCTTGTGCAGCACATTGAGCAAAGTCTGCTGGAAACGTTGTACCGCCATCGCTCCACTTTGGAGACCATCTTCAGAATTGTAGACACTGACAACTCAGGTAAATACCAGTAGAGCAAAGTCTTTTAATTTTTCAAGGACAACAGATGTTGCTCCCCTCCAGTCATTTAAATTCCTTTTGGATTGTGTCGTATGAAGATGCAGAAAAACCAAAGGAGTTGCATCAGAATACAATAAATCAAGACACAAGTTTGGCCTTTTACATAAAACATATGGTGTCAGGAGTGTTTCGGGTTTAAATGACGTCTCTTGAGATCAGCCACTGGTAATCCACCTGCACTGTGTGAAAAAGGGCTCAGCACATTACAGCCTCCTGAATCCTGATGAGGATTAACCCACTGATCTACTGGTGCTTCCACCGCTTTGGATCAAACACGCCCACACACTGACACACTTTTATCTTGATCTGTATCTCCCTTTTGTTTTCTTTTATCTATAATTTTCATACCCCTGTCTCTTCTTTCTCCTCAGGTTTCATCACCATGGAGGACTTCCGGCAAACCTGGAAGCTTCTGAGCGTCTACCTAAAGATGGAGATCACTGATGAGGCCATCTCCGATCTGGCTGTCACCATCGACAGCAACCATGACGGCAGCATTGACATTGAAGAGTTCATGGAGGCTTTCCGTCTCACAGACAAAAAGAGCCGACTGGAGCGAGGACGCAGCATGTTCATGGGTACGGGCACCGACCTCACGAAGCTGGAGGGAGATCCCAACATATGACCAAAGATACTGAAAAGACTGGGATTAGACTCTTCGGCAGGCAGCAGAGGAGATTGGACGGGGAGCTGCAGCCAACACAAGCTGCTTGAATGACGCACATGAAGATGCAGGATGCTGCTGAGCAACAGCTGTGTGGATCACAGGGGATTATGGAGAGGTTAAAGATCAAAATGTCTGACTGTGAGGGTTGTCTCACGTTGCAAAGCAGTGTTAATCAGAAGAAATGTGGGTGAAACACAGCAACATAAATGGATCTCTTGTTTGGTTACACTAGTTATACTTCTAAACAAAAAGAAAAAAGGATAACATATTTGGACTAAATTAGTATTACAATAACAGTATTACAATCAGTAATTAGTCATTTCTTATCATTATATCAATTACTGTAATTATATGTGAAAGATCTTTTAGATAAAGAGATTACTTATCAGTTCTATCCTTATCTTAAACAAAAGGTGAAACAAACACCAAACAATGACTCCGAAGTGCATCCTGGGTAAGAGTGCTGTCATGATTCAGCAGACTGGACCCAGTAATGCACAGAGACCCAAGGATCGGAATACCAAAAAGGTTTTATTAGATACTGTAGGTGAGCTCTGTCCGGGCGCTTGTCTGTGGACGCAGGAAAACAGGGGTGAATAGCCAGAATGCCTGGAGGTGTAGAAATATCCGTAGCAAGCGTGACCACGTACCAGCTGATGGTGAGGGGTCCACGCCACTCGGCCTTTCGGGGTTCGACCAGGACGGCCCGGGGGAATCCTGCTGGGGAAAAGGCGCAGAGATGTGGTTAGTGTGTGTGGTTTTTTTTTTTTTTTTTTATTTTTGGGGGGGGGGATACTCCTGTGGGCTGGTTAAATCCGTGATCCGTTATTCAATTCCTACGGACAGTCCAGGGGTCCAGTATCCAAATAATCCAATCAGAAATCAGAAAGAAAGCAGAATTACCAGGCGAGGAGCAGACAGGTTCGGGGAATCTGGGGCAGAACAGGTCAGAGGTTGTGTACAGGTAGTCAGACAGGTAATACAGGGCTGTAAACATGCAGGCATAAAACAGGATGACCTGGCAAAGTGCAGTTGCCACACATTGGTTAAATACAGCCTGGTGCAGGTGCAGCGCATTGGCAATCAGAGCTGGTGGAGGGAGGATGCCTTCAGGAACAGCTGGGATGTCCTGACTATCAGGTGGAATGTGACAAGTGCAGAGACTTTAATGCTTCAGATATGCAGATAATAAAAATAATATATATATCTCAAATAGATTATGAATATTCAATTTAAAAAGTAGAAGATGCGTGGAGTCGTGTCAATGTACTCATATTAACAATGTCAGATGTTTCTTATCTGGTTAAAAAGCTTACAAAAACAGAAAAACAACATCAACTTGCTTTCCAGTCTGTAGCCGCACAATGTTTTTTTTTGTTGTTGTTTTTTCAATCCAGCCACACACTACAGTAAACATTCTGATCCCATAATTCACACACATGTTTCTGTATATATCCCTATGCTAAAATATGTGCGGGAAAAATTTGGAAAAGAGAGAGTAAATATGTATAATCATGACATTATTGTACTAAATATATGAAGAAATGTGGTTATTTGTTCAAATCTGTTTTATTTATGGAGTTAGAAACAACAAAACACAAATTTGTAAGCACTTGGTATATAATGATTAATTTTGCATTCAATTATTTAGTTAATTAAAATTTTTGTTAAGATAACTAGGAAAAAAATCCCTTCACACTGTCTCAAAAGACAGAAATTAAACCATGTGACACTGAACTGACAGTATTGACCCAAAAGTGACAGTAGGTAAAATAATGAGGAACAGTTTTGAGGAAAAGATAGAAGTTTGCTTTCCATATCTAAAAAAAAAAGAAGAAAAAAAAAGATAATTTTTCTTACATTTTCTTACTCCATCTTCACTGCTGGGCTGTGTTGCACCACCCTGTTGCTACAGCTGTCCAGAAAGGACAAACAAGACATTAACTCTTTCCTTAATTTGGCAGTAAGTGGGAGGTTGTTGCATTTAATGCTGCTAGGTGTCACTGAATGCCACAAATTAGAGCTTAAATAATTTACCTTAAAAACTGCCTACAAAACTGTAAAATACAATTCTGGCACTATTTCCATTTACTCAAATAACAAACAATCCAAAAGTCATACATGTTAAGTTTTATGTGATATGAACCAGTAAAAGCATCACACTGATTTTGCCAATCAAAAAGAAAATCTTAAAGCCTTAAATCATACACATCTTCAGCTTAAAGGCAGGGAAATAATTGTATGGACCGGGACGTTTTCAGATCTCCTGCTCAGATCCCTCTGTGAGTCACTATGTTATTGCATTCACTGAACAGGACACTTCACTCCTACAGACTCAATGAACAGACCAAAAACCAACAAAACTACATTTTAATGATCTTATGTTACTATACTCCAGTGGTTCCCAAAGTGGGGGCAAGCTGATGAAAGGGGGCCCTGCAGAAAAAGCCACTGCTATACACTAACACATGTAACTAAATGTTGCTGGTGCCTACAGCAATAGGAGCATTTGAAGTGAAGTTTAGTTTGCATTGATGATGGTTTTAATCATTGCCACTTGCCAATAAAAAAAATAGAGGTTCTTTCTTGTCTCAGTATGGAGAGCTCTGGATTTTAATTACATCTGTCAAAAAAAATGTTGCTTTGAAGTTGGGAATGATTATTACTTTAGAGGATAGTTTCAGCAGAATGTAAATATTCTTATTTAAAGAGTCATTGAAACAGCAGAAAGCAGCTACTTTACTCTGTAGAGAGAAAGATAAAACGCTCATGTTGTTGAACATGATTTACCACAAAAACAGTGACACGAATCAGTGTGAATGTGAGCAATGCCGAACATGTACAACTCGTGGGGTGTAGATTTGAGTCACATTATTCTGATTAGCAATATTTTTGTGTCTGTATTTTTAAATAGTGAAAAAAAAAATGGAAATCTTCATATTTTTTTTAAACTTCCAAAATTTCATATGCATTTCTTCTCAGTTAGTTTTACAGTTATACTATATACAACATGTGGTATTAACAAAAAACACGAGGATGTACTTTTTCTTGAAAGGACAAAAACAACTTAATATTATGTTTAGAAGTTTGGTTTGGTTCATAATGCCTTATTTTAACACTCTGTAATTAGGTTTTATGCAAATGTGCAAGTACATCATTTATTTAAACAATTTAAATGCATTGTTCCTCTCAGACTCACATGGCTTAATAAAAGCATCCTTACTGAACAGGAAGCTCTTCCTTCACTCATTGTTTTTCTTTCCTTTTTAAGTGTTTAACCTCACAAATGTTACAAGACTGCAAATAATGAAGCATTTTTCCACCTATTTTCATTTAATTTCCTACTGAACCTCTTATTTGCACCCAAATCAACTACCTCATTTCTGCTAAGTGTCAGAAAGGCTGGATGTGATGCAAAGATGGGGACAGCTGGGGCACAGCGGCGTCCTGCAGGAGTCACTTTGTTTATATAATGTCAGACAAAGGACAAGTTGATATGATAAGAGTGATGTCTTTAAAAAGAGACTTTAACTTCTAAAATATAAAGCAGTTGTTTAATATTATTTGATAAATAGGGCACAAAGTCTCATTAAGTAGAAATATAATTAACATTAAGCAAACCTTTAAAGATGCCTGCATATATCTAACTCTAATCTCACATCCTTCTGCTTATTTTTATTTGATCAACTTTGGTTTATTATATAAGGTGTATGCTGACACAAAATATTAACCTTTTTCAAGAAAACATGCAATGGTACTCACCCCGAGCAGTCAAATTAGTTTTTAAACTCACCAGCAGGAGGTGCAACAGAACACTTACCTCAAATTTTCCACCACTGTTCACTATCTTCCCAGGAGTTATTAAGCTAAGAACTTGCTTTCTTTATAACATTACAGACAGGAGTAATAAGATTATAATTAATAAGAGATTGTAACTGATTAGGGATGTTAAAACACAAAGTGTTTGGATTAATATTCTCAACACTGGTCTTCAGTTTAAGTTGTTGACATGCCAGTAAAGGATTTTTTGGGAGGGGGAAGAAGATTTAAAGTTTTTTTTTAAAATGCTTTAAATTGGCTTTTGAATAACATGTTATGCATTTCGTTTAATAAAGGAATAATTTTAATTAATTAATTTCTTGTAAAGCAATGTAAAACAGCACTGGCCACTAAAAACCTTAAATAAACTGTAGAAATCATATAACTCAACTGTTCCAAAAAGATGTGTAAAATATATATTGCAATATAATACAATGATTTCTGAATAATTAAAAACTTTTATTTACCAAAAAATAGTAAAAACATAATCTGAAATAAAAGTGATAGAGAAGCAACCAAACATTTGAAAGGTTGTGCAATGCTTAAGAAAAATGTAACATTTTATGTTAACTGTTTTTACACAGAGCAGCATTGATGCCAACTTGTAACCATGTATTTATTAATACTAAAGCCAAATCCTGTTGTTTTAATCATTTAAGCTAACCATAATATCTCATATAACCATGTATTTTAGAGAATAAACAGTAGAAAAGCGAGAAGTCGTGGGGCAATATTTGCTGTGAAGGTGGTACAATGTGGTTCTTTAACATGACAGTCTCAAATTTACCACCTTCAGACACCTCTTGTAATTCCTAGAGTTTTTTAACATGTTACGTTGGAAAAAAGTCATATTCGTTACAGTTTCATGCAATGCAGATCATGTTACATTCTGCAAAATGTTTATAAATTACTTTACACACTGAAGGTTTATTTCATGTATTTTCTTGGAAGATTTACAGTTGTTTTTCAATCTCACCTTTTAATTGCTGCACTGAAGACAGGATGTTCAACATGTGTTGCATCTCAACCCCCTCACACAAAAAACTCCCATACTGGTGACAAGTGGGACAAAGAGAAGAGCAATTTGAGCCAGGTTTCCACTGTATTGTTGACTAACTGCAGGTGGTCCTAACAGTTGTGGAACTGCTTGAACTCTGTCCTAATGATCACATCCAAATTAAACATTCACTGTGAAATGGAGCGTGTGCGTGAAAGCAATGGCCACGCATGAATGAGCTGGGTACTTTCAAGGTACTTTTAAGTGTATTTTTGAGTAACATTGATAAAATTTAGAGATGAAATTATTCAGTCAGATCATAAGAAACTGTGATTCATGATGTTTTCACTGCATATTAATATATATATAAAAACTTACACATTCAGACTTTATCACCTGATTCAGACAGATGACTTTTTAAAACTCAAGTCAATCAGCTAACACATAGAACCTTTAGCTTTGCCATTTAAACCCTAATAAAACTATATTATAAAATAATAGTCCAGGTCGTTTCACACTTACTGGAACATCTTAAAAACATAAGCAATGATTGGGAATTTCATTCAGATATCTGCAGCATTTTTTACTAAAAAAAAAAGATTTTTTTTTGTATGTCACAGAAGGAATGAACACAAAGTGTGTGGTTCCCAGAAAACATCCAGCTTCTCCATTTGGTTCATATCTGCTGCCGCAGTGGAAAAAAAAAAAACAGCTGTGAAAGCAGCACTAAAAAGAGAAATGATGCTACATCTTCAATATAAAAAATGTGGATGTGCAATGTAGGATTTCTAAGTCCATGTTTGTTCCCCGTGCAGAAGATGGCAGTGGCTACAAGTTTACGTGCGCAAATTCAGGAAATAACACCAGAACACAAGAGGTCACACATGTCAGAATGTTTTTACATGAAGCTTTAAAAGAGTCACGAGTTTAAAAGGTGTTTTTTTTTTAAGCATTTTGTTGTTTTATCCCGATGAAGAAGTTGATAAAGTCAGGGATGTGTTGCTTAAAACCCTCGGGACACTGCATCTTTGTCAGAATACACAAACACAGTGTTGACGTCTGTAAAAATAAATAAGTATCTCAGAGGTATTACATGAAAATATAATCAATGAACCTTTCAAAAGTGCGGACAGTAACAAATTGTCAAGCTCTTCACAGCACAGACGTTCCCCTGTGTATAAACAAACTCTATAAAGTTATAAAGTTCTTTTTACAAATCTGTTTATTCTCATATACACAAAAAGCAAACATTGAAGCTGTTGATAACAAAACACTTTTTTTTTTTTATTTGTGGCCTGTTAAAGTTTTCATGTTTTGTTTTTGTTAAATCAAAAAGCAATAGGCCTTATGATTCCTTTTCATTCATTCATTTTTCTTCTACCGCTTGATCCAATTCAGGGTTGTGGGGAAGCTGGAGCCTATCCCAGCAACTAACAAGCAAGAAGCAGGATACATTTATAATTCCTTCCCACAAAATGCTAAACATGGACAATAATTAACTTAAATGAGCCAAACCTCTGCTAAAGGTCATTTGAAATATAAAGAAACCCATAAATATCTGACCCTTCATTTCAAGAGAAAAGAAGGACATGCACACATGCTGATGCCTGCTGACATTGTAACCTTGAGGGCAGAAATGTATATTGTGAATTCCCAGAAGAGCTCAGAACTGCACGAGGTTAACAGGCTGAATTATAAAGACAAGGCTGCTGCTGTGTACACATCACATCCTTGGTACAGTTTGAGATGAGTAACATCAACGTGCAACCTCCTCTACTCCCTGACAACCTGTCTAAACTTGTTCAGGCTCTGTGATTAAAACATAAAGCCATGGCCTTTTTATTCGGTAAGGCCTTGGTCTCTAATCTTTCAAGGGGGAAAAAAAAACCCCACTATTAAACAACTTAGTGATGTAAGCCTCTTACTGAATGCTTAGTCATATCTGTACAAATAAGGAAGAAAAAAAGGTCAGAAGCGTGCCTACCATCTGCAATATCATCTTTTTTAGTGGAGTTGAAAAGACTTCAAAAGCAATGTGTGCAGAGGATTTTTTTTGTTTGTTTTGTTTTTTTGTTATAAAAAGCAACTAATACTAAATAATTGTACTAAAGTAAAAAGTACAGTATGTGAGACTGCAGAAAGCAAACATACACCCTTTTGCAGGTTTAAGTTTTGCATCATGGCATGATTAAAAAATGCTCACTATATTCACCAGCCACCTTAGGTTTACTTTACTAATACCAGGTTGGACCTTTTCTGCCTTCAAAACTTCCTTAATTCTTAGAGTCTTAGATTCAACAAAGTGTTGAAAACATCCCTCAGAGATTTTGCTCCATAGCGATGCACAGTTGCTTTGGTCATCTGTGATGATGATCAAAGGTACTTTACTGGACTGAGGTCTGGCAACTGTGGAGATCATTGGAGTACAGTGAACTCATTGTCATGTTCAAGAAACCAGTTCAAGATAAACCGGTTTGTGACATGGTGCATTATCCTGCTGGAAGTAACCATCAGAAGATGGGTCACTGTGGTCATAAAAAGATGGGCATGGTTGAAATAAGCCAGGATGGATCTATGTTTTCATTTTCTTTGTGCCAAATTATCACTCTACCATAAGAAATGGAGACTCAGCAGACCAGGCAACATGTTTCCATCTACTATTGTTAAGTTTTGGTGAACCTGTGTAAACTGTGGCCTCACTTTTCTGTTCTTAGCAGACTGGACAGCAGTGGCACCTGTGTGGCCATTTACCCAACAGCTGAATCTTGACTGAATTTAAATCATACAAAAAGGCAATTATCCCAAACCCAGCTGCAAATCAACAACAGAGTGACAGTAAAATTAAAAATCAAGGTCTTGCAACGGCCTCAATCTGATAAAGATGCTGCAGAGGGACTTTAAGAGAGAACTTAAAGTCGAGATATCTCGATGAACTGAGTCAAAATTATGTGAAGTACTAATAATGTCACAAAGAAAGCATTTACTTAAAGTTATTGCTGCTAAAATGATTCTGCAAACTTTTGAATCATTGGTTATTTAATTATTATGTTATGTTATTAAAACATGCTTTCTTTTACACAACATTGAACAAGTATTGTTTGGGTAAGCACTCTCTTTCAAAGCTGGAGCTGAGCTGTACATGGGATGTCACACTGCTCAAAAAAATAAAGGGAACACTAAAACAACACAATGTAAATCCAAGTCAATCACATTTCTGTTAAATCAAACTGTCCACTTAGGAAGCAACATCGATTGACAATCAATTTCACATGCTGTTGTGCAAATGGAATAGACAGCAAGTGGAAATTATAGGTAATTAGCAAGACACCCCCAATAAAGGAGTGGTTCTGCAGGTGGTGACTACAGACCACTTCTCAGTTCCTATGCACTACCAGAGCCCTGCAAAAGGACCTCCAGCAGGCCACAAATGTGTATGTGTCTGCTCAAACGGTCAGAAACAAACTCCATGAGGGTGGTATGAGGGCCCCACGTCCACAGGTGGGGGTTGTGCTTACAGCCCAACACCGTGCAGGTCATTTGGCATTTGCCAGAGAACAACAAGATTGGCAAATTTGCCACTGGCGCCGGGTGATCTTCACAGATGAAAGCAGGTTCACACTGAGAACATGTGACAGACGTGAGTCTGGAGACGCCGTGGAGAACGTTCTGCTGCTTGCAACATCCTCCAGCATGACCGGTTTGGCACTGGGTCAGTAATGGTGTGGGTTTGGCTTTTCTTTGGGGGGCCGCACAGCCAGAGGTATCCTGACTGCCATTAGGTACCGAGATGAGATCCTGAATTGAGCACATCTGGAACTTCATGTCTCCCTCCACCCACCAACGCCACGTTGCACCACAGACTGTCCAGGAGTTGGCGGATGCTTTAGTCCAGGTCTGGGAGGAGATCCCTC
>JBAMHW010000012.1:8619475-8663149 GCA_037177495.1 Rhadinocentrus ornatus
TCCATGGGTTAATAAATTTGATTTCCATTGATAATTTTTGTGTGATTTTGTTGTCAGCACATTCAACTATGTAAAGACCAAAGTGTTTAATAAGAATAGTTCATTCATTAAGATCTAGGTTGTGTTATTTTTTTAGTGTTCCCTTTATTTCCCCCAGTAATGTCTGTTATTCAGAGAAACTTATGGTCAGCATATTACTGGATATTTTGTCCAAGTTAAGGCCAATAAATAATTGTGTCTGCAAAAACATGACTCATGACTTTTACAGGCTGTTTACATGTGGTGTTAATATTTGTCTGTGGTAATCTGATGTGAACACAAAGTTTACATGTTAAGACCTGGCATCCCTCCCTACATATGTCCTGCCTGACTGCATATCATCTGATCTCAGTTACCTGCTCTGTATGTAAAGAAATGCAGTAGCCTGTGTCACACAGTCAACTGAACAAAACCATGTCTACTTTGTTCCTATGAAATCACAAATCTATTCAGTAACTTAACTCTCGTACTTCAGAAATTAACATCTCATATTTATAAGTCCCATTTATAGTAGAAGCATTTAGTTTTTTTTAGCAAATGTAGCTAAAAGATAAAATAATCAGTGCTGTTGCAGTTTACCAGTTGTTTATCAGTGGACTGGATTTCTGTAGCATCATTTCCACCGAGCCAGCAGCTGCTCTTCATCTTTGACATATTTATTTTATCTTATAAGTTATGGTTTTGGGTGTAGATATTAGTGGTTTTAAAATATTGCCAGCAGTGTCAGGTTGACCAAGACTTCAATTGGGACCATTGGAGCCATTTTGTCATGTCCTCAGGCTACAATAGCCAACTGTGCAGTAAGTAAATGCAGGGTCAACATTTGTCACACAATCAGCTGTAAAGGGGCTTGTTCAGGGGTAGATTAGTTTAAGCTGACTCTCAGGATCTGCACTAATCTGGAGGTTCTGGAGCATGGCTTCCAGTCTGCAGATATTTACATTAAATATTTTCTGTGGATGACTCATTCTGCGTTTTTTATGCAGCTTTTTGTACAATGCAGTGTAAGTATGTAAACAGAGCTGATCCAATCTCTGACTGGACCTAGGTAATTTGATTAGTACAAAAAATAACCAAGGACAGCAGACAAATTGTGTGAACTTTGCACTTTTATTTTCTGCAAATACACTAAAAATGTTTACAAAAGCACTGTAGAAACATCTGTGCAGTGTAAATTATCAAAACTAAAAATGGATATTACTTTTGAAATAATTTTGCACCTAACATGACAAGAGGGAGGGGGATTGTCATTTTCAGCAGCAAAACAAATTAGTATATCTCAAAGGAAATGTCTGCTAGAATATTGAAATGGGGAGTAATGGTTATATTATAAAGAGCAAATTAAAGAAACCTCATTAACAAAGGGAATGGTATGGCACTACTTCTCATTCCCGAAGGAGGGCTTCATTCATCTAGATATGTCACACAGCATTATGCTTCAGTCAGTCAAGATAATCAGCCTTCCAGTGAATCACTCCATTTTAACAGAAACAGTGCTTTTCTTTACAGAAACACAACTTCTCATACTCAAACAGCAAAAAAAAAAACACAAAAAAAAAACACAAAAAAAAACAACCTACCACTCATAAAACATTCTTACAGACTTTACAGCACTGTTCCCAGTGTCACAAACTGCCCCTTCTTCACAACTTTTGTTTACATTTTCAGCATGAAACAAAAACTGAAATGATCAAGAAAATGAGCTTGTAATCAAGCTGAATATTACAAACTACACAGCAGAAATAAGGAAAATACTACATGAGTGAAACTAACAGAACTTACATTAATGCAAAAAAAAAAGATTTAAATATTTATGGCCCCTTAAAACATCCACAAATTATTGTACACAACTGTATTGCTCTGTCTTACTTAATACTGAGATCTTTACTGCTCAAAGAGCATTGATTACTTTTGTTTGTTTTGCACAGGGTAAAAAAAAAAGCAATACCCATCTTTTTTTTTTTTTTCTTGCCTTGATGTTAAAAGGCACATACATACATGCATTCACACAACACGGTTGCAAATCCTTCACAAAAATGGTGGCATTAATCTTCTTTTGTTTAAAGGAAAGGTAGGCGGTGGGTTTGTGGCACAGCTGTTATCACAGAGTAAACACAGTGCCCAGACAGCGCTGTGTGGGTTATCTTTGGTCAAGCAGGGACGAGCCAGTGGTTGAAGGACCGTACTTAAAAGGTCAGCCTAGTGGAGTGGAGTGGACTGATGGCTCAGGTGTGCATGTTTGAACAAGGTCGCATTCACTCTGAATTAAGGTCTCAGGTTAAAGTCAAGGTATTCAGTAAGGTGAACAACTATGAACCACAAGTTTGCACAAGGTGGCGGTGTCATGCATGCAGGAGGAATACAAAGGCCTCTTGTGAGCCAATTTAACTTCTTAGGAAAAGGTTAACATGGATGTATTTGCTTTGTGGCTCAGAATCAAAAGTACATAGATAATGTGGTTCTATTTGTCCATTTAACTTGAGGCTAGGGCAAAGAGGTGGTTAGCTTAGCATAGCACAAAGACTGAAAATGGAATAGAAGGGGACTTCCTGCAAAATTTTGCATTTTATATATATAAGTCAGAACAGGATATTTGGACAGTGTCAGAATACCTCAGTTTCAGGCTTTGTGCTACGCTAACTGTCTTCCTGCTACAGGAAAGAACAGTATCTTAATTTTCCACCACAAAGCAAATAATTGTACTTAAAGACTCTGCTTCTTGACCCAGAATCAGACTTCCAACACCAGTGTTAGATGGTGCAAAAGAGGCTGGCGCGACCATTTCCAATGAATTCCCAAGTTTACTAACCCCAATAAAAGAAAAAAAATCCCTAACAATGATATGATCATGATCACCTACCAACAGAGGAATAAGTGGTTCAACTTTACTAATATGTCTGTAGTGAAAACTGTAACAATTGATTCTATTGGCAGCAAGCTTTGGGCTTTGTATTTTGTGCTCAGGTGTTAAAAAGGTTGACAACACAAAAAGCCTTCAAGACCATAGACTTGAATAAAAACCTCTGTGGTCAACCATAAAGTCAATGACAGCACATCATAGTAAATACCCCATATACAAATGCAATTCCATAGGTTATGGCATTTTTTAGCAGCAATAACAAATACAAAAGTATATTAAAAGAAGACACTCCCATGTGTTGGAAAAGCAGGTAACACAGGGGCATGGATGTCTGTTGCCCATTTACAACAACATCCTTTACAAACAACACTAGCCAGGACAAACCATTGAAATGTATTAAACACATGGGCCACTTGCATTGAAATAACCAGGACAAAAACAAAACAAAAAAAACAATCATTATCAACAAAGAAAATATAAATCAATGACAAAACACTGGGCACAATTTCCAGGCAAAGTGTAGGGAATTTTTCCAGTTTGACAGTATTATGGCATTAAATTCACTCCCCACTGGTGAGCACCTGGGGGTCTGACATGCGACCAGACAAATGTCTTGATAAAAAAACAAACAAACAAACAAAAAAAACCATAAGACAAAACAGTGATTCAAGTGCTGTGTGCTGAGTTTGCCTGAATGCCTACAGCTCCTTGGCAAACTAAATGACTGCACAGCGGTGAGTGGAGTAAGGACCTCCCACTCTCGGTGGTCACGGCACTTGAGTGTCTTTGACAGGTCAGCTTTAAATACACCAGGACCTGCTAGTCTTGTGTGAGGACTGGCTTTAGCAATCCAAATTGTGCTTTCTCTAATAAGTAACAGTGTAGACGAGTGGGAGCATCGACACCAAAGCAAAGTTAGTGTCCGTCAGCACACTGGGACTGCCTGCTGGATTTGGTCAGAGGTATCTTAATAGTTCCCCTTTGCGCAAGTACAAGAAAAGATTCCAGCTTATTTTAACAATGTTTGACAATAAACAACACGCTGAGTCACAGTAAGGCAGAAAGCAGATTCAAGTCTCCCTTGTAAGTTCTGAGTGTTTTTTTCCTTCCTTTTTGTTTGAATGTGTGACAAAGCATAATGGTGCAACTTTTCTAACAACTAGCCATTACTTTAACAAAGTAGTTCTCTGAATATTTCATTTAATCTAGTGTTTTGAAAAAGAAAATTAAAAAAAGGAAAAGATCAAATTCTTTAGCAATTCAGGCTTTAATACTAAACTGTGTGTGCATGAGGAAAGACGGTAGTCCATCAAAAACAGGACATTGGGGGTGTGAGTTAAGGATGCACACACACTTTCACTAATTCATACAAGAAGTGCATTGTGTGTGTGTGGGTGCACTAATTTGTCTTAAAAAAGGCAAAAAGATGTTTGGGTCAGTCTGTTTTTCTTTTCTTTATCTTTTACAACATATACCAAGTTTTGTTAACAAACCCACTTAATTATCTGAGCCCAAGAGCTCAGATTTGTCCTAAAGATTCAAGATTCAGTCTTGAGGGGATTTCTTTTCTGTCTTTCCATTTTTTTTTTTTTTTATCTGAAGGCTCAAAAGCATCTCCTCACACAATACTGATGAAGAGAAGAGCGGAAAAATACGACTAACACTCGCTGTTGTTCGTGCGAATGCGAATACACTCTGAGCTTTATGAGCCAGCAGAGTCATGCATCTGTGCGCAACAGCAACATCTATGCTACCTCGTTCCCTCAGAAGAATTACAGAAGAGGCTGGTCCTGGCTGAGCCCACCCCTTAGTCCCTTCATGTTTATGACCAAACAGGATAGAAACGAGAATAAGGGGGTTGGTTGTTTTGCTGTACTGCAGGCAGTGAGGGCCATGCTCAGCAGGAAGAGTGGAGGACGGTGGAGAGTTAGAAGAAAGCTCATCAAGGGGAGCAATGTCTTTGTTGACTAAACAATCACTGTGGTATTCTTTTTTTTTTGTCCCACTGCTTTACCCATCCTCCCCACCCACGGTAATGTAACAACACTGTGCTGCTCCCTCAGCTCCAGACTTGGGGAGGGGGAATCCTCGATCAACACTTTTGTGCCTCAACTGGAGACATGGCAATGTAGGAGCCGTTCCTCATCGGCTGGTTGGCCGGCGTTTCCGATGGCTCGTCTGGTTTGTCGCTCACCTGAGTGTATGCTGTGTCATCTTTTGTTGTCTGAGCAGGAAAAGTCAGCAGGAGAAAAAGTTAGTACAAAACACAATCATGGCAAGATGTCCAAATATTATGTAAAACCACCACTAACAATAAAATGGGAGTAAATGTTTTGACTTGAAATGCTCACATTAAAAACAAAAACCAGGACATATACCAGTAATCAGTATTTAAAAAATCCCAATATGAAATATTTTTTTAAAAATAAATTACACCACTGATGTGAGAACTTAAAAGAACGTCATGTTGCATAAGGTCAATTAAAATGATAAAAATTGATGATAAATTAAAAAGAGAATTGAAAACAAGGCAAAACTGAAGACTTACAGTAAAAGAATGAAAAGCTTCAGTAAAATCAATACGTTTTACTTCATTCTAAAACAGAAAAAAGGAAAAAAGGGGGGGTTACTGAAAATTAAAATTAGAGCATGGTTAATACAACATTTCACATTGCAATTAAGCAGTCTTAAACATTCCAAGCTAAAGCCCTCAACTTAAATCCTCAGTGAGTTTACCAGGATATTTAGTAGATATAAAGTATAGGATAGTAAAATCCTAACAAAAAAAACCTAGCAGCTGAAAGATTTTATCTCGTGTATTTAATGTTAGAAAAAGGCTGGTTTGGATTTATTTTTCCCTTCAGAAAAAGCCAGACTACCTGTTTCCAGTCTTTAAGCTAAGCTAATCGTCCTTTAGCAGTAGCTGAAGATTCAAGCTCAGCATATCGATGTTAAAGTGGAAACAATTTCCTAATATTTGTCTCAGCTAAATGAAAATATCTTCCAAAATGTCACACCGTTCTTATAACATGTTCCCTGTGCACTGTGAATAACCTAAACTAAAGTAATCTCTGAGTGGCAAGGCCACAGTTCAAACACACAAATCCTGTACTGCTAGAGATAAGAGGGGAACATGTGCTGTACATCTTTGTTGGGTTATTCTAGTTCAATAACCTGCAGCTAAACTAAATCATACTTGTGCTGACTAAAGTGAAATACAAATTTTTACTTAAAAGTCCAGGATGCATGAACTGTTAGAAAACATTCAGAAAAAAATAAACAAAAAAAAGCACCATTTAATCCAAAAGTACAACTGTAGAAAATAGCTTATGCTGGCTTTGTTGCATAGGAATCATGCAATTTGTTAGTTAAACTTGCAGCAGGGCAGTAGGGTTGATGCTGGAAACTGTTAAAACATGCAAAAACAAACAAAAAAACCTAGTATTTACTGTGGCATTTTACTACCACCTACCATCAGGCTAGGCCTCATTTATACCCATTTACACTGTGAGCTGATGTCAGTGGGCACACATCTTGTACGTAAGTAACTGCGTGAATTATTACTACAGCTGAGTGCAGAACAGAAGCGCTTCTCCCTACCTTCTTCTGGCGGTTTCGGCAGAACAAGACCACAAGTACCAGCAGCAGGATGATGCCCATACCCACGATGAGCAATGGGAAGTTTGACACTAAAGTTAAAATTAGGAGCAGTGTCCTCATCTGAGATGCTGAGTCATTGTCAATAGTTGCTGTCTGTGGTGAAAGAAAGAAAACAGTATTGATTTGCGGTAAACTCACAGTTACCGACAAAGATTTGAATTGTGCTCATGGAGAGGCCTCACCTCATTGACAAACATGATAGGGAAAATGGTCTCATTGATGAACTTAGTTTTGCTGCAGGGTGGAGAAGAGAAGGGGACAGGTCAGGGGGTGGGGGGCATCTAACACACAGCTCAAATGTCCAGAGTGGAGCAACGACAAAGTGTGCCAGAGTTCAACAAACTTTGACTTACGGGAAGCCTGGGATTCTCTTCAGAATGATATTAAGCTGAGCCCTCTTGCAGGCACGAATGGGAACCCCTGTCGTCTGGAAGAGATAAGGAGGTTTTCTTTCCTGCTTTTTTTGTGATAATTCTCAAACACAGCAAGAAAACTGCAGTCCTAAGCAATATATCACTTGAATTGGTCTTAAAATGAAAATAAACAACAGCAGTTTTGTACTTATGTGCGTAGTTTTCTTAAAAATTATCTATAAAATGCAAGTTACCCAAGGCAAATGTTGCAGAACCATCCATAACACACATACATAAAAACTACATAACATAATCAAAACAACTGTGCTCATTTAGACAAGACCAACAGATCAGAGCTCAACACAGGTTGTAATCTGTGATGATATAAAAAAGTTTGTCATACCGGCTGCAAGTCCAGGTAGGTCTCATGCTCTTCCTTATTGGGGTTAAGCCCATCGATGGCGTTAATGTACACAGGGTCCGCTTGATAAAAGTGAGGGAAAGAAACCACGATGGGAGCACCTTAAAGGAAACATATCAGATAATACATATGAGATGTTTGAGTCCTAAGAAAACTGAAGAAAATACAATAAAGGTTGGAAAAAAGATTAAAGAGGAGACGTGAGATAAGATGTGGTACTATCTACTGACAAAAACCCTGACATAGTATCATTAGCCGATAGTATCTCTCCAGGTTATGTTTGGAAAATGTGGGTGTCACGTTTTATTGAAAGTCAACATTGATAAACTTCCTCTGTAAAGACAGTAAATGAGTTTATAACAACTCATGATGATAAACTACTACATTACTTCTACATACCTCTAAACAAGGTGCTCCGCTAATCCAAAACAGGTAGCAGGTATGACATGTATCATCTGGTATTAGAATAAAACTCCTCAATAAAAGACTTTTCCAGAGCATTTTAGATGATTTGTGAATGGTATTTGTGAATTAGGCCTCTCTACATGGCCGATTAAGCACATAAAATACATCCTAAACAACAAAAAGATGGCAATATACTTATAATAAAAGAATTCTGCACAAATGTTTCAGGTTATAGCTGCTAGCAACTGATTAAACTCATAAGTATATAAAATGTCAGCAATCAGTGAAATAGTCAAACTCAGTAAAATAGTAAATTCCCAGGAATCAGAGGCAGGTGTTTGTGCATTAAAAAAAAAATCCAACTTCAACAATGATTTATCATAATATGTTCATTTGTCTTTGTTTAAAAATGTTTTGCTCAGTTATAAAAATACAAATAATTTAAACTAAACTAACTAACCTACCTGCTACCCGTTTCTGTTTCAAACATAATCCGTTTAAACTTTTTAATCATTTTATTAGATGTTTATGTTTAATAGCATTATCTTTGGCTACATCTGCAAACATAAAAAAGGTGAAGTTTTAAAAGTTTTTTGCACAAGCTTAAATGGGACAAAAATTATTTAAAACTTTGTGGCTGTTCCATTAAACCTTGACACCTAGTTTCAGAATGACACCAAACTGCAAATATCAGTGCTTAATGATTGGCTGTCAGTAATGCACCACAAAAACATCTCACCAATCAGGTGAGTTTGCCTCATATGAATCACAGGAAGTGCATTTGACTGGCACTCATGTCAAGTTAAAGTGAGTCAAACCACGAAAACACTGCCAGCCAAAAATGTTAATAAAATGCTTCCTTACACTAAATTATGCTGCAATTAAATCAAAATAATTATAAAAAGGATTATGTTTGATGCATTGACAAACAACAAAGTCCAGGGTTGCAGTAGCATATCTGTGACTGATACTGCAGCACCTTAATCAGTGAAAAAGTGTGGCGATTGCCTTATCAGAGCAATCCCACTCCACTCAATGACAACCAATAAAATGATTCAATAACCTTTACACACACTCAGCACAGTTAATCATTGAACCGTTGTTGAGTAAAATCTGGCAGGCTCAAACAGCAGGGATATAAGATACCAGTCGGGGGACGAATTGGCAGATGGAAATTTTTTGGGAGGTGACTGTGAAGAGGGGGAACTGTGTCATGAGGCTGGGTCGTGATCAAAGGGAAGTTATGGGTAACTGGGTCAGGCTCTGTAGGAACTGAAGAGGGGCAGTGATTGAAGGAGGGACAGTGAAGCACTTGTACCTTCTCGACAAACGCTGACTTTAAGCACCCCGGTGCCGAGACACTCTCCTGCTGGCACACAAAAACCAGCATTGGTGGGATTTTCTGTGGGGCTCATGAGAACGTCACTGGGGGGTGCAAAGCGGTAAGCCTGGATCCCTTTCACTTCAACATCCTCCACGTAAGCTAGGTGAATAGATCTAAGAAGAGAAAGAGAAAGTGCATTACGTTGTAAGTTTTCAAAGAAAGAAATGAAGGAAATATCCGTTCTCTTATTTATAAATCCTAACACAATCAGGACTAAAAATAAAAAGCATCCAGCAAAGAGGGATCATTTCCGGTAAAATGATACTCGGGGCCCTCTCAGCTATGTACACTACAAATTCTTTCCTTGTGTTTTCACATCATTGACAGCCTTGTCATAAGTTCTAATAACTTATTTCCTAATCAGGGTTTATGAACACACAAAATGACTCAGCTGTCATTTCCCACCATAAAACCCACATTAAACGTTCTGGTCCTCGCCCTCTTTGGATGCTTTGACTGTAAACAAATTTGTAGCCACATAAGCACACATACATACCTGCAGAGATCTGCAGCAAAGATATACAGCAGCTCGTTCCTGTTAATCAGCGGGTGAAAGACGGCGCCGTCCGTTCCGTTAATCATGTTGCTCTGTTCGGAGGACCACCACGACATTTTCCTATTGATGCAAATGGAAGCAGAGGGTGCTAGTGTTAGAAGAGGCTGAGACTAACTTTTAATGAAACACATTGAGTTGCAGGAGACATTGAAAAAAAAAAATAACCTTATGTTTTAATAACTACAATAACACAGCTTTAGCTAAACGTTCACACAAAGCTAACACTGCACAAGATCAAACTTCCTTAATAATTTTAACTCTTTCCTTGTGATCCTTTAAGAGAACTAAAGCTGCAGGTTTTGAATCACAGGACTAAATTAGTTAAATGTATATTAAAAAGTATTGTGACAATATCAGCCTTCAAGCTGCAACAATAAAATCTGACACTTGTTTTATCCGTAGTGATAAACTAATTTCTCACTGGTCGGAATTCTACACACATTCAAAGTGCACTTTGAGTAACTGGGTATCCAAACACTTATTTTGCAATCTGGCTTTAACTAAAGCCAGAGGGCAAAGGACTCTGGACTCTCAGATGCAGGTTATGTAAACCTGAATATCATGATTGGATGCAACTGGGAGAAATGTGATGACTTAAGTGTTTCCTATTGTACAGGAAGGTGAGAAAAAGAGGTTGAAAACAGCTCTTTTCACAGATACTTTGCATTGCTGGACACGAGCCTTTACCTCAGGCCATTCCACGTGTCGATCTTGCCATAATCCAAGTAGTTCTGCTCCCCAGTGTGGAACACAAACTCTCCTTCATGGGTGCCATTTTTCTGTGGGAAAACAACAGGAGGCACGAGGTTCAGACAAAGCTGCTGTGACCGACAACAGTCCAAGAAATGGTGGAAATACTGATTGTGAGATTCATGACAAAAAACAGCTTTGTATTTGTTCCAACATGCCATTTAGTGTTAACACAGAGGACGCTTCTTATCAATTCATAGTGCAAAAATTTCCACTTTTAAGGCTAAAGGCTACAGTTACTTTTACTGTCAATTAAGCTATCACTTAAGAATAGTGGATTCATAACCGTATATAAAACTTAAAATAATGATAAAAGCCCAATCCGCACCATTTCCTTGCACAGTTTAATGCTTTTGCATGAACTTTAACCAACCAAAAGCATCAAGAAAGAAGCCACCCAGTTACACAGAAAACTGAAAAAATCAGTCACATTTTTGTTCATCAGCTGATCAATTAATGACCCAACCGGCATCACGCACCTCTTTCTGTCAACACTTGCGAAAGCTGCAAATGCTGCTGCATTTACAGGAAGCATAAACAGCCGCCATCAGCATTTGGTCGATCTCACTTCTCTTGTAAGTGACGTAACAGCAAATCTCCTTGAGTCATTTTGGTGACCACTAACAACCAACAAATGCTGGTTTTGTACAGCGAAGGCAAGGCAAAACATACCCTGCTACGGCAATCCAATCTCAAAGCAAGCTTACCTTCCACATCAGCCCAAAATATTCGTCCACCTCAGGCTTCATGCTGTGGATCTTTGAGAGAAGAGGGTCTTTGAAGCCCCACAGAACTTCATGAACAGTGCGCGTCATGAACATCTCAATGCCCAGGCTGCTCATGTACATGGACACAACAGTCCGCAGGAAGAAGGAGTAAGAGTTTAACTCGTTCATCACCGCCTGAGCAACAAAGAGAGAGAGAGAGAGAGAGAGAGAGAGAGAGAGAGAGAGAGAGAGAGAGAGAGAAAGGATGATCAGGGTCAAATAGTGAGAAAATTCCCATCAAATCTTTGAAAAAATTTGGTTTCATCCAAACTCCTCTTCTTGATGTTCGCTAAGTTTATATGTTTGAGACATGTCACAAAAAAAGACAATGGGTGTGTAGGTAGAATAATATTGAGGAAGTAGAAACACATGTTAATTTCTATGAAATATGCTGCACAGTGACATTTTCTCACCACAAATGGGATGTTGACGGTCCTGATGACGTCAACCTCGGGGTTACCGGCGGACTTCTCAGGCACAAAGACAAATGATTTGGGGTTCAGGGCGTAAACCTTGGTGCCATTTTCCAGGAAAGTTACATTTTCTCGTGGCCTGTATTCTCTGGTGTAGACAGAATGTTTTTACAGTTAGTTCAGATGTCTCATCTCATTTTTTACAACTGAATAATACCAGTTTTCCTTAAACACAGCTTTAACAGACAAATCTAAAATCAGAAAACACTTCCCTTCTCTGTCCATCACCTTATTTCAGAGACATTAAATGTACCTGTAAGTATATGGGCCAATCTGTTTAACCGATGCCTTCCCGCCTGCCAAGAACTCCTCTGGATTGGTCACATTGAAGAAGTAATACTCCATGTAAACAGGTGGAGGTGGATTTTTCCATGACTCAAAAACTTGGCTCTTCTCTGTCAAAGTCATTTCCTGGCAAGCAAAGAAGGAAACACACATTCAGCTTCAAAACAACATCTCACACAGTTTTATGAATTTGGTTTTTGTTTTTTTGTTGTTGTTTTTTTTTGGGGGGGGGGGGGACACTTCAAAGCTTTTCGCTATTCTAAAAGAGTGCCATCTGAGTGTAAGCATGGCACTTTTCAGCCAAAGCTGGTGCCAGGCCAAGACCTTAAAACTCTGGAGGGAAGCAGAGAAAAGTCCTTCAAAGCTGCAGTTAATGTAAGCAAAAAAGCTGCACACAGTCTGACTTCAGCAAGCCTGGGCAAGAGCCACCAACCAATCAACCCACACAACTCAGCAGCATGTCGCAATGATGGAATAAAATACCTGTTTGGTGCATTAGATACTAGAATAAGTGCAGCGCGTCGGGTATGTTTTGTTCCCTGAAAGCAAACCAAAAGCAACCACATGATGTAAAAGTGATTTTGCATATGTTTTGTCTGTGATCACGGGGAGGAAACACGCCTGAAAATTAAAGCCAGCAGTGAGATCTTGTTCAACATACGCCTGGTTACCACATGTCTAAACATGAGAAACTATAACATTTAACTCGATCACTCAGCCATTAAAGACATGTTTGTACACCGGCTAAAAAAAAATAAAAGTGTCTACAGAACGAGAAAGTAGGCTTTTTATTTTTACTTAGGCAAGGGGAAATGTCCCACTTCCTCTTGTGCCTTCTTGAAGTCATACACTGTATTTCTTCACAGGCACTTACTGACAAACTATAGCTTAAGGTGTGGCTGGAGCTTCCTGTTTAGATGATTGATTTCCGAGCTTTATTTTCCTACCTCTCTTTGGCTCTTTTACATCAGAAATCTGTAAAGTATAGGTTACAAAATATGTAACCATTGCTTGAAAAAGGGGCGATATGGTTGACTAAACAGGAGGAAAAGAAGACTGACACTAGCTGAGAGAAACACAGGTAAAGAAGGTCAATTTTGGAGTAAAATGACCATTTTTTTCTATTTAAATGGAGCCCCTATTTGAAATCACAAAATAGTTATAACTACGATCATTAGCTAAATTATGTACTATGAAAAAAGTGTTAGTGCAGACAGTTATGTCTTTAAATGTCTTGTTTCCTTCTACTGACAAGCAAACACTCAAGAATGGTCATTTTACATGCAGATAAAGCAAAAAAATGCGTTAAGTTATCAACGTATTGTGATTACTTAATCATTTACCTCATCTCCGCAGCTCTCTGGGGCTTAACTACAGAACCTTTATGGCAAAAGAATTTTCTTTGTAGTTTTTCCATTTTTTTAATGTCTGAATGACATTTAAAATGACCAAATATGAATGGTTTCTCCAGAATCAAGGGGAAAACTCGCTTAAAGAGAAGTTGGAGGTATTTAAGAAGTGAGATTCTCTCGAGCCTTGAGGAATCTACTTTTTAATTAAAAACTGAACTGAGACCAGAGAATGCAGGAGGAGGGTATGACCATCAGCCAAACTGCCACAAATGACCCAATTTCTTCCTTTTTTATTCCTTTAATGCCATGGACATTCTGTCACTTTAAAAAGAGGCTTGTGTCTCAACTGCGGCATCTCAAAGTGACAGCAGACTGTGCAAATCCTTGTGTTCAGCAACCTTGAAAAGAGGCCTTTATCAAAGTTATATGGACATCATTTATCTAAGAAAAACCTTGATTAATCATACACAAAATATCAAAGTAGCGTGTTTAAGAGACAGAAGGAGAGAGTGAATTTAACTATCTTTAGGCAAAGAGTAAGAAGATTCAGCTTTTACTAACTAAAGCAAAAATTGAAAACAAAAAAATTCTTTAATTTATTTAAAGGCCTCTTTTGATGAAGGTATAGCACTTTCAAGTAAAGCAAATTTGCTGAATAACCTCTTTATACTTCAGTATAACGCTTCCTCTTCCAAACACACCTGCAAGGAGTGACATGAGTGGGTGTTTCTTCTTTTTTTTTCCTTTTCAGTTTTGTCATTTAAGCCAAACGGCTTAGGATTAACCATGGCTGAAACAACAGCAAGGTATTACGAGACTGCTCCTAGGCAAAAAAAACCAAGCCCCTGAGGCCAAGAAATCTGTCAAATTCCTAACATGACTTTTGTGTTACTTCCTTCTACATGGGGAATGCATCGTGGAGGTAGCTTAGGCTTGTCTGAAGTAACTGGGCTACACCGTTATTTCAGAGAGCCGCATTCTGCATCAGATTATTTAGAATTTTGGAGTCAGTTCAGCATGCCTGAGCCAGCCTACTTCAATGGGAAGACTGAGGCAAAAGAGGATTATCTATGCTGTCATTTCATGTAATCTCTAGCCGCATCAGAGTCAGATCCCCTGTTGATGAACTTTTACTAACTCTCCTAATTTGGGACCCCTGGGATGCTGCCGTGATTCCGAAAGAAAAAAAAATTACACTCAAGACCTAAATTTAACCCCACGGTGTGAAGTGAGGTAGCTATTTGTGGGCTAACAAACTTCCACCGTGTGTTGAGCCATTCCTCTCGAGCTGCTCCTGTCTTTTTCCGTTAACATTTTGACAGTGAGCGGAAACAAAATGTTTTAGATCAGCGATAATGAGCTGCTCAGACATTCCAACATAGGAAAAAGAGTCTGGAAAAAAGGAATGTGAGGCATTTTAAAAGGGCAGAGAGCAGCGAGTGGGTTTGCGGGATGTAAGAGGGTGTCAGCTGCCAAACGACCCCACACCACAGGGCTGCTACTCCATTAAAGCTACATATCCTAAACTTTAAGAACGATCAGGCATTTAGGATTCAGAAGGAAAGGGAGCATTTTAGGGCATACATTTCTAAAACATCATGTGTCTGTGGCGAGTTATTTAAAGATTCTTTGATTAGATTGGGGCATATTTGGCAGCTGAATGCTTGATTTTCAAAAAGATGGATGGACATCCTGCAAAGGACTCAAACAGACTCAAGACTTGCCTGCCCCCTCAACCATACTCCCTTCCCCCACCCCTGCTCACCTCCCTCCCCTACCAAGATTTCTACTACTACTAGTTACCCTATTCTGAAAAGCAAACCATTAGATAGGCAGTGCATGAAGCCTGTATCCACAGAAATGTGCCACCAGGTCATGTGTAGAGTACTGGGCAGGTTTTCAAAATGGCACATTAGCCAGAAGGATTTAATACATATCTTCCTTTTTCCACAGTGAATAAAGATTTCCCACATAATAATAATAAAGAAGCTGATCAGTTCAATTGTGCTAAAATTTAAACTCCATTTAAAGGAGAGAAAGAAATGCCATAAAACAAGGTAAGGTTACCTCAGAAAGCCACACAATCCTAAATCCCCCCTCAGTGTGGGAACTGCAGGGGGTTTCTACCAGCAATGAAGCATTAGTGGTGTCATGTTTAAAACAAACATAAGAATTCATCATCTGTCTCGAACAAAAAAAAGCTGAAGAGCTCATTTACGGGACTTCCACGCCACACAACCCTGGATCATGCGGATTCCTGAAGGAGATCACACTGGAAATGCACATTGCAGCAAAACATACATTAAAACTAACGCACATAGCTAAATTAAGATCAGATCATTTACTAATGCATACGGGATGATCTTGTGACACTGCGTGTATCGCCACCAGTGACAACCTGATTGCTCATTGCAGATTAAGCAACCCTGAAGTGTGACAGTCGAAAAGCATGAACTATGGCAAATAACATTTTTTATTTTTTTTTTGTGGTTAACGTGGCCTACCTTTTTCAACCGGCTGTGGATCATTGTTTGGAAGACTTGAGCCACGACCAGGGCGATCCCCACAATCAGGAGGTGAGCGCTAACGATGCCGGTGGCGTAAATGGCACAGGATCTCCGAGTCATGATGCCGGGTGGGTAGTACTCGCTTCACAAATGAACAAAAAAAGACTTCACCGAAGTCGATAATAACTTTAAAAAAATGCTGAACTAAATAAAAAAGCGAGGCTGGGGATCGAAGGACCTCGAATCCGCGGTATCCAGAGCAGCTGCTGAGGTTTCAACTTCACTCTTCACCGGTCTGGTGTGGTTCCTCCCGGTGAGGCTGAGAATTAATAACGTTGGCACTTTATAACAAGTAGAAAAAAAACATCTAACCTTAAACCTGGCATGTAAAGAGAAGAAGGACTGAGCTGCTCGGAGGCGGAGGTGAAATGAAACAGCGGCTCTCAGCACATCGGGACGTTGAAGAAAAAAAGCAGTCCACCTCCTCCCCTTCCTCTTCGCATAATGAACCCGGTCAGGCGAAAAGCGTCGTTTTGAGAGGCTGCATGGGTAGTGGGTGTGTGTAGAGAAAGCGAGGACGGTGTTTGTGAAATTCTTTACATCGTTTGTGTCACAATTTAAAACGTTCATAGAACAAATCGACTATATAATTCTCTTTTTTTCCCCACAAATTCAACCTTCCCATGCATTTTTATATGGCTTCGGCAGAAGTTAAAAGATTCTGACAAGCTATTTGTGGTTGTATTATTATTATTGTTATTATTTTAATCGTTGGTGTATACAAGCTTACAATGTAACACTACTGCCAGACTTATGAATGAATAAGCGGCAACGTGCATGACCACATGGACGCGCAGTTGGTAATATCACACCTGGGAGCTTTTCAATGAGCTTACCGGTAGTATATCAACACACATATGAAGGGCTTTTTAAATATATATATATATGTATATATATCACGTTTATATTCAAGCCGTGTCCACTTGTGTCACTACACGCACAGAAAATGAGCAGACGGTGAGGTTCTGCTTCTTTTATACTGAATCCGCTATCTCGCCATACCGTGACTCCTTAAATAAGCAGCGCGCGCACATAAATAATATACCGTTTAAGCAACCAACGATCGTTGACGCGAGTCCTTTGTCCGACCAGCAAGCGCTCTCATTGGCTGTCGCTCTCACGGACCACCGTCTTGAGACCACCCTCTCCGCCAGCTGATTGGCTCGACGGTGGCGAGTGCGATGTTGAATTTCATCGACTGATTTCAGGGCGGGGCTGTTTTAAAGGGGGAACCGGATGATGCGTTCCCCTCTCCGCTGTCACAAACTGGGTGTTTAGAGGATTCTGTGGAGCCACACGAGAAGTTTTGAGATGAAACCGAAAGAATATCGGTGATTTTTGGCCTGCATTATGGTCATAATCAGCCAAACGGCCGTCAAACATTAACGAACTCATGTTCACAAGAAGCAGAAATAAAGTTTTGTAGGAGAAAATGCAATGTTGTGAACACAGCTGTGTTACTAACATTGAGAAAATGTTTCAGGGTGTTAAACGTGCAAAATAGAGAAGTATAATATTTTACATATAAATTTAAACAAAAGCGAAGCACAGAAAAAAAACATATCAGTAAATATTTCCTTTTAACTAGAAAATTCCATTTACTGGAAGAATATACAGATGTGTATGCTGTTGGCCTACTTATAATGTGACATAGTTGATTTCACACACTGTAAAGGACTTTTTTTTAAGTAGATTTAGCTATGTGGATGCTCTTATGATTTATGCTTACATTAAAGCTTATTTTCCTGCTGTGTCAAGCCATAAGTGTAACTGTAAATATAGACTTCAAACTGAAATTGATACATTATTGGGTAAATATATGTTTTCTTACTAGGCCACAAACTGTAGTGCTGTTCAAATGTACTTTTTACAGACTATGATCAGTCCAATCTATATGTGCTCTGACATGAAATGCACATTGTTTAAAAATTGAACTTTACTCATGCTTCAATGCTTCACTCTTATAGGTCTTTAAACAGGATGTTGCAACAAAATTTTAGCTGAAGATGTGAAAGTTAATTTTCTGCGTCAATTGCATCATCTAACTGGAATTACTCCAAACACAAGATTGTTCACTCAGTTGCACGTTTCTCTATTGATATCAAATTTTCTTCACTAAACTTCAGTAAACTAGTGGCAAATCCTGAGTTTAGTTATGCTTAAAGGAGAAATGAATGTGAGCACAGATTTGGACTAATTCTTTTGGCCCATTGTCTACAATGGAAATATTTTTTTTTTGGACTGACAAATCAGAGGAAAAGTAACTTTGTTCAAGATTTTTGTGTGTCTCAAGTGCACATATTTTAGTAAAACAAAATATAAATATGTGGTGCAAATATAACCTAGAGAATTGGCTGCTACTCAGTCCTCTTACATACAGATAAACTCAAATGATGCACCTCCCAATTAACCTTGATCAATTTAATACAAGTTTAATAGGCCAAACATCAGTTAGGAGACCAGTGGTGCATACCAGGACTACTCAATTTGGTCTTATGAGGGCTGCAGGTTTCAATGTGTCCCTGCTCCAACATGTCTGACACAAATTAAATGGATTCAACAGCCTATGAAGCTTTGCACAACAACTTCTTAAATGAAGTCAGGTGTGTTGGAGCAGGGAAACACTCAAAACCTGCAGGACTGCAACCCTTGTAGGATTGAATTGAGAAGCCTTGGTCTATTCCATTTACAGCTCAGCTTGAAATGCGTTGTCTTAGAGTATGTGCATGTCTTTGATTTAACTGTTGCCCTATATTATCCTGTTACAGTTTTTATTTTATTTTATTGGAAAATTTTGTGTTTTTCCAGCCCTCTTTTCACCTGTTTGAGGACTGATGTTTTGACAGTTGTGGGGATATCATACCTTCCCACACCACTCAAGGAAATTAGACCACACAACACTGACAGAGTCCTGATAAAACAACTATGGATGAGTAAAATTAAACTCATACTTACTTACTGTACTTACTGCTGCAAAGAATCAGTAAAGATTTGATACAAAGATTTCCATAGAATTTGCTAAGAAATTTAAAATGCAAAGCAAATACACAAGTCTATTGTCTTGCTCCTGTGTTTGTAAGACACCTTAAACATGTGTGCTCAGAGCTATGTCTTCTCATTGCTTTTTGTATGTGCAGCAGACATATGAAAAATGAAAACACAGTGGTTTTATATTAATAATTAAACTTCCATGGAAGAGACTGACTTGAAGTCTCACTAGTGGAGTACTTGCTGCTGAAGCCAGTGTGAGAGGTTAACTCAACCAGCACCTGTTGCAGTTTAAAACCCATTGTAGTTAAAGCATTTTCTAACTTTCTAAATATCATCTTTTTGTTACAAAGTGAACCTCATGATAGTTCTGGTCATATTTAGTTGAAAACGCACTGAAGCTCTAAAGTTAGAAAAGGTCAAAGGTGACATTTCCCTGGGATTCTGAAGCACTGAAAGCATTTAACAGATGTAAGACTGAAACAGGACACTGGGAGCTATGAGCTACAACCGTCCTTGTTTACAGGCAACACCAGCTGCTTACTTCAAGAACAGACTTTTACCCAGAATTCTTATGGACATGATGCCAGCACAGATACCTGATGAGACAGCAAGGCTGCTCCCTGACTCAAGCACTCATTGACAGATTCACCACGCTGGTTGCAGCTCTTTTCTGCAATGAATCTCAGTCGTCCGCGTGAAAGCCATCTTATCTCATGAGTGATCTGCTTCTCATTCATTGGGAGTTAAGCTGATGTCCATTCGCCATAATGGACGCACTGAAAGGTGAACAAGGTCATGTTCAGTCTTACATCACCCAGTCATAAATAAAGTAGGACAAAAGACTACAGGTTTTCCTTAGGAAGTGATATACATCATATCATTTGATGTCGCTGACTGGAAGGAACTGACTGGGCTGGACTTTCACCATTAATGTAATTGAGTGTTACCTCATTGTGGCTGGCCTTAAAGGCAGTCCCAGAGGATGGAGGCTGCAGGAGGGGGGCAGCATCTGTTCAAACAAGAGGGGTAAAAAAATGCTAAAGAAAATCATCAGGGGGGAAGGATAACAGTCAAGTAATGCAGCAACATTGTTCTTGCCAAAAGAAAGGAGGGTGGGAGGGTGAAAAGGGGTAAAACAGTTCAACCTTTGTATTGGTCTCTTTTTATGTTTGGTCAGCAGAGCGACACTGATGTCTTTCTCTTTTTTCTTTTTTACAGCTGAAGACACCAAACTTAAAGCTTACAGCAAGTTATTTGATTACTTGTGAACATTTTTTTTTCCTGAGAAGTAAACTATGTGTGTGTGCCCGTCATGAAAGGGGTTTGTGGTGCGAATAAGAAGCATATACACATCCCACCACAAGGGGAGTTTTATCTAAAGGGTACATTATTTTTTGGGTAAGCTTCTTCAAACTGGCCACTATTGTCCCCACAAAACAGTAATTGTGTTCTGGACATTTTGCCCCCCGCCTCTCAAAAAGAAAAAAAAAAAAAAAGAGAAAAAGCACCAATCAGCTTTTTGTTGGAACTTTGGAGATACAGCTCAACAACAAGCAGGTTTTATCTGGACAGAGATGCCTATTCATGACTTTGGAAATGAAAGCGAATGACTGTTTCATTAATTCTGCACAATTACCTTTTTCAAGTTATCTGGGCTTCACTGCAGATTGGGTTCAGGAGTCACCGTCCTCACACACAATCATTATATGTTGAACTCAGATGGCAAAGAAAGCTGCAGAGGAGTAAATCCGGTTTGATATTTGATGGGTGGATACACTGTAAGCTTTGTGGAAGCTAATTGTAAACATCTGTCTGAACAGATTCTAGATAACACACATAGTATGCAAACATTTATTCAAGCTTTTTAAAACGGACATATATTTCCTATTAAATTCTGCTATAATGAATTACTTGTAGCAACTGTACAAATAAAAAGGCCCAGCCTGGGCTTTCTACCTACCTGAGGTTATTTCTTCATGTATCAACAAAACAACAGAGATTACTAGCATGTCTGAACCAAGGCACCTTCTAAAAATTTAAATCTAACAAGATCATAAGTGTAATAATTTGCATTGTCGAGCAGGTACAATGCAAATTTCAAACAAATAAATATGCAGATATCTGTGGGCAACTGAAAATACTTTTCCACAAAAAGCTATGTAGATTTCAGGTTTGAGTTTATTTTAGTAAACAGCATGCAAAAACCAATGACCAGCACACATACATGGATGCAAATATCATGTTATCCAGGTATCCTGGATACAGACAACAAAAAGATATCAGTTGTTGTTGGATGCAGTCATTATAACCAATCAGTTTCCACATTGCTTCAATCCTAATTTTTAGGGTTTTTTTCCATGTTAATTTGCTCATTAAGCAAAACAAAGTTGAGGCTGATGAAAAAAGTGTTCGATGATGTTTATTCCAGACAGAGGCTCATCAAATTTATTACAAAAACACAACTGCTAGAGTCAAATAGTGGCATTTAATGTCTTCCAAAAGCATCCAAACATTAAACCTGAATGCTCGTTACGCAAAGGAATCTCATTTCACTCCCACCTCATCATAAACTGCTGAGGAAATGCTTAAAAATTAGGTATCTCATACAGGACTCACAAGAGCCTTAAACCTTGTGGACAAGCACAATATTAAATAAATAAAAAACAAGCAGTGAAATCATATTTACATCACTCCCCATCCTCTTAATGTGGACATTGGCATTAAACATATTTGGGGTTTGGAGTAATGTAAAACCTTTTTTGAGATTCTGTCTTTATCGGGGATCCATCAGTATCATCAGTCTTTATTCTCTGAGACTATGCCTGTTTAAAATTTCTTCTCAATATATCCAGTAATATTTCAGTCCAACTTCAACATGATGTGAGTCATGAAGACGAAATAGAAGAATATACTGTGAAGTGTTCAGGCAAACATCTTATTGATTATTTTCAAGGATAACATTCTTTGTACTATACTCTTTTGGTTTAATGTACTAATATGGCAGCATTTATGAAAGTCTGATCCTGACCTTGAAAACAGTGAAAGAAAAATGTTTGTTCAAAGTCACGTTTTATCTTTGTCACAGCAGATGGTGTTTAGTTGGGACTGAAACCCCAAAATACAAAGTTTAAATCTACAATTATAATACTGAATGTATTACAAATAAAAACTAAGCATTTCAAGACCAGTGGTTTTCTTTGACAGGAACAGTCTGTTAGATAAAAGAAATGCCAAAACCAAACAAAGCCTCCACCAGTCTTATTCCAATCTTCTGTCCTTATCTTCAGCTCCCTCGTTAAATATACTCAACAGAAACTACATTAACCCTTTCTGTCAATGTATGGCTGGCATGGAAATCTTCATCCTCCACCCTGCAGGCCTGCACCACGGTGGAGCCTGGTACCAAACACTGAGTCACAGAAGGCAGAGGCAGTCTTTGTAAGGCTACAGTCTGATATACATGCATAGTTGTGGGAGTGGAGACTACTGGGGAGTGGTAGACCTTTTCACTGGAGGTGATTAATCCAAACTGAGCCTTTCAATGTGACGGGACATTACACTAAAATTTATTTCAGGGTTAATTCATTCCTTGTTCTCCTTGGAGAGGATACCGATGACTGAAACTTGCTGTGTGACAGAAAAAAGTAATATCAGGTGATATGAGAACTCCACACTGATAAAAGTCAGTGTTATACACTTTTTTTAAAAGTAATACAAAGTACTTACACATATGCAACTTTATGCTTCAACTTTGCCATGTTTTACCTTTCAGAAAGTTTTTGCATCTAAAAAGCAGAATACACATCATATATACAACTGATTAGAATAATACAAATTTCTCAATCAAAATTCATTTCTCTTGGAAAAGATCCCAACCAAGCACGCTAATCTTGCAAGTCTTTGGGAAATACTTTTTTAATTCAAGCAAGAAAAAATTACAAGGCATTTTAATCCTACTGGCAGGGCATATTAATGCATAAGTATTTTCTACTAATGAGATGTCGATGCTTTTTACTCATGATACTTGTGCATATTTTTTACATAACGTCACATAGGAAAGGAATTTGAAAGCAGATCATTTACTAATGACTTAGTGTAAGTGCATATTTCCATAAATACTTTAGAGTAATGTAAATGTTTCATATTGCACACTTAAGAACAATGCTGGAGCGTCTCTTTCAGTGTATGTTGTGCATTCTCATGACATGACTTATTTGTTTATTTACAACAGCGGAGTGTGGGTGATGGACTGACCATAGGATTTTCTTTGTCTGCCTAGGTGTGGTTCGTTTCCCACCATTCAGCTAATGTGTTTTGTAAGTGGGGACAGCGACTCATTGTTCCCACCCAGAGCAACAAAGTGTTAATTTAAGAATTCAAGGGGGTGTTGCGCTGCATTTCAAAGGCATAAAAATAATCTTGATCTCTGTAACATATTTAGAAAACACCTTGACAACTGTTTGTCCTGATTAATTTATTTTTGTTTTGACCCCGCTTAACCGTGTTGACCCCAGGCTTCAGAGGAAAGTTATACAACAATGTATGCATTGTGAATTAGGCTTAGTTTGACAAAGCCAACCCATAATTCGCTTCACTCATTAGTTGCAAAGTTGCAGGATGTACTCTGGCTCTGTAAAGCTAAGTCACAGGAAACACTAAACGGTAATCAAAAGAAAAAATATTTAAAATTAGGAGCAATAAAAAGGTATAAACTTTATTACTTTATTCAAAGGAAATAGCTTTCTACAAGCAAAGACTAATAATAGCATGAACTATTGATTGGACAGCTATTGAAGAGGTTAAATTATATTACTTTAGGTTTTCCTTTTTTCATCAAGGTGAAACAGTCAACAACATATACTGTATATATTTTGTCCTACAGTGCTCTTAAACAGTCTGAAACTTTGTTTAAGGACCAGGCTTTCCTTCCTTTCCTTTATTTATTTGACAACATCACTATGAAAAAAAATGATCTTTAAGTCCCCTTGAAGTCAAAACTATTCTTAAAATGTTTATATATGTTCATCTAATATTTATATTTTGCTAAACAATAACAAAATAAAACTTTAAAATTCACCACTTTAAAATGATCAAAAATCGTAATTTATTCAGTGATCTGCATTAATTTAGCATCCAATGATGTATTAATTTCTAAATATTTTTCATTTTAAATTTCAGCTTCTCTTATGCAGAATAGGGAGGCGGGGCCAGATCAGGCTGTTGGAGCTAACCAATAAGAACAAGCTGGATGTTAACAGAAAAAGCCAAGAAGTCTGTAAATACACAGCAGCTAATACTGCATGGAGGACTTCAATTCCTGCCTCATACGACGAGCAGCTGAGTAATCTCAGCAGTCTGGTTCTTATGGAAAGAAAAACTGAGCAATTTAAGACAAAAACTGAAAAGAGACGCTGCAGAAATACTTTCAGACGTTAAATTATGCAACTTTCTGGTAAAAAAAAAATAAAATAAAAACTTGTTTATGCATATTATATGAGGTCTTCAACATCCATCCATTTGATATGCCTTGTTTATCCTGAGGGAGGTAATCTGGGTGCAAAAGCTGTTGTTTATATGGCCTGGGCATGAGGCAAGATGCAACCTCCGCATGTTGCTGGTCGATCTCTGGGGATATTTACACTAAATGGCAGATTATAATCTCGAAAGACAGACCATAGAAAGAAACCCAGAAAGGCACAGTGAGATTGTACAAACATTTAAACATAACTATTTTAAAGTATCATGACCTTACATACCTGGAGCCTTTGCAGCCTTGAAGCTTATCAAAGCTGAAAAACCACACTTCACAAGTTTTTTTTCCTGGGACGCTGCATCACTTTACAGTGTCAAAGTTCAGTAATGTGCTTTAACATACCTCTGTGTCTTATTTTTCTGATTTACATTCAAGGCAAAACCTTTGAGAACAACATCTGTTCTCTATTAAGTTTATGTATAAAGTTGGTTGCGACAGACTTTTAAATAACATCAGACAAACAAGCTTTAAATCACAGAAAGCTTCCCGCTCAAGGACAGTGGAAACCTGTGGTACCACACCTGTATTGTATTCTGTACAGACAGTGTGTTGGGAGGTTATGGACATCCTTTTTGGTATATTGTTTTCTACAGTTGCTCAACATCCTAAAGACTGCATGACATTGTTAAAAATGGAAGTAAACTTCTTGTCATTGAAGTGTAGAGCCAATGAAAGTCGGCATGCTGTCAAACTTTTTGATTTTTCTGCAAACAAAACCATTTCCTGTGTATCACGCTAGTTTCCAGCAATTGTAGTCATCCTGTCGATGGGAAATAGAAAGTCTCTGGAGGAAAATTAAGGTTCCCCTGCTTAGTTTTTTTAAAATTTTATTTTATCGCCATATCCATAATAAATAAACACTAGAAAAAATAATAATAACGAAAAGTGATTTCCCTTTTCTAACATTTTTCTGGTGAGATGAATGTGAATTAAAAGCTGACATAATCACGTCTGTATTTTTTTGTTTAATTTGTTCACATTTATGAGAGTAGCATGGTTGTAGAGTGTGCCATCACATGACCTCTGCATCAGTCACATCAGGCATTTCAGCAAACACAATGCCTTAAAGTTTGCATGTAAACAGACAGTGCATATAGTTGTCCACATCCTAATGTTTTCTCCTAGATTCTTTTTTCCAAAGGGGGCTGAACTTGGGCAAGTCAGGCCATCTTCATGCAGCCACTTGGAGAGCAGTTTGCAGACAATGACCAAAAACACACGTGTCATATTTCAATATTTATAAGTCAGGATGCTTAGCAAGGAAATCCTCCTAGAGGCAAGAAAGGTGTGGTATGTCAAGGGTACACAAAGGTTCGGCGTTTACTTACTGCGAACAAACAGACAAGAAAATACATCTCAGTTTGAAATAAAACTTTCCATAAACTGTGAGCTTGTTGAATGAGCATACAGATCCTAATGACATTACAATACCTAATAATATTATTCTTCAGGGGGACAGTTTGTGCTGTTTTAATGGGAAAGAAAATGAAAACAACTTTTGTTATAACTGTTTTTTAGTGACAACTGCATTTAGTGGCCTCCTTTTTGAAAAAAGCTTCTTTTATGCATCTAAATGACAAGATCAGGCTCAAACTGACCGCTTCACAGTAAGGTGACACGAATGGAAAGATAGTTTACCATTATGGATGCCTGTCGTGATGCAGAAAGCAAAAATAAAAGAAATAGATCAAAAGCAGACCATAAAGGACAAGATATGATGACCTGACACTTTCCAGTCTGACTGAGGTTTGTGGGAGAAATACTATGTTGGAGGGGAGAGTTGCGTAAGTGAAGCTTTATCTATAATGAAAAGCTAGAAAATGCTCCAGACATAACATGGCCAACCCATTCATAGATCTTTGTTGCTGCTGATGCATCATGTCGTCACCTCAGAGCAGTCCTGTGACAGCACGAGGAATCTATAGGCATAAGAAGGACGTTTAGAACGACACTGACAAACAAATCCATTCACAGTCTTCAGCTCTCTTCCTAGAGGCTGAAGCTGTTTGAATGTTCAACACCAGATGCTTTATATGTATTAGATTTTAATAGTTGCTTTTTGCTACTCATAAGAGATATACAACACAGCTGTCTGCCCTTTCTATAGGCTGATGGTGTTTCTTCCAAAGCATGAAAATAGCTCAAATTAAAGCTCCCTTAGAGATGTACTCTTTCAACACTATTTATTTTAGTACAAACTCAACAGGTGCTACTCATTTAACAATACCGTACTTAACAGGATCTTGTTGGGTCTTGTGGACTGTAATAGAGAGAAATCAGCAATGCTTTATAAACTTGCCTTTAAATGTCAATATTTTCTGGCTGCAAGCACATTGACTGTGTTGCTGGCAAACGAACTAAAGAAATAAATTAGACAGTTCACCAAGTCCACTGAAAGAGTTTACTAAGTTAGTTTGTTGCTTTAAATAGGGATCATCAGTGCTGAACGAAGGGAAACAGTAGTCTCTCTGTCCCAGCAGTGTTGTCCCTGATGTCTGAACAGCAGGAGAGTCCGGGGACCTCAACTGAGGCTAATTAGCTAATTCATGGGCCCTGAAGGGAATGCCATGTGATTACAGCTAGTCTATAACAAACAGCAGTTGTTCTGAACATTTGCACAATCTTAGCAGCTTCTAACATGAGTGGATAATGTTAGGAGCTGATTGCTAAGTGCAAAGCAAACAATCCTTTCTGGTAAACTAGAAGTGTACTAAGATAACAAGAACAGGAAGTTACATCAAGACCAATAAGCACAGAAACACATTAACAGTACTTAAAGTACTTTTACAAGAGGACTCCACCTAACAATGGATATATGCATATTTTTTTCTAAGTTTGCATTGGTCACTCTTGAAAATATGACCTTGTGTCTCAATGAGACATGTATTAAAAAAAAGTGAAAATAAATGTTATTGAACTTGCTTGTCATTGTAGTTTTTACCTCACTTTTTTACTTTACTTGGTCAGTTACAATTTTCACATAAGAAAATACATATTTTTCCTTATAGTTTGGATACTTTAAATGCATTTTGCTTCATCACATATTATATCTCCCAGGGAGCATATTTAATTAAAGTGGTGCTATTTTTTTTAATTTAAGATTTATAAACAGTTCCACTGCAGAAATTAAATTTCAGGCTATCATATTGGCATATCCCAGAAATCGACATAATCCCAGTAATCTGTCAATAGGATTGCAAATTATAGATGCACAGGCTTTACTTATAAATTATCTAATGAGGAGAGCCCTGCTTGTGCAGTGATCCTGATAAACACTTCCTGATACTGTAGACTTATAAATTAAAGATAAAGAGTATATATATAAATTAAAAAGCACTACACAACAGCATCTGGGTCCAACTGGACTCAGAGCAGTCTGACTACTACTTAATTATGATGTCCCATCCTGTTTTAGTTCTGTTTGTGTTGTTCTTACTCTCAGATGTAAGTCACTTTGGATAAAAGTGTCTGCCATATGACTGTAAAATAGAATAAAATAGAATAAAAGGTAAAGATCATAGATAGAGTATTTATATAGTTTTGGAAATGTCTTTATGTAGGGGAAGTAGTAGCTTAATGGTTACAGAGGTCTGGACCAACCACTGTGGGTCCCTCAGCAAGGCCCTTAACCCCTGACTGCCTCCCGGGTGCCGGAATACCTTCTGAGATGTGGTGAGCTGGCATAAAATAACATAACAAATACTCATTTAAGACAAGTACAAGCTCCTGAAATTGTGTTCCAGTACGGCACTACTTTACAGATTTACAGATGTGCTGTCTAATGAACCAGCCTGAGGACAGAAAAAATAAATACATTAAAAAAACAAAAACAAATGACATAGGGAAAAGGAGGCAGGAATAGATGAGAGAAAACGTGTTGCAGGATTCACTGCACGCATGTGCTGCACAGGATGGTCGACTTGTTTCTCTGCTGGAAAAATAAAAGAAGTTAGTGTGATGGCTAAAAGAAATCTCAGACAAAAAAATGGGCCACTTCTTTTTTAAAGACAAGTCTTTGATTTCCTTTTTTTAAACAAGTGATTGTAAAAGTGTTATATATAGGTACAACAAACATTGTGACAAACTTTCGTTTCTCTCTGGAAGAAACTGACACTTAAGCTCATATCTAACTATGCAGCAATGCTGTAAACCATCAAAATGAGTTCACATACAAAAATATCCAGTGATTTATTTTACCTTTTCATTTATTGTTCTATTTATCTTTTTAATTAAGTTAAAATGCATAAAGCACATCATGCCCAGCATTATCCTGTACACTACCAGATCCCAAAACAACAAAAGATGATTATGACACAAGGCTTGTATTTAAAACAATATAACAGGACAACAGATCAAAGTAGCCTAAATTGCTATCAGGCTACAGAATTATGCTGCCTTATCAGTTCCTTTCTGTCTGCAACATTACACGGGGGAGTCCCGAGTGTCCAGCTGGCAGAGGATAAAAGAAGATATTAGGGGGGAAAAAATAAATACAAATAAAATAAAAAAAACAACAACTCAGAGACTAGATATCACATGGTGGAAACAGAGATTCACTTATGATGTAACAGAGTTAGAGTCTGTGAAGAAAAAGAGCGAAAATCAACAAAACGTCTCTTCACCTTTTATGTTTGTTTTTTTAAACTTAGGAAAATCATATACTTCTGGATTAATTCCTATGCTTGACTTTGCAAGTTGATACACGTGCAATAAACACATTTCAGATGTCTCTGTTAGCAGGTTTAATATTATACTAGTGTCTTATGCTGAATTGTAACCATTGCTGACACATATTACATATTCAAAAACATGGAACACAGACTTCTTGTAGTCTGAACAGTTTCTGGCTGATGATGTAAAAAATCCCAGGAAAAAATATCAGTGGTGATATTTGAAAAGAAAAACAGTGACATTTTAACCACTACCTGCTACTTTGTTTAGTTTTATTTACTTGAGACAAAGATGTGTCTCCACAAAAACTTTGTTTGTACTGCACTATACTTGCAGGGTCCTTGCTTATTCTTTTTATTTATTGAGTCATATCCATATTGCTTAATCTGATATTTCAATACGCTTTGTTTTAGCAAATCAGCAGGTAAAATTATAGGTTGCAGACTAAATAAAATACAATAAAAGTATCTAAAAGCTCAAACAACAAACTGTTCTCAGTCAGCAGTTAATGGAATTTTGAGAACTTCAGTTTGGATGATTTAGGAATTTTTTAGGGCAGTAAATTGCCTGGATTAAGTGTCTAATGCTTTTCAAAACAAACAATCAAAACCAGATTAACAGATAGTTCTGTGGAAAAACTTATGCAGTATTATCTTGCCATGTACCCACCCCACAAGGATCACATAGCTCCTTTAACTTTTTGGTGCCAGAATGAGGCCAATCAAGAGCAGGCAGATAAACAAGTAAGGCCTAAATGCAGGACAAAACTGCACCGGCATTAGAGGACATTTTATTTTTGTAACTTTTTTCAATCAGGTGTTAGTAGATTTGTTTTTATGCAAGTACATCAACAGCGTCTCAGCATTTCCTCTGCCCACAGGAGACCAAGTGGAGGAGGATGAGGAAACTGTACCAAGCCAAACACGAAATAAGTGGGCAGATCAAAACAAGAACAATCTGTTAATAAAATGCAAGTATCCTGGCAACTTTTTTGGAAGTATTAGATTATTTCAGCTGTCCTGAACCATTATATAATAAAGAATATGTGACTTCAGAAATAAAAAGTGAATAAACAACTAAATCCAGGAAAATTAAAGTTTTTATTGATTTTAAAGCAGCCCTCATGAAAAAAATCCAAATTCAAGCAACCCAAATTGTACAAATGGACATATAAGATATGAAGAAAGACCAGTTTGCCAATGTCGACCACAGACTTAAGAAAGTATACACAGAAACAGCTGATGGAATTTTGTGGAAATGATTTGCCTCTTCAGTAAGACCCAGTTTAAAAAAAGATAAGATTTAACCGTTTCTTTCCACAAGAACCAAAACAGTCATTAAACATAAAAGACTTCTATTTGACTCGTGGCGGCTAAGGAAACCATAAGGATTGCATGCCATCAACTTTCCACATCAATGTCAGGAAGTTTCATGGGCCAAAAGTGAAATCCTGTCAGCCAAAAGCAGGTGGGGCAGCTAAATTAAGAAGCCTCTACGCTCGTTAAAAAAAAGCACAAATGGGTTAGAGGTCAGGAAAAAAATGTTTATATCACAAACATCCATGGAATCTAACATCAGCAATTCAAAATATGTCTAAAAAGTTAAAGGATATGAACCATCAAGAAATAAGATGAGAACTCCCACATACAAGAATCTGAAGGTCATTTTTTCCCCGTTTTTCGTCAACTACACAGCAAACAGCTGGCTTTTCAAGAAGACGAGGTAAGACGTATTTTACCAGTCTACAATAGACAATTTCAACTTCCTCTGGGACTGCACACACTTTTTAAATACAGATGGATTCTGCCTAAGCAGATCAGGAGTGAGGCTGTTCATCTTTAACCGGTTATATTTTTTGAGGCAGTGTTCCCTCTAACAAGAATAACAGAAACCAAAACATAAGACAAAACCAAGCAGAAGCCTTGACATAAAACCATCTCAGCTCCCCCCCTGAAGACCACACGATACAGGAAACCCCAAAACCTTGCAGCCAGGATCCACCCCCTTCATCTCCTCAGTCCATCCAGGCCAACCTCCCACTCCCTCCTGGACTTTACTACCCAGATGAAGGAGCTGGTCACTACTGCGACCAAACTGACCCCATGCCCCTGTCCCATCATTTCACCCCAGAAACTGTTTGCCACCTTTTATCAAAACAACTGTTAATTCCTCGCACTGGAATCTTTTTAAAGTTTGTTTTTAATGCACTTTTTAGTGCTTCCTGCACCCTACTGTAATGCTTTTGTTTTATGTAAGGCACACTGAATATGGTAGTCTTGTACATGTGCTATACAAATAAACTTGCCTTGCCTAAAATATGTCCTGTTTCTAACAGCACTTTTCTGTTTTAAACAAGACAAGCTGAATGGGACAGTGGTGTGACTGTCAGTGTGTATATAAAACAACAGGTATTGTTTGCAAGCAGAAGTCAACAGAGGCAAAGTAACAATTTCCTCTATTTGCATTTAAACCAGGTGTGTTGCAGCAGGAAAACATTGGAAACTGCGGAGACACTGGCCCAAGTGCTCTGGTGACCCCTGTTATAAGAGATGCAGTTCTTGTATCTAATTAAATGCCCGGTCTGATAATAAATAAACAATCAAGACACTCAAAAACACTGTAAACACTTTATTGAAGATAAATAAGGAAAATAAACATGATTGAGTACAAAAGTCTGTTGTGACTGATGAGCTTCATCTGATGAGTCTTCGAAAAACAGGACTTCTAAAGGAGAAAAAACATAAATGCCCAGGCATGACGGAGGCCAAATAATGATCAATCAATGTTTAAACTTTTCATGTGAACTGCATTAGATGAGCCTTTTTTGGAAACAAGATTTCCGCTATCTCTTTAAATCCAAATCCATAATCACTCTGACAGGATGTTTGTCAGATCTGTTACTGACTTTATGGAGAATGTTCCTCAGCTCATCCGTCAAGAGCCTGAATCGGCTCTTACAGTTAAGTAGACACTGAACTCAACAGAACACTGAAGAAAAGCCCATAAATGCCTCAGTCTGTGTACACAACTGGCTCTTGTCAACTTAAATTTCCACATGCAATGATCTAAGTGCAGGAGATTTAAGATTTGTTGCATTTTTTTATAACCATAAATGTGCATGGCTGCTTGTAAACAACACTACAGACAATATATTGCACAAAGTTTGTAGCAATGTCTTCAATTGTAGCATCTCCAATTCTAATAACTTCCTGATAGAAGGAGCCTGACTCCGGATTGCTGTGTCTTGTGTTAGCTGTTTGGGTTAGAAGTCAGGAGAGAGTAGACAGGTGACCTGCGGCCGAGTGAGAGTAACTGTGGGAAGTTGGTGTACACCACTGCTGGGTCTAAAAAGACAAAAAAGTCAGAGGATCTATCAAGGATTAAGGATTTAAATACTAACATAATGTGCAACTTATATATATTCTGTGTATGGCTGCAGTACACAGTGACACATTTTTTAAAATTTGTCTAAAAATAGTGAATTATAACAAGGAATTTATGAAAATAACTAAATCAAGTTAAAAAACTCACTTTTGCTGATGACCTTCTCGTTCAGCTCAGTAGTCTTCAGGAATTGTGGCTCACTGCATGCAGTTATGAGCAGACAGACATGTTACGTCACTTTACACAGCCTGAAGCACTTTGCAGCACGTTGTGTTACATTTGTTAAGTGGAGAAAAGGTCAAGTGGAGAAACGGTAAAACCATTTTTCTTTTCTTTTCTTTTTTTTTTTTAAATAGCGAGTCATATTTAACTCATAAAAAAAAGGAGTGATTTCAGTCAGGTTTGACTACTTTCCCTACCTGCCGCAGGTCTTTCTTCTCAATCTGCAGCCAGCTTTTTGATCTTCATTACGGTCTGAACTGCTTAATTGAAAGGACAACATAGGAAAAAAACAAAAGGTATCACATTACAAAAGAAAGAAATAGATGCGAAAGGTTTTTCAACCTGAGCAAAGCCAATTTTTTATTTTTTTTAAAAATTAAGATCTGACATTAGAAGCTTCAGAAAGCAATAATATGGCCACTCTCACCTCCTTCTTTCCAGTTAATTCTGGCTCATTCAGTTGCATCATGTGGTTTTAAAATGTGACCTAAGCTACCATACATTAGAAGCAAATCCTTGTAGTATGTGAGAATGAAGCCAGACATACAATGTTACTCTGTGCTCTCCTTCTGGAGCAGACCTCCTTCTGTAGAAACTGCTGCTCTTATCAGTTTGTGGTCTGTGATCTCCTGAAATCTCTCCTCGCGGGTCTCTGCTGAAAAATCCAAGCTTGCCAGGGGAACTCTCCTGCTGCCTTTTAGACTTCAGCAGTAAAAACAGAGACAAAAGGTTATGTAAAAGCAGAGCTGCAGTGATATGAAACTATCTGGTCTGAGTTGTTAACATCTAAACAGTAAAACCAGGGAATATGGGTTAATCCGGTAAATTCAATTTCTGTGGCTATTAGCAACAACATTTTTCATCAGGCTTAAATCAATAAACAAACCAAAAGGCCTCAGCAGAGTAACACTGTAAGACAAAACAAACTAAAACAGTATTTCCTGGCTGTGTTGAAATTACCATCTGATTTCTTACTGCAAGAATGCAATCCGGAGTGTTTTTGATTTAAGGGTGAAGCAGATGTGCTGAGCTTGTGTCTTTGCAGCCAAATAAAAATGATCCACACATGCACTTGGGCTGGAACAATAGGAGACAGGCGACATGAGGGGAGTTTATGACTGTACCTCATGTTGGGTGTTGGAGGGGCACTGGGAGGAGGGTGGAACAGTTTGTGCAGACCGGGTCAGGGAGTCTAGGTCAGGTGGAAGTACATTCAGACCTGTGCGCAAATTCTGACCTTGGAGCTCCTATGGATAAAAAAACAAGTGGTCCTTTTATACCTTCCACATTTCATGTTTGAGACTTATGTTAAAATTTCCTCCATGAATCTCCACACAATTCTCAGTAACGGCAAAGCAAAACCAAGCTGTTGGAGGGTTATGTAAATGTATTAAAATAACAGGACAGTAAAAACAGATTCCCATAAATATTCAGATTATTCTATTAATACTTGTTAAAGAACCTTTGGCAGCATAATATTAATAACAACAATAACAACACCAAGTCCTCTTGGACTGGTGGACTGTCATGTTGCTTTTGGTAAGGAATGGCTGTCTACTTTACCATAAAGGTGATGATGAAACGCTGCACCCATCTCAACATAGGGAGTCTGGATCCCACTCATAATGCCTAGGTTTGTCAACAGTCTCCTGTTTTTGTCTCTAATAACTCCCTAAAAAAAAAAAAAACTTCTATATTTATTGTGTAAATGAAGGTCACCATGCTCTTGGGCACCTTGAGTACTGAGAAGATGTTCTGTACTCCTCCCAAGACCTGTACCTTGACAATATCCGGTTTAGCAGATCCATAGATAATTTTCTTAGTGATCCACGCAAAGTACCCTAAAGCTCAGTTTTAGCCTAAGTTACTTGCAAAGACTACCAAAACCGGTTTAACTTGAGGAAATTCATATGTAGACTGATGAGAATCTAAAATGTGAAACCATTTGGAAACTTTTCATCTGCATTATACATGTATTTCAAAATTACCACAATTGGTTTGTAAAGCAGGGAAAGCCACTTTCTTTCTCGTAAAATTTTTTCTGCCCAACTTTTATGCGGGAATACTCTACCTTTAAGTCCAGAGCATGTTGGAGTTTGAGACGAAAATATTCCTGCTCCCTCAGCTGGATGAAATCCTGACAGTTTGCAAAGCTTTCTGACATCTGCGGGAACATATGAGAAAAAACACACCATAATCTTCACTTAACTTAAAAGATCCATAAAAAAAAAAAGTTTGGAAGTTATTTTGAGCTTCTATTGACTGTGTGAAGTCATTGTGTACGCTCACCTTGTGAAGGATTGCCTCCAGCTCGCTGATTCGCTCCCGTAACTGTTGATCTTTGGAGCGAAGGGCCTTCAGCTCATTGACGAATTGTCTTTTCTCCTCTCTGAGGAAGATAAGCTCCTGGAGCTGACGCTGGGTCTCCAGGTTCTGGTAGCGCTTCTCCTGGACAAGTTGAACAAAATAATGAAGAAAACATTGATGCTGCTTAAAATGTATTAGTAGAACTTGACATTGACATATCTACTTCAATTTTGATTACAGACATTTGCATTACCAAATGATGGTTAATTGGCATGTAAGGAGATAATATAATTATCTGCCATATAAGTACTCATAAAGAGTTTCTAGTGTAGAAGTGTTTTTATAACCTGTTGAAGCTTCTCCATGTTCTCCTCCAGATGTTGGATTTTGCCCTGCAGAGAGTCAACCTGCTCTCTTCTGGCAGTGATCTCTTTCTGCATGTCTAAAGCCACCTGGAGACCTGGAGAAGTGCAGAGAACTTGTTTAACACGTGTGATCCATGCAAATATTTGATATTTGTGTTCAAAGATTTTCATTTTAACCAAAAAGTTATTATCTGTACACATCTGTACAGAATTGTTTTTATGCACGAGGTCTTTCAGTGAAGCCCCAGTTTAAATCATAAAATTGATTTCAAACCATGTCCATCTGCTCTTTCGAGGGCCCCCAGGGTAGGCCCAATCTTATCAAGCTCATCATGGGCGCTCCTAAGCTGACTCTGGAGTTTCAGCACCACACCCTCATGCTCGTCGTTCTTGCAGCTGTGGAGGAGTTGCAACTCCTTGTGTTCCTCTGAAGCCGTGCCCATACAAACACATGTGTTACATCCAAAGAAAGTGCCGTAAAACATGCCTTTTGGGCAAACACTTGCAACAATAGAAGGGCTTGGTTGACCGACTAAACATACCAAAGACAGTTCTTTGTTTTTCTTACACAGCAGGATAAGAGGATAATTCCCTTTTTAACAAGAACACACACACAAAAAAAAGTTGTTCTCTTTCTAGGGAAAATGCTTTGAGCTACAATTCCTGGAGAATGAAGAAGGCTGACTGCAGCAGTCTCCTGACCATGGGCATTAAAAGAAAACTAGGACTGCCAAACATAACCAGTTGTGAATGACACGGAAAAAACAATATCTATCAGTTCAACACGTATCCATGGACACTTGAAACAAACATCATTTGGTGTAATTAAACAATAAAAATCAGGTACAGTGCTGCTTAAGTGTGACACAAACTGCATGTAATGAATTTTATCCTCTCTGGTGGTGATAAACATTGAACTTACTGGTTAGGGTGAGTAACTGCATACGCTGCAGCTCCAACTGTGTGGTAATTTCCTGTTTGTGCTGAGTCTCTTCTCGTACACGCTGACTCTGTTCAGTCACAGAGGCCTTTAGCTGCCGTCTCTCACACTCCACAACAGCAAAGTCTGACTTGTGTTGAACTAAGTCAGCCTGATGCAAAAATGAAAAAAAGAAAGCGAGCCCGACACAAAGACTAAAATTAGCAGTGGTTTAGGACAGCAAATCAATACAAAGAGGTAAAAATTGTGTAAGGGATTTTTTTTCTGACTCTGAGCTGATGAATGTCCAGTTTGTGCTGGTTCAGCTGGTTGAGGAGGAGGTTGTTTTCTTGCTGAAGGCTGTCAATCGTGTGACTATGCTGTACTGTCATCTGGACGCTACTTTCGATCTGCAACCTCAAAACGTCCATCATCTTCTCTCTGTCATTCAGTTTCAGCCTCAGTGTTTCTTGTTCAGCCTGCAGAGTCTGGCACTGACTCCGAGCTTTTTCTAACCTGACGAGATGCTGTGAGAAATAATTTCGGCATCAATCTGCTGAGCCATCACAACAGACAGAAAGTTATCAGATCAAAACTGTAAATGTATGTATAGAAAAAAGTTATCTTGTGGGAAAACACCCTACAAGCAACTTTCTGGGATTTATCACCTGCTGGATTTCTTGCTGCCTGACACAAAGTTCAGCATCTTTTTCCTGCAGGAGTTCCAGGAACTTCCTATCCTCCAGGGCCCTCTGGTCCAATAGGGCCTGTAGGCAGATATTCTCCTCCACAGCATTGCAAAGCTGCTCCCTGGTCACCTCCAGCTGTCCTCTCAGGACTTCTGCATCCTCCTTGAGTTCAAGCTGCTGCTGCTTACAGCAATTCTAGATAAAAAGCAATGAACACTGGGCTGCCAATATGAAAATGGGCAACAATTCAATAGTATTTAAGCTGTATGAAGAAACACAATCTCAGTGATGACAGTCAAAGGTTTCATGCTTCATCTTGTACTAGTCCTGCTTAATCCAACATATTTGAGGTAAGATTTGGTCCTCTATACTTGAATGTTATCAGTGTTGTAAGTAAAAATAATACAGATGTGGCCAAAATTATGTGTCTTTTACTTTAGAATCTGCATACAAACCTCTTATTATCTAATTGTGTAACCAACAGTTGATACTGATACAAATTTAAAGGTTAAATATTATATATAGATATATGTGTTCATTACCCAAAACAAATCACAAAGGGAACATTTAGGGTGTAAGATAGTGAATATTCTGCCTGCAACTAGCTTAAAGTGTGACAGATTGACTTGAGAATAAACAGAAATCCTAATACACACAGCAATGTACAAGAATACATTCATATTTGGTGGCATCTCTGTTTTGGGACCTCCCTACTCTTTTCACGTGCAGATATAAAATGCCCGCGGCAGGAAGAGCAGCAGCAAAGACTCACAGAGCACAGAGAAGAGCATCAATAACCGGCACTGCACTGATTCAATAAGACAGTTATAAAATAAGAGGGAAAAAAGAAACTAGAAGCACTCAGAGAGCGCAGACCTCCGTCAAGCCATAGGGTCACTCACCTGAGAGAAACAACAAAAGGCCCAACAGCCCACCCAGTTCCCAACCCCATGCCCACACTCTTATGCATACTTTAAGCTAATATCACTGTCTATTTCCATCATCAGGATAGATGCCACATCTTATTTAGAATCCTTGATTCTGGAAACATACCCTTGGACACTAAGATGAAGCAAATGGCAGAAGTTATTGGAGAATTTTTTTCTCATGGTGGAAATCTAGGTTAGCTACAATCTAAATTAGCTGTTAGCGTGTTTAATGTCTATCAAGGTGTTATCTTGTAAACATCTTGTGGCATTATCTGTTAAGTTAGAAGCTGTAATGGCAAAATTATCCCTATCTCCCAATTGTAAAGAATCCGTTCCTGGATCCAGTTGGTGATCCCAAAAAGTAATCACTGATTCCTCATTCCATTTTTAACATTTCCTTAAAATTTAACCAAAATCTGTCCATAACTTTTTGAGTAATATTTCTAACAGACAGACGGAAACGAACAATTCTGGTAAAGAAAAAGGAGGAAGCAGCAAAGAAAAGGCCAGGCGAAGGCAGTTTGAAACAGACTGCTCTGTGTGAAATTTACCACTTTAATTTGGGGAAATTAATCAGCTGATGTACCAGGATGTGGCCCTAGCTTGTCATTCCTGAACAAGCAATGTGAAGGATTTGCTTACTGACTTCAGCTTTTCCAAAAGTAATCAAGATTCTTGTGTAATCCTAATACAGAAAGGCTGCTTCACTTGATTTTACATATGACCTCAGAGAAAGGATTAAGACAAACTTTACATAGCTACATTTAAACCTACAATTTACTCCAGCCTTTTGCTTTTGGTACTTTAATGACAGACTTATTGAGAAACTTGTCACTTGTAAAGTAATAGGGTCTGTGTTTATCAGTCGAATTGAGTCACAGAACTGCTTTTTCACAATGCAGAGGTATTTGTTGAGAACAGATATAAACATCAGCAGGTTTAACACAGATGTCCTCTGCACAGACTTTAGCAATTTTGTCAGTAAAACGGTTTTCTAAGAACCACCATCTGACTGTGTCAATCATCTTTGACCACACCCAAATGTGTGTTCAAGCTGTTTCATCAGCACATTACGCAAATAACATGTAAGGCCAGACAAAAAGCAGACTTTGGGTGTGATAATTCCAAACACAAAGAACATATTGGTTAGTATTTATTTACTCCAATACCTTGAGTTGTTGAAGGTGGGCCTGAAGCTTCTTTGCCTGTTGTAGCGAATGGCCTCTGTCCCTTTGGGTCTCAAACAGCTGAGTCTGAGCTTCAATGAACTGTTGCTCCATACAACAAACCTACAAAACCACATACTGCAATCACAAACCAAACAAACTTCTGGTAGAGTCATTCTGATAAAAGCTATCATTCCTCAAAATCTCCTTGAGTGTTGCATCATTACATTTGGAAGTGCAGTTTTACATTAAGTTAACATTTTTGATTGGTCTAGCTACTGTCAGTTAATGCTGACATTATTACTGACTCGTTGCATATTCTTTACCTTATCTTTGTAGCCGGCAAGGGTTGATTCAAGTTCACTGATCTGCCGCTGGTACAACGATGCCTGTCTCTCTGATACTTTTCTACACATAAAATATACAATATTTTCTGACATGTTCACAATAACTCAACATGAAGTGACTCTTGACTGTAGAAAAATACACACTGCACACTCTCCAGTAAACACAAATACATGTCAAATTTCTAAATAAGAATTTAGAATAAACATTTACTTCAGCAGCTCCAGTTGGAGACACAGACCAACTCCGCTGTCTTTTGATGAGCTCAGTTTGTCAGTCAACATCGCCATCTCCTGGCCAAGACTTGTAATCAGGTCTTTAATCCTAGGACAACAGAATGCACACAGTGTATATGACTACTGTTATGGTGAACTTAATAAATTCAGACTTCCATTAGTCATGAGTTATATTTGTTCTGTACAATGAAAAGCTGCAGGTAACATTTAAGAATTAATATGAAATGTAATACACAGGAATTAGCCAATTAGCTACTGATGCCCCTCCCATTATGTGAATTTATGTTTAATGACAAACTGTTAGCTGTTCTTTGAATATTTTTGGTGACTATCCCTGGTAAGAATATCACTCTCATTAAGGATTCTGGCAAAGAGCTACAATAGATTATGTTTAATTATGACATTCTCCTAAAAGATTAAAGCACAAAAAGTCTGTGAGGGGACTTGCTGTGGTGATTTGTTTTTCCAATAACTAAAAAATACTGTGTACCACTGAGATAAAACACTGATTAAGAGACTTGCTTTAAGCAACTCTGTTAACCCCCCTGGTGCTAAAACATAGCAGCCCACTGCTCTCCAGTGCGTCTAGAAATGGGTCAAATGCAGAGCTAAATTTCTCAATCTGGATTCATAAAGCAAACATTATTAACTTATCATTATCCTATGGCTAAACAAAAATTGTTTTGAAGAAATAAAGTGAGGCATGGCGTACTCCAGAAGTGACATGACTAAGAATGAAAACCATTAATGAAATTGGTAAAATAGCACTTTTGAAATAAAATTAATCACCAGGTATTTTGTCATATTTGATATTGAAAATATAATTTTTGTTTTGAACTACTGGTATAACAAACAAGCTATTTTCTAAAAATTTAATCAACAAAACAATACAATTATTAATCAAAGAAATAATTATAAGGCCAGTTTTGTATCCAAAATTGTAAAATTGTACCTTTCTTCCTTATTTTCTTCACTGTATACTTCATTTGATTGCTTTTCCTTTGGCTGATATGAAACATATAATACAAATCAGTTATAATATAGACGGTTTAAGAGTACTAAGCATAATTATTATCTAACATGTAGTACTTACACTATAACATTGTTCTTGCATTTTATCTCTCTTATCGTTGAGATCCCCATATTCATTGGCCAAAGACTGCTGTGTTTGGCCATTTGCACCTTTAGGAGTGATAAAGTTGTGCCCACATTGTTTTTCAGACAGAATGTGGTACATTTCTTTAACAGCCTTTTCCAGTGTTTCTACTTTCCTTTTAAGTGCCAAAGCTTCATCCTCTGTCTCTTGGAGCTTCTGGTCCGCAGACCTTTTGATGTTCTGGAGCTCTTCCAACATGCACAACATCTTTTCCATCTGATCAATGTGTTCCCTTGAATCCTTCAACCTAAAAGTGAAACGATCTGTGGGTCAAAGTGATTTTACAACTCCACAAACGAATAGAATATCTCTCTGTTCACCTCTGGTCAGACAAGCCATTTTTCTCCATCTGGGTCTCATGCTGTTTAATTTGCAGGTTCATGGTGGCTCTCTGATGATTAAATGTGTCTTGTTCAGGCCGATCATGCTTCTGTGTTCAATAAAGTTAAATACTTTTTATATGAACAAAAGTACTAGCTTCCACATAAACTATATAGCTGGAATAAAAGCATGGACCTTCTTGAGTTGCAGTTCAGACAGTTGTTGAAGACAATTATCCACTGCATTTTTCAACACATCCTTTTGAGAAGAGTTTTGATTGCTTTGGACTACCTTCTCTTTTAAACTATCCAGACTGCAGACCAGAGACTGACTTGCTGTTTGTTGATGGGTTGAAAGAATTGTATCTTCAGATGAGTCATCTACCCAAAAAGTAAATGATGGTTAGAATATACATTCTGTATGATCAGAGAAACATTTCTTTGTAAAACAGGTTGAGCTTTTACTTAAAGTCTTCACAAACATTTTGACTTGGAGAATTTGTCTGTCTTGTCCAGGGGTCTGCAACCTCTGGCTCCAGAGCCGCAAGTGGCTCTCTGGACCTTTCACAATGGCTCTTAATAGATGGCTAAAATGCAAAAGAAGTAACTAATGTTTTAGAATATAGACATGATAACAAATGTAGTTTTGTTTTGTTTTTTTAAAGCTATTTCAAATTTTTTTTCATGGAATAATTGCATTGAATTTCCACAACACAATGTCATTATATATGTATAGATAGATAGTGACATTGTGTTGTGGAAATTCAATGCACATATACATATATATATATATATATCGTGGCCCTGCGATGGACTGGTGACCTGTCCAGGGTGTACCCTGCCTTTCACCTGAAACACTGCTAGGATAGGCTCCAGCTCACCCCGCGACCCCTAATGGGAACAAGCGGTACAGATGACTGACTGACTGACATATATATATATATATATATTTTATTGCTGGGCAACTATCAAAATAATTAATCGCGATTAATTGCATGACATATTGCGATTAATCGCATTGTTACACATATGGGTTTTTGACAGATAAAAAGAAACGTCGGTTGTTTTTCTTCTTAACTTCCAGACAGGAAACATCTCCGTTTCAATAAACCCGCTCTCTCCCGATTACATCAGACACACCGCTGCAGCAGGTAGGAGACGCGACTGCATGTTTCTGTGATCACAGCCAGTGAGAAAAAAAATTAAAAAATAATAAAAAATAAATTATAAAAAAAATTAACAGCGTTAATTAATCATTTCGTTAATGTGCGTTAACGTGCTTAGCACTAATATATTTTAAGATTCAAAGTGTCATTTGCACAGTAAGGAAATAAGTTTACCTGGACAATGAAATTCTTACTTTGCCGTCCCTACTGAATGCCATAAAAGACTATAAAATAAAAAAATAAAAAACTTTTAAAAACTAGATATATGATAAAGATAAAAAACTCTAATAATCGAATAATCTATAAACATAAATGTGCCGTGTGCTACGTAAACTGGTGTGCCACATTTAGCAATAAATGATTAACTGTGTAAAAAACTTTCATGAGGTAGACGGTAAGATGCATTTGCAATATCTATTATAAATAATAAGACGCATAAAACAGTAAACAATATTGCAGTTACTGTGGTTGACAATATAAAATCAGTGTGCAGGCTACAGGCCGCTGGTACAGACTCCTATCAGCTGTTAGGGAGTCTGATGGCCGAGGGAAAGAAAGAGTTTCCTGTGTCTCCTGCCTGAGGGGAGGAGAGTGAACAGTCCAAGTTGGGGTCTTTGATGATGGAGGCAGCTCTCCTGTGGGCTGGAGTCCTGGTCTTCACCACTCTATGCAGGCGTTTGCGGTCCGTGACAGGAGAGCTGCCGTACCACACGAATTTGGGTCAGCAGCACCACTCTCTCGAAGCATGTCATTAGGTTAGAAACTATGCACTTTTTTATTTTTTACATAATTTTCCACAAATATCAACATCCCATAGAAGGTCTGTCTATCCTCCTTTAGCAAACATTTTATGTTTTGTTTTTTTTTTATCTAAATATAGAAATAAAAAGGTGGTTCTTCAAAAGTGACAACAAATTCCCTATAGCAGATTTTTATCAAAAATTATAAATTGTCTTTTCAAAAGGTCTTGTAACACATGTGGCTCTAAACAAGTTTTATTTAGCTGGGCTGTGGGAAAAATGGCACTTTGGACTGTAAAGGTTGCAGACCCCTGGTCTAGCCCTTATATCACTTAAAGTGCAGTTTTCACTTAATTGCATGACATTTTAGGTGTTGTGAAAAATGATGAAGGATTTTATATAACATGTTCTTCTTTCAATCTCCTCTTATATAAAAAAGGAGATTTATGTTACACTGCTTGTGCTCAATCATTACACCTACTATTGCGGTTACTTGTTCCAGGTGAACTACTCCCATTGGTGCATCCAAACCTCTCCAGGGCCATTCTGGTAGCATTTTCCACCTCCTCTTGGAGTTTTTGTGTTTCCTTGGTTCGTCTATCGAGTTCTTCACTGTCAAGAAATAAAAGGTAAAGATCTACAAGAAGTGTTTATGTGGTTTTC